>JAODAL010002414.1:0-196982 GCA_025379985.1 Phyllomedusa bahiana | reverse complement strand
GAAAAACAAACCGATAAGCTCAAGGACTAGCCCACCTTTCTGTTCTACATATTTATGAAGTGCTGGTACTCCCTTTTTTTGGAAAAGAAATTAGGCTTGGAACTCTCCATCTCGGCTCGGCACAAGCCTTTTGTTCTCTGACCGGTGCAGAGTCCACCATTTGGAAAGGGAGAGGACTGCAGCCCAAAAAACAATTTTGGACAGGGTAGGTCAGCTTCTGCACCTTAGGATGGTTGGACGCATACTGTTGTATCTTTGCAATCGCCTCGCCTGAACGACTGTTGGGGCCATTGAGTAGGGGAGGAGAAGGAGCATTCTGGACCGGGAGATGATGTTAAAAAGAGAAAAAAGCTCCCTTTGCAGAGGTGGTGGAGCCTTGACGGGTCTGCAATGGCATGCATGCCACTGGGCGCTTTTGCTGCTGAGGCGGCAGGATGGACCACCACATCTGAGCCACTTTTCTCCCAGGCCACCGGATGGTGACGCTGCTGTCTTGACGCAGGGCCGTGGTGCCAAGTTAGCTCCCGGGGCCACGCTTCACTTTCTGCTTACAGATTCTACGTATACTCATATTCGGCTCCTCCGGTTGGTCTTAGCAAAGAACTGCCACACCGCTGAGTATCGGTTTTACCGCCAATGGCCCCGCACTGAGTGACTACTGCCGCCGCTGCCTGCTGAGCCCTGTGCCGCTACTTTCTTGGACCTGCGAAGCAGGTTTTTTAACCCGGGGCCCGCTTGGCTCCTGACCCCCACAATGCTGCTATCCTGCTGACTCACGGCCAAAACGACCCACTTGCTGGCTGCCCCGGGCTGCCTGAAGCGCAAGCTGGATGCCCTCTTCTCCTGACGATGATGAAGCCCTTCCCTCACTCAGCTCCCAAGTGCGGTTGGTTTACTAATCAATTATTTGTGTTTTCTCCACGCTGTCCTCATCAACGGTCTTGGTATGCAGGGGCTGACCCCTCACACATGACCTCCCATGGCCACTCTCAACATCTATACTTTGCCGCCTACTGCAAGAAGCAGGGGATATTGGCCCCATTTGTTCGCTGGGCCAAGTAGATCTGACTGCCCTCCTAAAATTGTTTCATCTTCGCTATTTTAGTGGCGCTGAGCCCAGACCACATAGTAGATTCTCTGGCTGAGGGGAAACGGATGGGACAGAGGCGGGTTGAGGACAGGTGAGGGCCGCTGACCCTGCTCCCGGGCCCTGCCAACTAAGGGTTGTGTCTGACGTTCCCACCGACTCTTGGCTGGGGTTGTCAGATGTCATTGGGAGGAAGTGTGATGACCTAGTAACCAATCAAGAACCCTTGGGTTGCTAGTCAGCACCACGGGGCCCCTTTGATGACAGCGGGCAGTTGTGGCCTCACGAGTACGCCTGCTGCGACGGTCCCCTTGCTGTGCTGCGACCTGGGCCTGGAATGTTTGTGGCCTTGCCACTCACAGGTGAAGAGCCTGCCACCTCTCTGTCTGACATACTGTTTGTTCTAAAATGTACAGGACACTGTTTTGATGAAGATAATCTGTATTGTAAATATACACCCTGTATTTGACTCCAAATGAACCCAGTAACATAGCTTGGGGAACCCTTGGATATAAAATTGCACTCCCAAATGGCAGGAAAATTGACTTGTATGTGCCGTTTAAAAAACTCTGTGTATTTTACTGAATGTAAAAGCTTAATTCACCTTCAGATATGAATTATGCGACAGAATTTCTTCTGTGGCGGTGAAAAAGAAAGTTTCTTTTACTGAAAACTTCAGAAAAATACTTAGTTATCCCTTGGATGCAAATTGCGCCCAAAAAAATTGAGCCACCACAAACTACTACCCCTTTGGTACGTTTTTTTAAAAAATGGGGGTGTTTTTTTTACGCCAAAACAAAAAAGAGTTTAAAATTGTAATTAACCTTTCCCTTTTTGGAATTAGGCTCCCGGGGAAAAAATGTAAAAATTTTTTTTGGGGGTTTAAAAAAAAAGGGAAGGGGGTTTTCTTGGAATCCCACGGGCTGAAAAAACAACGTTTAAAATTAAAAACCCCTGGTTAAAAAATTTGGGGGCAAAAAAAAATTTGGGAGCCCCCCAAAAAATTTACAAGCTTTGTAGGGTTTTTTTTTAAATGGGGTTTTTTTTTTACGCCACACAACAAGAGAAAAAAGGAAATTTAAACCCTTTTTGGGGAAATTGGGGTACGGAAAAATGTAATATTTTTGGCGGGGGAAAAATTAAAAAAGGGGGGGTTTTTTTTGGGAACCCCACCCCGGGCGAAAAAAAAAAAAACGTTTAAATTTAACCCCTGGAGGAAAAAATTGCCCCAAAAGGGGGAATTTTGACCCAAACCCCCCCAAATTTTAATAGTTTTTGTGCGTGTTACAATGGGTGTTTGTTACCCCCCAAAAGAGAAAAATTTTTTTTTTAAACCTTTGTTTGGGTAAAAATTGGGTTACGGGAAAAAAATGTAAAATTTTTTGGCGGGGGGAAAATGGGGTTTTTTCCTTGGGGGGGTCCCCAAACAGCTAAAAAAAACAACGTTAAATTTAAAAACCCTGGATTTTAAATTTTGCCCCCAAAGAATTAAGCCCCCAAAAAACAAAACTGGGGTTTTGGGTGGGCTTTGGTTTCAATGTGGTTTTTTTTTTACGCCCCCCCACAACAAGAGTTTAAAATTTTTTAATTAACCTTTGGGTTTGTAAATTTTAAGGGGTTTAACAGGAAAATGTAAATTTTTTTTGGGCGGGGGAAAAAAGGGAGGGTTTTTCCTTGGGGAGTCCCCCCACAGCGGGAAAAAAAACAATCTTAAAAAAACCCCTGGATGTAAAATTGGGGAAAAATAATTTTGGGGCCGGGCCAAAAAAAATAAAAGTGGTATTTGTATTTTAAAAACGCGTTTTTTTAAAAATGAATAAAAAACAGAAACTTGCTTAGATCCCCCTTGGTTTATTCAATGTCTGTGAAAAATAGGTTTAAAAAAGGGTATTTTCCCAGCGGGAAAAGTGGACGCACCCACGGGACTTTCGGGATAAAAAAACCCCAAAAAAAAAATAAAGGAATAAAAAACTTAAAGGAAAAAAGCGTCTCTGGGGGAAAACCGGGGAGACCCCCCCAAACCAAAAAATCGCTGTTTTAAAAAACAGTTTTCAAAAATTTTTAAACCCCCGGGCAGCACCTTCCCTGATCATTCCCGTGGGGAGCGGTATGGTTTCCCCACCCTTGGGCCCCCAGCCCCTTAAATTTTATGGGGTTTGGGACGTAAACGGGGAATTTCCCCCCGGGTTCTCTGTTTGGGTTCATTTTCTGAAACTTGTCATGCGGGGCAAAGCCCTTTTTTCCCTTTTCCCGGGGAGTGCTTTGGCCCCTTTTAAAAAACGCCAGTGCTCGCGGGCCTTTTTTTATAAATCAAAAGCCCCCCCATTTTCGTTCACCCGATGTACCCCCAAAAGTTGGGAACTTCGTTCAAAAACCAAAGTTTTCCTAAAAATTTTTTTAAACGAAGCCCCACTTCTTTAGAAAAATTTGGGGCCCTTTCCTCAAAAAAGGGCCAGCGGGGGTGGCATTCCCAAAAACGTTTGAAAAAAAACCCTTTGGTAAAAAGCCTTATTTATTTTTGGCAAAATTTTTAATATTAAGGAAAAAATCCTTCCCCCCTTTGCACAAAAAAACAGGGTTTAAGGGTCGCCTATTAAAATTTTTTTGAAATTGTGGAGCCTCCTCCTTTATAGCTTTAAATTTTTTTTTTTCTGTTTTTTCTAGGGGAGGAAGGGGGTTTTTTAAATTGGGAATGAAGACCCAGAAAAAGTTTTTTCCCCATCCTCTTTTTGATTCAGGTTTTAATTTAAACAAAAACTTTTTATAGAAAACTAAAAAATTTTCTATTTTTTTTAGACCCCAGGTCCTTTTTTTTCCATCATTTTCCCATTTTCCCGGGAAAGAGTTCACCTCCCCCACCCCAAAAGCCCACTCCCCCTTAAAAAACACAAGGGAAAAGGGAAAATTTTGAAAAAACAAAAAAAAAAAATTTATTTAAAAATGAGAATTTGAAAAAAAATTGAAAAACAATTTTGGGTGCTTTTTTATAAAACAGTAATCTGGGGCTTTGGGCTGGATAGTTTACAGTTTTTTTTCCTTTAAAAGGGATTTGCGTGTGCTTTTTTTAAAAAGGGGGTTTTGGGATAAAAAGTTTAAAGGAAAATTGGGGGAGGAAGGGGGAACTTTTGGGGGAGGGTTTTCCCTTTTAAGGGGTGGGGTTTTTGGCAAGGGATAAACGGGGACCTGAAAGTGAAAGAAAAAATTTTTGGGCCCAAAATTTTTAACCAAAATTTAAAAAAACCCGGTGCTGAAAAAAAAAGGGTATTGGAATATAAAAAAAAAAGTAAAGGGGAGCTAACTTTTTCCTTTCAATGACTCCCAACTAAATGGGGAAAATCTTGAAAAATTTACTTTTATGGGTTACAAAGTAAAAATTCTTTACCGGGGGGAAAAGTTTATGAAATAAAATAGGGGTTTCCTGGGGAAAAGGAAGGGGGCCAGGGAAAACCAAGGCCTAAAACCCCTGTAAGATATGTTTTTGCAAAAGTTTCCCATCTAAGGGGCCCCCACATTGTATAAAAAAAACTCATTGGGGTCTAAAAACACCCTTTTTTTGCCCAAAAGAAAAATTTTATGTTAAAAAAAAAGGTTTTTTTTTTAGACCTAATGAGTTTTCATACATGTGGCCCTTAGTGTCTAAATCCTGAAGCGATTTAAAACAGAAAAAAATTAATTTAGTTTTGTTATTCAGATCTAAATTCATCATATTGCCCAACTGTGGATAATCACTGAAGTGTAATGTAAAATCTTACCAATAAAAACGGTTTGGTGCCACCGATTCACTTAGAAGCAGCCAACGTCTCCCAAACTCTGATGAGCTGTACAACTGGAGAAGAAAAATAAAAGACACAGGTTGCAATTAGCCTTGGAGGACAAGTTTCACCAATTAGAGGACATGTCTACGCTGTATCCTTTCAAGACTAAGACATAATTCTATCCTAGTGATCCTTAAAGGGTTGTCCACATTGGACAATCCCCTTCAATGAGAAAGGGCCCACAATGATAAGTTGATTTCATGGTACCATACTGCTATGACCTCAGCAATCAGATATGATCAGTGGGGGAACCAGGCAACAAGTGTTTAATCCCCTGCAGCACCATCACAGGGAAAATACGGCATTACACACTGACCATTTAATGCGCTTTCTGTTTAATACATCAGAATGCTTGGTCATCCAGCACAAGAGATGCAATTAGTACTGGCTGATGGATGAAAGTCCTGAACCTTACATCTGACCCTAATGTTAACCTTGAGATATATACTTTATAGAAGATTACAGGGTATACAAATGTAACAAGGGTAGTGATGGTAGTGGATCCTCTTGGTCACCGTGAGAGATGATTTAGTGAACCATGCCAGGAAGCAGGGTCAATGGAGTCCCCCGGTATTCAGCACTGCAAGGCAGGATGGACTTCGCTGTGGAAGACTCTTGGGTCAGCACCCTTGATATGGCCGCTCGCGGTAACAGCAAAGGTGCTGGTGTGGTACAGGAGGATCTGACAGAGACTTAGTTGGTGGGCAGGCAGAAAGGTCAGGGCAAGCGACAGGCAAAACATAGTCAGGTCACTTGCGGTAATGTTGGGGCAGGCAGAAGGCAGAGAATAGTCAAGGTCACAGGCACAGGTCAGGAATCCAGATAGCTTAGACGAAGAGTAACAAACCACTAAGGATGCACACCAATACATTGGAGATGTAGAGATGGGGGAGTGACTTCATAAATGGTCCAGCGTCCACTGATAGGTCATCATCGGTGTGCTGGCCCTTTAGAATTCAGAGAGTAGATGTGGATGTGCCCTAGGGAGCAGGTATGCACACACTGGCCAGAATGTGCGTGGGAGCGGAGCAAAAGCGGGGTGAGGTTAATAACAGCAGCCCTAGGTAACCAAGGCACAAGCACGTCCCTGCTCCGGAGCGGAGACCATGGCAAACATCGTGACAACAAAAATAGCTTTCCTAACACAAGCCCTGGGGCCACACTCCTTCCACTATGAAACTCATCTGTGCCGACCTTGTCACCTTTTCCTCCCTCACAGCTGACACCGATCCCATCACAGGGAGAGTTGTCCACTAACATTATCTCATAAATGGACAGATTTCTGCCGTCTAGAGTAGGGGTGTCAAACTCAGGCCTCTGGGCCTAAACTGGTCCACAGTGTAATTATATTTGGCCTGCGAGTAATGGCAAGCAAGTGTACAGAGGAGAAGAGGAAGGATCCAGGACCAGGAGCTGTTGTTACACTGCTCTTACTCAGCCCCTACCCCTTGCATAGATCAGAGAAGGGACCATGTGGCAGGAGAAATAACTTATATGGCAGGACAAATGATAAGATAAGAGGACCTCAAAGGGAAATAAGAGGATCTTAAGCCTCAACACTTAAACTCTCCAGCTTCTTCTCAGCCCCGGTATTTCTGAGGCAGCAGGGTAATCCAACTGCAGATGCAGCGCCATGCAGCAGAAAAGAAGCACTATGAAGATCTCAGGACACAGGGAATTAACTGACTGCAGTCAGTACAAATAAAGTGGGTACTGGACTGTTTCTCTGGCTCTAAGAGCGTACCAGGACATAAGGCAGTGGAGAAGAAAAGCACTTGAGGGAAAAGACAGGGTTCTGTCATGGTGCAGCAACAAAGAAGGGGATGAGAAGCAGGACATCTTTCGTCTCCCACATAAAGCACATACAACTGCACAGTGTCTGACTCAATGACAGATACAGTCTTATAGACTATTAGCCAGTTGGGGATCAGACTGTAAATATAGGTGAAGATAGCATATATTGATCACCCACAAAACGCAGCTGGGAAATTTTCACAAACTCTCAATGTTCAAGCAAAACTTAAGTTTGTTTTCTTATGACAGGGTTCATCATTATATCTGATGAAGAGGAAAACTTCATCAATTGCAGAAATGTTTTCAGTAAATATCAAGGTTGCTCCACAGCATTGTTTAAGTGTTTAATATTAGCCCACTGTGTATTTGAGTTTAACACCCCTGTTCTAGGGGATCAGCACACTGCTTTACTGAAATAGTGGTTGCTTCTGCACCTTCCATTATATAGCTCTCAATCCAAGACCTCCAAATAGAACAAAATACTCCTCTTCTGAAATATTCTGTGCTGCTGTGGACTGGTAAGCTTCCAGCATAGTTCTCAATCTAATGAAGGCTTCTTTACTTTCAGCTATGGATTTCATTACCTTCTGATCTTGGCTGTAGGCCAAAATCCAATCTTCTTGCTTGGGATGAAAGAGCAGGCTCTGGATATAGAAGGTGAGCCGATACTTCTGATAGGTCGCCCCTTCGTCTGAGCTGATCATAAGACTGCTCTCAATCTCTGGGTCGGTTAGGAGCATTATCTGCAGGAGAGAGTAAAAATAACCTGAATGATAATGCAATAGAGATACAACATAATATATATCTACTACCAGAGAGACCGGTCTAATCATGAGAACTGTGCAAAGAAACCACTTGTCTTCGACATCTACTTAATACTAATATATTATTTCTGTACCTAGTGAACGTGCCCATAAGCACCCTGTCCTCCACTGTTAAACAGAGAGCAAATCAGCTGCAAAAAGTGCCTGGCACCCTGGGGTCCTGATTACCTCTGCACTACATAGGTGGCCCTATGGGGGCCATTAAATAACGCACTGTTTCTACAATGGAAATACAAAGGAGCCACTTTCCATAGTGAGAGCTGCTTATTGTAGGGGGTCTTATCAGAAAGAGCCCTGGTGATCACCTCATTGTCGGGAAAAGCGTTCATTTCAAAGAGGTCTTCATCTGTGCAACCATTTCGCATCTCTCCATTTCATTCAAAATACAATAAGTAAAAGTTTCTTAGCATTTAAAGTGACACTACCATCAAAATATTTATATCCATATATTGACAAAAAATGTGACTGTTATATGGATTTTTTTTTTTTTAGGTGGTTGTTTGTTTTATATCATTTTTGAAAATTCCTCTATGGACATTGCTCTCTCTGACTTCCTCTCTGTAAGATCTGATAGCATAGCATTAAGAGGGTTGTTTGATGATCCTTGCTGCACTCCTAATAAAAAAAAAAAAAGTGGCTGCCATTATTTTAATGACCGAATCAGTTACATTCCTGATAATGACATTGTTACCTGTCTCAAGATGCTGGAACTGACAGTGTATAGCTGGAACAAATAAAGCCCAGAGGTAAAGTTCTGCGTGTGAGGAAGAAATGGTTAGAAGTCATAGTGTAGAAGTGACTGGGGAGTTGTAAAGGATATTGCCATTGCTTAAGTCAATCATTTAGAGGGAAGGCGCCATCAAAAGATGACCTATTGTTTAACTCACGTTTTTGTGTCAAACACATTTTTCAAGAATTCTTGGTTATTTTTTTTTTTCCATATCACTTTCAATATTTTTTTTACAAATTCTTAAGTCTTGCAGTTTTAACTTTGGCCACTGCGCTTAATAATAGTCTGACACTTTCTGTTCTGTAGAGAAAGATTCTTAGTAGTCTTCTGATTATCAGTAAAAGCAGGGTTACACTGAAAGGTGACACTGATGTGTACAGATAACACAGGATCTACCAGTCACAATAGGAGATAGTCACAGTTCACCCTTTCACCTCCCTGCACACTGATTTCTTTCCAGATCACAGAGCATGACTAGAAAACTCTCCTATAGAAGTCAATGGGACTGATCCAGTTCACAGGCTCCTATGTGCATGAAGCTGCTGTAAAGTATCTCTCTAAATGCTGTTTTAGCAGTGCAGGGAAGAAAGCTTTCCCCACAATCATATATAGATGACCGAATTGAGAAATATACAATCAGAAAATAAAAATGGCTAAGAAGAAAATAATTTGTATCAGTGTCTGGTTTTAATAAGTTAAAAAAAAATGGCAACAGATTCCCTTTAATCCCCTCAGACATCTGGTTTATGGTCAGAAATTAATACAAGCCTTTACTCGCAGCACTGCAAACTGGTGTAGAACTAGAAGTCCCAACATGACCATGAAGGTGCAATCTGTTTATTTGTTCATGGGTGTCTGCTGCTGATGAACAGCTTTCTCCCTGTATCTGTGCACAAGGAGAGAAATACCTGACACCTGCCTCACAGTGCTCACAACTATTAGGCCTCGTTCACACGGCTTATTTGTCCGCGGATTGGCGCCGTATTCCGCGCCGGATTTGCGCTGCAGTACGGCTCCAATCCGTCGGAGTAATTACGGTAATCCACTGCTCTCATAGAGAACAGTGGATTCCGTCGCTCCTCCCCACTCGGCGAATCCGCCGCGGGGGGAGAAAGTGACATGCACATTATTTACGGCGCGTACGCGCCGTAGATAGTGACAGTCTATGGGGCCGGGGAGCGGCGCCCCCCGCGCCCGCCCCGCCCCCGTCCCGCCCCTTATTCACGCCGGATTTGCGAGCACAATCCGGCTCACAAATCCGCCGTGAATAAGCCGTGTGACCACGGCCTTAGGCTGCGAGTTTACCACAAAGGCAGCGTATTGTTGGATAATGGACACAGCTGGAAGAAGCATCTGTCACCACCTCCTGCTGCGCCCACATAGGACAGCATACATGTGAGGGCAGATTCCTTTTAACTAGACATGGTGACATATAACATTGCTGTCATTAACCCCACAGTCGCTATCAGTTCACTTTATATATACTTCACAAATACTTGCTACTCTGTGTTGCTCTATTACATAAAGTTTAAATAAAATATATTTAAAGGGGTTTTCTCACTACAATGATTAGCTTATAACATGTAGGGACAGCTTTGTTGATTTTTCTTTGGTCAAGAGATAGAGAAGATTTTATCTTCTCTTAGTACAAACACGTTTCTCTGGTAACTGAAGACCTTTACCTACCTCTCTCCTCTGTCTCTCATCTCTCTTAACTCTAATCCACTGTCACTTACCCAGTCCAACCACGGTGAGTTCCCTCCTGCAGAGTCTTATCTCTAGTAATTAAACTTCTCATTTAGCTAAGTAAACACTCTTTAGAGTTCTTCAGACTGAATAAAAAACTTTATAAATATGTTGCACTCATGTCAGTGTAACAGGAATAGCTAGGAATGGCAGAGCTGATATGTCAATCACTGTTATAGACCAACCCAAAGCTTGAACAGCATGTGTGATTCTAAAGTTGGCTATGGCTCTGTGAAACTGCATGGTGGGACAACCCCTTAAGTTTGCAGCTGTAATGTTTAAATATGAGAAATAGTTCAAGGGGTATAAATACTTTTGTAACCTACTGTATTTGCAGATACATTTCAACACACATCACCCTGTGCTCCTTACATCCATGCATGTGACTACATGTGGGATGATCTATGAGGGAGGTGCACAGCACTGTTGCGTTAAGGCAGTGATACAGATGAGAAACATACCTCCCAATGCCCTCACAAGATATCAGCAAACTCGTGCAACCATTAATAGCCATATAGGAGACATGGTTCCAATTCGCATAATGGCTTTGACACAACCATATATTCCCACCCTAAGGGTGTGTTCGCAAATGATGGATTTACTACAGAGATTTAACCTTTTGTAGTGACATGCGTAAAATCTTCTGTGAAATCCACCACCTTTCCACAAAAGAATAGAACATGCTAAAGAGTCGAAAATCTGCAGAACGTCCTTTAATCTGCAGTATTTTTCTACAATTTGCAAATGAGTGTTTTAAATCTCATTAATGTATCTACATTGCACTATTGTTTGTTGCAGATTTTCCATCATAAATCAGTCTACTGGGAACTTTCCATAATGCATCAGCATTTCCAAAAACTAGAATGTAGCTCGAGAAGTAAAGCCGTAATACTCATCCTAAAAAAAACAATAATCAATGTGATGCTGAGAGTTGTAGTTCATCATGCGATACAGAACCATGGGGATGTCTCTGCAAGCTCTTCCTGTGCCATGCCCCCAAGTCTGTTCTGCTTTTTAAAAATGCTGCAAAAGTCAATATGATTTCATCTTACAAATCAAAGACTAAAAATAAGGACATAAGGACATGCTGTGACTTGTAGTATTTAAACAGCTGCAACAATAATGTCAAGGTATAAAGGGGTCTGTCCACCTCATTAGAAAATCAAAGCAGCAGAGTGTGGGGCCCTAGTAAAGTAAAAAAAAAAAAAAAAAATATATATATATATATATATATATATATATATATATATATTATATATATATATAATATATATATATATATATATATATACACTCACCATCCTCACCGTCCCCAGTTCCAGCACCAAATTTCTTTGGTTTTCTATTTTCTCTCTGTCATTTCCTAAAGGGGGTGTCACCACTGCAGTTGCTGATTGGCTGCTGCAGTCATGTGACACTATTTTACATCACTGTTCAGAAGTCAACAGCTCTGGAGGGTGATGATGTAAATTAGAGGCACATGACCGCTGCGGCCAATCAGTGGCAGGATGAATACAAAAGATCAGAGAGACATAGCGCTAAAACTGTGGCCCAAAAGGTATAAGTATAATTTTTTCAAATTTTACTGGGGCTCTTGAAGCTGCTCCTCTGATTCTCTTATAAGGTGGACAACGCCTTCAATACCCCTGATGGAGGAGAAGAGGAGAAGGAGGAAGAGAGATGGTAATCAAGAGAAAGGGGAATAGTATATGCACAAAAACATCTGGGGCGCCATGTATGAATGGAACGCAGCCCTGTTCGCTATTTTTGTAACCAGGCGCACTCCAATATCAGGTGCATGACAGAGCGCCCGCAGCACTTTGTAATGACCCTGAGATCTGGGGGTGTGCGGGTGGCGCGGCGCACTACAACCATACGAAGTTACACATTTATACCTTCAGTATGGCGCATTACTGCTGGAACAGGTAGAACACTTAAAAAGTGGTTTACCTGAGCCTGAATTTTTGCACTACAATGTGCCTGATGTACGACCCACAGTAGATTGGGTTCATAGATTCAGGCGCACTCTGCACTACTATTGTGCGCAATAAAAGTGCGGTCTGGGCACCAAAAGTCATATATGTTGTCTCTAATGTTTATGGCCACCTTTAAAGCACTCAACTCTTTTTGTTTTTGACAGCAATGGAAAAAGCCTCATAGAAGTCCTGGAGGAGAGACCTGCACTTAAAAAGCATTTCTTGTGTAAATGTGAAGGATGGCAATACCACTTAAAAGGGGTTTCCCATCTCAGACATGTTTGGCATATCAATATGATATGCCATCAATGCGAGATAGGAGCAAGTCACACCTGCAGTCCTAAAGGTGGGTCTTGCACCTTTATGGAATTTATGGCAGACATAAAACACCTTTAAAGAGGTTTTCTCACTACAATGATTAGTTTTAACATGTAGGGAAAGGTAAATATAGACTATTACTATATACATTGCTTTGTTGATCTTGCTTTGGTCCGGAGATAAATGAGATATTATCTCCTCTTAGACCACACAAGTTTCTCTGGTTAAGACCACCTTTACCCACCTTTCCTTGCTCTCTCTTATCTCTCATTACTCCAAGTTGCCATCAGTCAGTCCATCCATGTTGAGTCACTCTCTGCACAGTCTTATCTCTAGCAACAGACTTTGTTTACATTACAAAATGAGAAGCTTAGAGCTCTATAGCCTTGTTTACTATACTTTATAAATCTCCAGCAGTAATGTCAGTATAACAGGAATAGCTATTAACAGAAGAGCTGATATGTCAGCTGCTATAAAGCCAGCCATAGGCTGACCGGGAAGTATGAGTCTGAAGCTGGCTCTGTGAAACTGCATGGTGAGAAAACCCCTTTAAGACCAAAATAGGGTGGTTGAAGGTGCTTAATTTACTAGTGTATGCTACCACTTTATGATTGGTGGGATTATAGTTCATTTCCTTAAAGGGGATGTATCGCTTCTTTAGTTCAGCTGATTCATACTGCTCTCAGCTTCTCAACTGTAGAAATGCAGGGGAGTTTCTTCCCCTCCCAGCTGGGTGACATCATCCCCCCTTCACTGTTCATGCTGGCTCCCGAGACTCCCCCCCCTATCTCTGAGTCCACGTATCACTGTGTCTCCCTATCAGTCTTATTTTGTAAGAGCTGTATACATACCACAGGCTGCATTCAATCTAGACTGAGCACTGATCTCTTCTCCTCTCACAGCTGTAGATTTGTTACAGTTAAATCCAGCTTTCTATGAACGGCACAGATCTCCCTTCTATGCAGGAGAGGCAGGGATCGACACACAATTGTGCTGTTTCCTGATTGCAGAAGCCCTGCAGTGTAATTTTGTTTCTTCTGGCTGTGCAGAGTGAAAATGTGGCGGTCCCTTACTTTGAGTGAAAGATAGGAATTCAAGCTCCGTGAATACAGCCGACCGGGGGCTGAACAGAATGTAATGAGCTCTCAGCTAGTGATATGCAAGGAGGAGGGATCCGACCAGCACTGGATATCAATGTAAACAGAAACAGAAGACAAGGGATCCTGTGATAACAAGACAGCTTTGCTAATGACATCTAATTGCAAAGTTGCTTGTATTCACTGTCCCCTTATTCTGAAGACCATTTAATGAAATGATACAACCCCTTTAAATAATCAAGTTTTCTTTGCCATCCAGTGTGTATTACAACCACCAAGCTTCTGTCTGAACTTTGTGTTAGGGAATAAGTAAATTTTCACTTGCAGGTCTTACAAGTTTGGTTGAATGTATAGCTTTACTGGGACTCTAGAGATCAACTGTAATGTGTAAGGATATCTGGCAGTGTTACATATAATTGCAGTGCCGCCACAGGAGATAATAAGGACTGCATAGACCTATTCACATGAATGGGTTGTCTGTATAATACAGGTCCGGACCTCCAGAGTGAAAGGTGCTATTTGTAATTGATCTGCCTTTCCAACGGGGGATCTTTTTCTATCAACTCAGAATTCCCCATTGGGATATATGAAAAAGGGTTACATAAACCAGACAACCTCTTAAAAGGGTTAAATATCATAAGCCTCCCCCCACCCTCCCACCCCATCCATCCAGCAAGAATAAAGCAAAAAAAAAAAAATACAAAAATATCTGCACAGACTTCCTAAGTTGTATTCGCTGGAGATATGATCAGGGACAAGCCAAGGCGGTTGCTTTTCTAAATGTTCCCCACTGTGGAAACGCGTGGGCTGCTTCTCAATGCACCACCATGTAGCGTGTCTGAGCCCCCGGCAATAAACCAGAATAAAGAGACTCGTCTGAGTGTATTGAATCCACTGTACATTATCTGCTGGACGACCCATGCGTTCCAGGTTACATTGTCTGTATACACACAGGGCTTCATTAAAACTCTCAAGTGCTTTTAGCAGGGTGATAAAAATACCTTTTAGCCGGAGTAGTGTAGCATGACAAGCGCGGCGGCCAAGATTGCTGAGAAGTGCTGCCAATGCTCAACCAGTGAGCATCACAATAAACAAGAAATTGGAAGTCAGAATGATGTACAGTGCAGGAACTGGAAATGAACACAGCTGTAAAGCAGTTGTTACATGGTCACACTTCATCCTACCTGAGGGGGTAAGCTTTGACTAGGAGGCCAGCAGAGCGTCAAATGAAGAGGGCATGGTAAAAAGTTGCCATGGAGAACTCATCTCAGTCAAGTTTTATTAATATAAATAGAAGTGGTCAGCCAGGGCTGGGGAACCTTGTCTTCCTGACCAAGTTGGTGGGTCAAGACAACTTTAAGACAGCGGGGGAACATTACCCGGGGAACATTGGCAATGAAGTTGCTAGCTCATACAATGTATTTCCTGACTACATTATTTCAGTTTTCCCACAAATCCCAAAACTATACCTATGTTTTATAGTGGTAAAGGTATCTGGGCATTTTTTTTATATGGGGGTACTATGTGTTATGGGAAATTGTAACCAATATCAGGCTGGGGTGCCTGAGTCCTACAATTGGGGTTGATTCTTGGTGCCAACCCTACAGCTATTGTACATACTGTACATTCCTACCATTCCCAGGGGCCCACAATTCCCAGAGGTCCATTGAGGATTTCCCTTGCTCTCACTTGGGCCAGTCTGAGTATTTTTAATGGAGAATACTGTAACTTACTCTGTCATAGTGGCACTGGCTTGCTCTAATAAGCTCTTTGTTATATATATTAGCAGTGTATGTCAGAGGTTTCCATTGTTATGGGGGCACTGAGGTGGGGTCTATGGGTGGTGAGGATTTCTGTAACTGTTTCTGATGTGGGAACTGTAGCTTATTCTGTCTTGAAGATACTGTTCTTGATTGTGTTGTGGCACTGTTGTTGGGTCTGTCGTGGGCAAATACTCAGCTATAGAGGATCAATGTGACTGCTGTATTGGGCAGGCAATGTGCCTTGATCTATTATGGGGAGGTAATTCCTTTGTTGTGGGCAACTAGTGCAATTGTCTTTATTATAGGGTTTTGTGGTTAGCTGTGTTATTAGAGTTACTTTGTTACTCTGTGCGCAGTGGTGATGTCTATTATGGTTGGGGTGCAATGACTACCTCTGTTATTACTGCAGCTGATTATATTCTGTGGGCATTGTATCTGAATTTATTATGGAAGCACTATGGCTGTCTCATGATCCAACTAGGCTTTACATATACACATATACAGTACATGTGATAAAGAGTCAATTAGGCAGAGCATTTTTAATTTATAAGATCCCAAAATAAGAGTCAATCATGGTAGAGAAAAGAACAAAAACCCAGGTTATCATCAGTAGTTACTTTATATGATAAAATTAAATTTTTGGCATGAAAATACATAGATTCAAATTCAGCCAAATAAACAAACTCAAGATGTTTTCTGATTACTTGTCTCAACCTTGAATTTATGTACTGTAAATAGGGCCCTCTTTTGGAATGTATATGTGGCCCCTCTGAGGAGACAGGTTGAAGTCCAGTGCTACAGTCCGTTCATGACTTCCCAGATATATTAAAAAAAATAAATAAAGGAATTTTCTTCTCCCACCACGTATTATTCTCAGTGTCCTAATCTGCTGTAAACTGAGAGCCCAGACTGTAATATTAATAGCTACTGACTGTAAATGTTATGCAAGGAGCATTTATATCCTTCCAGGGCCGTCCATATCATGTACACACGCTGCTGTTATCCTGGCATGTACGCTCTGTTTCATTGATTAATTGCTTTTCATAGCAAGTCAATAAATTCGACACAGACCCCTAAACCCAACTCCAGGCGGCAATTCATCATCCGCTGCAGGAAGAGGAAGAAACTTTATTTGCTTTGCCTCTTTTTGATAAATGAGCACAAAACTCAATTTATGGATCCAGCACGTCCGTCTTACCAGATGCCAAGCCACCATATTAGAAATGTAAACCTCTCCCTCTCAGTGGCGTCACACACCTTCCCAGCCAAAATAATTCATAATTAAGACTAAATTGAGGTAAGCCAGATGGAAAAATGCATTATAAAAGCACGACAATTTGCTGTACCACATGCAAAAGAGATGATTTTAGAGGCTCTGGCTTTATAAACCACAGGAGATACGTAGTTAGCACATAAAAAGCTTTAGTTCGCCATTAATTTTCCTCTCTTAGCCTCGGTAGGGGAAATACAGTGTGACATATGGCCATCCTAATAAATGAGCATGTAATACATAAAAGTAGCGGAGTCTGCTACAGGAAGAGCCAATTCTTCCAAGAAATCTCTGTTGTGACAAGTAGTATGAAGGAGAGGGGTCATGTATGATGTCCATAAGCCATAGTATGGACAGGTTTGGACTGGACCACAGGAGAATAGGAGATATCCCCGGTGGGCCCCTGGCTATAGTGAGCCATTGAGAATATTAAGTCCAGGGTTGCTTTTTGGGGAGAGAAGCAGAGAAAGAGGCAGAAAGCAAGAGCCATGGGCAATATTTGCAGTCATGTACAGAAGCTGCAGGGTGGGCCCCATGAATCACCTCCACTGGTGGGCCACAAAAATTCACTTCAATGGTGGAACCAAGGTTCCCCTGTCCGAAACGGAATACAGAATAATGAACTATGGGGCAAGTTAAATTTTTGGTATCTTAAAATGTGACAAGAAGTGGTGCATTTTGGTGCATGTATGACGCACATTATTATGTGTTTTAGATACATATTGAGACTGACTTGGAAAAGGGGTGTGGTTTATCTGGAGTGGGAGTGTCTTCACATAAAGGGGTATGGATTAGCTGGAGATGGGCATGGCTTCACAGAAAGGGGCGTGAGCGTGATACAACATTCTTGCCATAATGACATCAGAATTGCAGCAAAAATCTGCCACAGAATTTTATTGCAAAGTAAACCAAAGTAAAAAAAATAGTCTAAAAACTAGTCTAAAGATAAACCAAATCTATCATACAGCATGAGCCACTATGATAAACTTGGGGTATTTTAAGATTGCCTCCTTTGCCTATCTAATGTCACGGTCCTTCGCCACGGCCTCTGCTGTCACCGTGTGCGTTTCTGTCGCCGCTGCTTGCCCGCCTGTGGTTGCTGTGCGGCTTTTCCCATGCTGGCCATGCTGCTGCTCCATCTTGGCTGCTGCCCTGACTCCTTGTTACTCTATAGAGGGCGGCGGCCGCATCTTCCACTCATTTATTCCCACAGTGTGCAGCGGGGTTGGGCTTCCCCTACCAATCCCCTTCCACCTGTGTGTTTATAAGCCTGCTCCTCCCTACACTCCCTGTCTGATCCTTGTTGTTGCAGTATGGTGTGTGGTGTTGGTGTCTCATGTTGTGCTGGTTGCTGTGTGGTTTCTTATCTTGTTTGATAGCTGTCTGGTGTGCACACGCTGTCTTGTTTGTGTCCTTATGGTATCCTCTATATTTGGTTAGTCTCTATGTTGGTCTCCTTGTGTCTTTGTCTGAGTTTCCTTGCCTTGTTATCTGCCTGAGTACTTGCTCACGTAGAGCCTTAGTAACTTGTCTGCATTTAGCTTAAGTTTCTGCTCATGTTCTTGGTGTTTCCAGTCTGTCTATGTATTGTTCCTTTGCCTTACGTTTACCCTTCGGGTTGGTATCCATTTTGTCCTGTCTTTGTCTGTTTGTACCTGCACATATCTATCCCTAGTCTGCTTTATCTTTGTTCCTATTCTGTTGGTGCCTACCTTTGGCACTTCTGACCTGTCTGGTCAGCTGCCACTGCTGGGGACTGCTCTGAGGTAGCACCTGGTGGCTGTTGGGGTAAGCCATCCTTAACATCAAAGGCTCTGTGAAAATGCCCGACGGATGCTTAGTTACGCCCCCTCGGAGCAAGCCCGGCAGTGGTCCAGTGGGTCCACTACCCGCTTTTCCCGCTTATCCGTTACATCTAAGTTTATGATGACTGGAGAGCAATAGTAAATGAGCCATTAGAAGGTATTTTGTCTTACCATGCTGTTTCACAAGAACACAAGCAGCTTCAGACCCACATGTCCTGGTCAGGCTGTGGGTGGTTCTATAGCAGTGATTGGCATATCGGCTCTGCTATTCTTAATTATTATTGTTACAGTGACATGAGTGCAAGAGGTTTATCTGTAATGCAAAAATCTATAAAGCTCTAAGGGTTAAAACTTCATTAACAGGTAAACAAGCTCCTGTGCTAGAGTTAGGACTCAGCAGATAGTAACTCACCATGATCGGATGGCAGCTTAAAGTAATCGAATAAGAGAAGGGACAGGTGGTCGGTAAGATACAGTAGCAGTATGTAAAATCTTCTATAATACTGACCAAATCAAAACAGCAATGTATTTGGTAATATTCTTTAGTGACCTTTCCATGCATGATAAAAGCTAAGGAAGGGAAGATCTCTCCTTAAGGAGAGCACCGAACGAACGGCTTGTAGAGTTTTTGTTTTGCCTTTTCGCCCTCTACTTAGCATCTGCATATCACAAGGCATTATGGGAAAGGGGCTGAGAAGCCCACAGTGCCCTCTGTTGGTTGTAACAAATCCTCAATTTGCTTTTGACCCACCGAGTCTTGAGAAAGCAAAAAGGATTTTTTAGCCAAGCCAGTATCTCTCATCTACAGACAACGCTGTTTCGGGATTTTTGTCCCTCTTCAGTGCAGAGTAGAGAGATACTGGCTGGCTGTGTGGGAGGCATCGGGTAGCTCAGGAAGGGAAGATCTCTCCTTAAGGAGAGCACCGAACGAACGGTGATATGCAGATGCTAAGATGCAGATGCTAAGTAGAGGGCGAAAAGGCAAAACAAAAACTCTACAAGCCGTTCGTTCGGTGCTTGGTTATATTTGAAAAAACTTTGAGACTCTCGGTTCACATATTTTGATCAAAAGATGTTTAAGCTGCCCACGACTTTCAACGTGATCTCAAAATCGGGCAGTCCTATGCTATCTTTACCTCTCAATCGAGCCAATCAGGCCTCTCACTGGGTCAACCGACCTCCATTATTCAGAGAGAAAAAATAAAAAACACCCAACCTGCAAGCTGCCCTTCTTATGACAGCCTGTGAGAGTGGGCGGGGACAGAAACCCAAAATGGAAGCACCCCTTCCTTCCCATATAGGTTAAAATCAATGTACACCAAGTATAACGTATGTTTCTGCACACAAAAACATTTCTGAAAAAACGTATGCAAACCTGGGTGCCACTGGCAGGGCTGCGGCACACAGCTTAAACATCTTTTGATCAAAATATGTGAACCGAGAGTCTCAAAGTTTTTTCATGTATGATAGATAGCATAAATGCTTCTTTAGGGATTTCCACGTAGTGTATTGCCCTTGGTTATATTTGGCACTTCTATAGATATGGATGGGGGAGAGCTGCGCAAACGTGGCCCTCTCCCCGTTTACATTTCGAACAATGAGCCGGCCTCCTAAGTAGCAAAATCCACTAAAGTCACATATATGAACACATATTGTATGTTCATTTTTAGGGGGTATTGTTTATCTCTGCTTGGGACAGATTTATTTTTTATCAAAGCAGGGAAAATACAGGAAGTTACAATTCTCTGTTGTCTTATTCTTTTTCCAACCTACATCCTCTCTGTCATTTTTCACCAGAGTCTTCTCGGTGGAAAAGGTTCTCTATTGGATGACAAGTACTCGGCCGCCAGTTCCTTCTCCATTTGTCTCTGTTACTTCTGAGAGTGTGATAACTCACTCTGCATCTGCAAGTGTCAGGCTGATCAATGCCTCTGCGCTTACAAAACTTTAAACAGCCAACTACTCGTAATGTATATGCGCTTTATTTCTTTTTTTTTATTGTTTCATTTTTACCATAAAACTGCTATTCTAACAAGAGGATGATATAAAAGTTGTCACAGAATCAGAAAAAAAAACAGCAACGGAGCAGAACCACAGCAGTCATGGATAAATATACTGTACATCTCGCAATGCTAAACTTTAAAGATAATGCAAAATATCACGGCAAATAATGTTATCTCCCCTTTTTTAATACTTTCAATGGAATTTATCATGATCTACGATCAGAGAACACAAAGAATTATACAATAGTCAAGTTAAACTCCGTAGTTGAGGTTGTTACTTGGCACAACCCATGATGATGTCATGATATAGTATCTGAGATATTATACAGGGCTGCAGTTAAACCTACTGTATGATATGCACTCAACGCGTTATCATGGCATTACATGGGGCTGTAGGTAACACCTACTGTATGTTAAAGCACAGATAACACATGATGATACATCCTTAAAGGGGTGTTATCATTTCATTAAATGGTCTTCAGAATAAGGGGACAGTGAAACAAGCAACTTTGCAATTGGATGTCATTAGCAAAGCTGCCTTGTTCTCACAGTGTCCCTTATCTTGTGTTTTTATTTACACTGATAACCAGTGTGGGTCTAATCCCTCCTCCTTGCATTTCACTAGCTGAGAGCTCATTTACATTCTGTACAGCCCCTGGGTCATTCACAGAGCTGTTTGTCTGACTCAGAGTTAGGGGCCGTAGCATTTTCTGTTTCCACACCTAGCAGAAACGGACTTCAGCAGATTGTACAATGAGAAAACATGACAGTTTTGACCCTGTGCCTAACTCTCCTGCATACACGCAGATCTGTGCCGTTCTTAGAAAGCTGTAATACATCTCCAGCTGTGAGAGGATATCAGTGCTCAGATTAAATTGAATGCAGCCTGTGGTATGTATACAGCTCTTATAAAATAAGACTGCATAGAGAGACACAGTGATATGTGGACTCAGAGGGGAGGGGGGAGGGGGTGAGTCTCAGGCCAGCAGTGAAGGGGGGATGATGTCATCCAGCTGGGAGGGGAAGAAACGCCCCTGCATTCACAGAGCTGGGAAGCTAAGAGAAGTGTGACTCAGCCGAAGTAAGGAAGCGATACATCCCCTTTAAGTACCGGTGATATAGTAGGTGTTTTATGTAGTCCTAGGTAACACTACAGGTAATACACAATGATATCTATCTGCAGTAGTAAAAAAATATCTGAAGGTAAGGGGTTCTTCTTACTTCCCAAAGTATCCCAAGGAAAAGTTTTTACAGTAAAACACAAAATTTTAACCCCATAGGGCCCCATTATTTTCTAAAAAAAAGGGTAAATCGGGGGGCGGGGCCCGGAAAACCCGAGCAAGATGGTCCCCAGGTTGAGGGGCCCCGGCCCCACAGGTTATCAAAATTTCGCGTGCCCTGTTTCCCCAAATTTTTCCCCTAGAGGGGGAAAAAAGGGGTTTCCCCAACCCCTCCCTGCCAAAAACCCCCAAGGGGGGGGTCCGGTCGTCCCGCGGACCCAAACGGCGCGGGAAACCAAAAACCTACAGCAGCTACTCCCCTGGGCCCAAAAACCCGCGCCTCCAGGCTCCCCCCGAAATACGGGCCGGGGCCCCTGTACAGGGGGGATTTCCGCTCCCCGAGTCCCCGCGGCCCCCACGGGGAAGGGGGACCCGGGATCAGGACCCCCCCTTTAATCGTCCAGAGCCCAAAGGGCGACGAGGGGGGGCCCAATTTTTTTTTCCAAAACCACAAACCAGGGCCGGGAAAGGAGGGCCTGAGGGGGGGGCAACGGGGGACGGGAAACTCTGCCCCTGCCCCCACCCCCCCCCCAATCCACCCTAGGCCGGCGCAGCAGCCCACGGCCATCATGGGGGTTAACCCCAACTCGCTGCCGGGGGAACAAAGCGGCGGCTCCCCCCCTTGGGACGGTCTACAAGCCCCCTGCTGGGGTTTTCCCCACCCTGTTCCCCCCTCTGGGCCAAAACCCAACCTGGACCCCGGCCCCCTCTCCTTCCCCCCCATATTTTGGGAAACTGGGGCCCAAGGGGGGGCTTCTCTTGGCGGGATCCCTCCCCCTTTTCCCTCAGCCCCAAACACACCCCTTTCATCCTGGGGAAACCCCCACGCTTGGGCCAATCTTTTTCTTATTCCCAAACCTGGGGAGATTGGGGCCCCTTATAAAGAAGGAAGTCCGTTTTAAAAACACAAACATCAAGAAAAATAGCGCCCCGAGTGGAAATGTTTGGAAGGGTTCCATGACAATATGGGGCCCCCGGGATTCACCCCTCTTTCCAGCACGCTACCCTGCGGTGGGGGCCCTGGCCGACGGGTTTTGAAGCCTTGTTTAACGGGGGTGGGAAAAAAAACAATTTTGGGGGCCCGGGGGGTTTCCCTGGGGCCCCCAGGGAAAAGGAAAACCCCCATGCTACCCTTTAAGCTGTAAAAAACCCAAAATTTTGGGGGAACTCCCCCCCAAACCCCTATCAAGTTTTTGGGGGAATAGGGGCACAAGCGCTCCGTAAAAAAGGGGTTCCCCCCCTCTCCCCCGGGACTTTCATTTGCTCCTTAAAGGGACCCAAAGGTGAAGGAGGCCCATCAGGGAAAAGGGCCGGGAAATCTGCTCCACTAAATTCCCAAAGGGTCCCCCTATTAAAGTTTTTCCCTGCCCTTGTTTTTGGGCCACACTCCCAAAAAAAGGGCCCCCACTTCCGTCCCCCCACCTGGCCACCCTTTTGCAGGAAAAAAGATCCCGTTTTAAGTTTGGAATTTTCCCCTTTCCCCCTTTCTGCGCGGACAAAGGGGCCGAACAGAAATTCTCAGGCCCTTTCCCTCAGCCTCCCGAACTTTTGTAAAGTTCTTCAGATCCCTAGGCCGAAAATGGAGGGACGGGAAATTTTCTGCTCTTCCCCCCCCCCCCGCCTCCAGCCCTGGCACCCCGGCTCCCGGGCCCCAAAAAGGACGCTCTCCTTATACATCGCCCCCAGCTCAAAATTCCAGACACTCCCTTTCCCCGTTGGGACCTGGGGCCCGAGCGAGGGAAATTGTTTTTTTAGGGGCCTTTTTAAAATTTGTTTCTTTTGGGACTATTGTTTCTCTTTTCACTTATTTAGCTTATTTTTACGATTTTGGGCCTATTTTTTGTTTCGTTCTAATTTAGAAGTTTACCCTGTTGGTGAAGGGCACCGAAAAACCTTGTTTTTTTGTTTTTGTGATTCCCTTTTCCTTTGAACCCGGGGTTTTCTTCTCTCCCCTCTCAGGGCTATGGGCCGAGGGAACAGAGGTTACCACTTTTTAGGAGGGGGGGGACTCTGTTGCGGCTTTTTTGGTCCTCGCAAGTCCCCCCAAAAACCTCCAAGCCTCCAAAACCCAGGCTGTTTGCCCTCAGACGGGGAAACTTCCCCCCGATTTCTCTTTGGGAACCTTTTTTGCCATAAGCCAGGTGGGACACCCCTATTTAAAATATTTTTTGGGTTGTCCCCCTTGATTGTCCGGGTGAGCATTTTTTGTCTCTTCCTATGTCTCCCCCCCCCTTTTCTGTTTCCCCCCTTCCGGGAGTTTGCTGAGGGTTTTAGGTAGTTGGGAAAGGGTTTTTTTTGCCTCATTCCTAGTCCTTATGCGAACAAATTTTTTTTTGAAATACCATATTCCCCCCTGCCTTCACTCATGGCCCCGTGCGTTACTCTAAATGTCAAGGGGCTTAAACTCCAATGTCAAGAGAAGTTTTGGCCTTGAAGAATGAAATCCTCAGGGGGGCAAAGTGGTCTTCTTTCAGGAGACCCACTTTGTTTCCCCAAGGGCTGTTCAATTTTGCAAAACTTTGGTACCCGACTGGTTTTTTTTCTCGGGCCTTTTAAAATGCCCAAAAAAAAGGGGGGTGGAAATTTAACTGACTCCAAAATTTGCCAATGCAGGTAAAAAGCGTCTTTGATCGATCCGGGGACGATATATCATTCTCAAACCAGCTAGGTGGAAAGCCGGTCACTCTATGAAACGTTTTAACGTCCCAAAATTTCCCTCCCAAAAAAACCCTTTTCTAAACAGGGGGTTTTTGCAAAAACTTTTCCAAGTTCCCCCCCCGGGCCTTGCTTTTTTGGGTGGGGTTTTTTAATTTTTAATCTTCTCGGGACTCAAGGGCAAAAACCCCTGTAACTATCTTTTAAAAAGCCCAAGGGGCAAAGACTCCGGCAGCTTTCAGAGGGGCCATCCGATCTCAGGGGCTTTTTGGGTTTCTGGAGGGTGAACCACCCTAAGGAAAAAAGATACTTTTTTTTTTCCCCCATCCTCTTTTTTCGGGACTCAAAAAACCAGCTCGACTTTTTTTTTGGCAATGCCCCGACTCTTCGCTCCTAAACTTTTTCTAGCATAGGACCTAAAAATTTGGGTTTTCGCCCTTCCCCCGGTTACGGCCGACGGGGAAATTTTTCCAGTTTTCCCCCGCTGCGATCAGGGAAACTGGCGCCAAATAGCCCCTTATTAAAAAACCTTTTCCAGAGGGAGAAATTACGCAAATTTCCTTTTACCCTCTTTATTTTTATTTAAAATGTGGGCCCCGGTTTTCGGCCTTTTACCCTGTGGGAACCCCAAAAGGCGGTTTTCCCGGGGCCAATGTATTGCATTGGGTACCAAAACTGAAAAGGGACTTTCGGAAAAGGTCAGCACTTTGGGGCCCCTGAAGAGGCTTGAGGGGGGTTTGCCCCCCAATATCCCAGGGTTGTACGCCGCCCAATTGGGAACTTTAACGCAGCGCCCCTAAAAGATTAGGGGTCGCGGGGAAGAGAAGCTCCTCCTTTATTCCAGACGAAAAATATTTTAGTTGGCAAAAAAGGCCCATACAATATTGGCTAGACAGAAAAAGGGAAAGCAATCTTTGAACCTATCCCCCAAGCCCTCAGAGATAAGGGGGAAATTGAATAAACCCTAAGTCTTTTGCTAAACTGTTTCCCAAAAATTCTTTCTGATCTCAAACTCATTACCTTCCGTCTCTCCACCACAGAGGGATAGAAAAAAAAACTTACCCAAGACTTCTTGCGCCAATGCCCCTGGCCCCCCCTTTCCCCAGGAGGCTTTAAACCTCATTTCGGGCCCCTATTCACATGGAAGAGTTACTAGGGTATCAAAACCCTTCCATCAAGCAAACACCCGGGCCCTGATGGTCTACCCTAAACCTTTTTTTTTTAAAGGGTTTTCTCTGAACCAAACCCTTTTGCCCCGCACATGTTACAAACTCTATAACTCTTTTATGGTTTGGGGTCCCATCCCTGAATTCATGTCTCATTTCCCCCCTAAACCCCCCTCAAACCCCCAAGCATAGGGATCCTGCAGTAGCCAACTACAGGGCCGTTTCCCTCCCCCAAATTTGGACTTGAAAATATACACAAAAATATTTGTAATAGGTTAAACCAAAAGGCTCCCCCGATAATCCACAAAGACCAGATTGGGGTTTTTTTTTCCCTCTCGGCAAAAGGGGGGGGCAATACGAGGCGTTTTAAATTTAACCCGGTGGACGTGGGTTTAAACATCAGTCGGGGCAGGCCCCCCTCCTTGGCCCCGGACGCAGAGAAAGGGGGTTTTATAGGCTAAGCTGGCCGTTTCTCTTTGAAACACTGGGGGCAAAATTTGGGTTTTTCTGGTTCATTTATGAAGGCGGGAAGGGGCTTTTATGGTTTTGCCCAAATGCGTTTCCCTTAAAAATAACCCCCCTGTTTCATCGGGGAAAAATTCCCAAACCAAAAAAAAGGCACCCGAAAAAGGGTTTCCCGCTGTCTCCACTCCTATTGCGCTCTGTAAATTTAGCCCCCTTTCGGCCCGCCCTCCCCCGCCAACCCTGGGCATTAAGGGTATCCGGGTCAGAGGCAGGGGGGTTCAAACCGCCCTTTTTTGCTGATGAATACTCTTAAAAGCTCTCGAGATGCATACCTCTTACCCCGGGCCCTCCCCCCCCTCCTTGCCGGGGTTTTGGGGAAACCCCATCTGGGTATAAAGTAAAAAACCAAATAAAAAAGAGCCCTCCCAATAAACATCCCCGAAAGGGCCTTTTGCTTCTCTCAAACAAGCTATCCCCTTTTAAATGGCAACCACCACTCGCTAAGTCCTGGGAAAACAGATTTCTGCCCCGTATGGCTCACTCTTTTGGCGCAAAAATTTTTCCCCCGCTTTCAAAAAGATTAAAAAATTTTTCTTTCTAAAAGGGCCCTTCTCTCCCCCCTCCCCCTTTTTTTTGGGAAAGGGTAAATGCGTTTAAAAAGTCTATATTGCCCCAAAATTCTTTATCTCTTTGAAACCCTCCCCGTTGGGGGGTCCCCTTTTGGGGGAAACTGCGTTCTGGGCCAGGCGGGGGAACCCCAGATTTATATGGGCAAAAAGGGGGGCACGGGTTGCCAAGACCGGGACTCCCTGGGCCCGCAGGGCAGGGAAAAGGAAAGGGTTTTTTCCCTCCCTGAAGTCCTCCTTTACTACGGGCCCCCCCACCTGCGTCGCATTCCACATTTGGGCCCCCTCCGAGGGTACTCCAAATGGAAAGGAGATCGGGGAAGCTAGGGGTCGCTCCATTTCCCTCCGAATGCACTCCCCTGGCACTCTCCACCCTTGCCCTACTCTGGGGTTTCCCAATTGGGGGCCCCATTGGTTTTCCCAACAGATCTGGAACCCCCCTGGCCAAGGAACAGATTCCAAATTTGGGCCCCTAGGGAAAACCCCCCGGGGCCCCCCTTTTTGCACCCCCCCGCTCCGCCCCCTGTTTTCGTCAAAAATTTTGGGTTTCTGGGGGGCCCTGGCTGGGGCATGGTCTATTCCTTTCGGGAGATATTTCCAGGGCTGAGGTTTGAGATTGATACCGTTTCCAGCCCTCCCCGAGAGACTATCAACTCCCAGGAAAAAATCGAGGTTCCATTACTTGCAGGTAAAAACATTTTTTGTTTTTTTTAGGCCATAAATTTGAGCAAATTTTGTTTAAAAAAAGCCATTCCACTAGAGGGGTTATCCCGGGCGCTCTAAACCCTCTCTCAGACCCGTTTTCCCCCGATGGGGCCCCCACACATAGGTACATGGCAAAAAAGGGGAAACTTTCCGGGCAGGGAAAATTTCCCTTTCCGGAAAGTGGCAAGCTTTTATGGAGGGCTGCAGCCAAGGGCTTTAAATTTTCACAACATTGGGGGAAAAAATTTTTATAAAATTTCTTCTTTTTTTGGTTTCCACACTCCCGAGGTCCCGATAAAAATGGAATCCACAGGGTGCCCCAGTCCCCGTTGGAATGTTTACACCCGCTTTTGGGCGCATCCCCCCCAAACTTTTGGGACTGTCCCCTTTGTTTTAGGGCTTTTTTGGTTTCAAAATCAGGATCTCCTGCAAGGGTTTAGCCTGAGGATTCTCTGGACCCCTAACCACCTGTTTTAATGGCCCAAAATACAGGGGTCTCCCTAAAGCTGATTCTGCATTTTTTTTCTACCTTTTTTAACGGCGGCCCCGTGCCTGATTTTTTGGGGAGATGGGGCCAAAAAGCGGGGGCCAGCTGCAGAGGGCCTTTCCCAAAAGTTGGAGATCAAGGGGTAAGGAATACTTGACGGCCTCCCTTTAATTTTTTAGAATAACCCTTTTTTAAAGACATGGGTTTTCCCGGGATGTCTTTCGCACCATGAAAACCCCAAAATGACTCTAGCCGATCCTTCCCGAGACCTCCCCCCCCTCGTGGTTAAACCCCCAAAATACCCTGACGTCTCTTCCCCTTTGTCCGTGTGATCCCCTGGGCTTTATGTTTTAGGGTTTTTAAATTTTATGACTTAAAAATTGATTTTAATGTTTTTAAATTCAACAGTGCATTCAAAAACCGCAGTCTTTTTTCCTTGAAAACCCTTGAAATTTTTTAATAAAATGCGTAATTTACCTGATCTCTCCATGTCTTTTTTTTTGATGATCTCTGTTTGGCTTATATGCTGAAAAGCTTTGGGGAAAGTGTACATGGGCTGCATTTTCCTTTTTTAAACCCTTTTTTAAAAATGTAATAAAAATTTTCAATTTGGAAAAAAAAAAATGTAAATCTAGCACCAAAATCTTCATGTTTATTTTATTCCGTTAAAAGTCACAACCGATGTGCACACATAGTAACAGTGACGCGTTTCAAGCATAATGTCTTTAGTCATTGCTACTGTATGTGCACTAAAAGCGAATTTAAAACCCAAAAAGCACCAATTTGAAAAAAGGAAGTCTTATTCCCCTGATCTTTGTTAAAAGAAAACCCTTTTTTAAAAAAATTTCATGAACCTATAAGGCTTAATTTTGGTAATTGATATATTATGCAAATGTTTCAAGACAATAAAGCTTATTTTTGCATTAAATTAAAAATTTGACATGATATTTGTTTGAGTATAACATATCCTAGTAACCTGGACCTATGCATAACAGTATAATGCCTTTAGCCTTATTTATTTTTTTTTTGCCTTTAAATTTTTTAAAACAAAAAAAATTGTTCCCAAACAAGATTTCAAAACATTGGAATTAAATTTTGGTATTAATACGGTACTCATGTGCCTAAAACAATTTCTGCCCTCTCTTCATTTTGCCCGGGTGTGCTTTTTTATTTGTAAGCTATCGAACTAGAAATCTTTTAAAGGAATTTTATTTTGTTTTATTTTGGGTTTGGGTTTTTTTCTGGGAATAAAGTGGGGGGAAATTTGCTAGGTTCTGAAATTAATTTTTTTGGGGGTTAAAGGGCTTTCTTCCCAAAATTTATTTGGGGGTGTTTAATCTGAAATCCGATTTAATTTAAGTGGTATGAGTCACTTTTTTGGGGGGTCCTAAGGTCTGAATTAATCTTTGAGGTCTAAGTCTGGGATAAGTTGCACTACTTTGGAAAAAGAGTTCTGGACTGGTCAAGAGTGGGCTGTAATGTGGGAGCTTGTTGTGAGGTTCTCATATGGAGTCTGCAGTGGCACAGCTACAGGGGTGACAGCAGTCACACTTAACCCCCCTCACCACACAGCTGCAACACGACAATTGTAGCCACAGCCGCCGTTACGGCAGGACAGCTGGTACTGCAGTATGTGACCCAGACAAACTGAAACAAGGGGGGGCCTGCAGCCGGATGCAGCTACCGCCCCTTTGTTTCACAGATGTGGTAGAAAGGACAGACCATAGGCTATCTAAATTGTTTGTGCATCCTTGCAACATGCATGCAATTGAAGTGTACAGCGGGGCAGAGAGAGCTATGCACTCCCTGTCCCTGCTGCGGCTGTGTGATGAAGTGACGTCACCACACCCCCTTTGCTGCTTCCTGTCCTAGGCCTAAAGTATATGGCTTGGGGGCCTAGAGCAGGCGGACTTGATGGGAGATTGTGGAGAGGTCTGTGTACAACTGTTATCTACCACTGTATGATCACTGTATGGCAGTAATATTGGTCTTAGTATAATCACTTACAGAGCATCTTGGTACACTGTTATCTACCACTATATCATCACTGTATGGTGTAAATATTAGTCTTAGTATAATGGTTTATATTCACTAATAGTATGATGGTATTATTAAGTCTCTTTTCGGTGGTGATATGTGATAATGATGTAGTGATATTGTTTGGTTCTTGTTTATTGTTGTTATTGGTAATATTGGTCTTGGTATATTGAACTGATCAGTAACAGTATAGTGATATTCATCACTATATGATAATGAGATGTGGTGATATTATTTGATCTTTGTATATTGCTATTTGGTTATATTGGTCTTGGTATACTGGCTTGGGCAGAAACATTATACTGGTATTAGTTACTATAAAGTGGTGACACACTTTAATGGCTATTGGCAGGGTCCCCTGGTTTTCGCAAGAGCCTGCTGCAAGGCAGGTTGAACTTGATGTGACAAGAGACCCCCAGGTCGCTACCCCTGAAGTAACTTGCTTGAGGTGGCTACAGAGGTGTAGCGAGGTACAGAATCATATGACCGGCTTATAGTCGGGGACAGACAGGAAGGTCAGGGCAGGTAGCTGGCAAAGCGTAGTCAGGGGACGAAGGCAGGAGGTCTGGCACACAGTAGAGACAGATGTACTGGGAATGCTATCTCTAAAGCAATAAAGGCACATAGATCTGACAAGGTTTAAGGGGAAGAGGCATGCTGAATAGGGTCTGCACCCAGTGATAATGAATCACCATCGTGCTGGCCCTTTAAATTTTACAAAGCGGGGACACACACCAGCTGGAATGAATACAGTAAAGAGTGAGGAGAGATGAGTACAAGTGCCGGGACACCTTGTAATGAGTGCCACCCATGTCCAGAGAAGCAGGGGGAGAAACATGGGAACACCCGTAACAGTACTCCCTCCCTTAGGGCTCCCCCTCTTTTTGTTCCGGTGAAATTTAAACAGGAGGTCCCAGTTGTCCTCTGGTTCCCCGGACCTCTATCCTGCCCCAAACCACTTCCAGTCCACAAGATAGTACTTCTTCCCCCAATAGTCTTTTCAGACAGAATCTCCTTAATTCCAAAAATGTTGGTGGAATCAATTCAAGGGGAAATTGAAGCCAGGGACTAATGGCTTGACAGCAACATGTCGAAGGAGTTTAAGACACGCAGAGTAGGAGGAAGGCGGAGTTTATATGCCACTGGGTTAATCTGCTGCAGTACTTCGAAAGGACCCAGGAAAGGTTGACTCAGCTTTTAACTGAGAATCTTGAGTCATATATACTTCACGCATAGCCACACCGTATCTCCTGGGGCAAAGATTGGAGGCAACCTTCTCTTTTTGTCAGCTTAATACTTCATGTGGGAAACTGCTTGTTGTAGGAAGTGTAGTGTCTCCCACCAGACATACATAAAGTCCCGGACTTGAGCATCCACAGTGGGGATGTCAGAGGAGATTTGTAGTGGTAGGGGAGGGCAGGGGTGCTGGCCATAAACTATATAGAAGGGTGAAGCATTGGCAGACTCAAGAGTCCAGGTGGTTATCTGAGAAATATGCCCAGGGTAAAAGGTTGGCTCCGTCATTTTGATGTGCAGAGACGAAGTGGCGCAAGTCATTCCCCAGAACTTGGTTCACCCGTTCAACCTGGCCATTCCTCTGAGGATGGCATGTTGATGAAAAGTCCACTTCAACTTATAGATGAGAGCAGAGAGCATGCCAGAATTTTGACACAAATTGGACCCCTCAATCAGAGACAATGTGCTCGGGAAGTCCATGGAGACGGAATATATGGAGGAAGAAGCGGCATGCCTATTTGGAAGCAGAAGGAAAACTGGGTAACGCACAAAGAGAGACATCTATGAGAATCAATCTGTAACCACCCAAATAACTGTGTTATTTAAGGAAGGTGGTAGATCCATGATAAAGTGCATGGTATTGTAGGTCCAAGGGGCATCCGGAATAGGCATAGGCTGCAGAAGGCCAACCGGCTTGAGACGAGAGGAATTATTGCGAGCACAGATGGCACAAGATTTAATAAAGTTCTTGACATCGGTAACAAGTGTGGGCCACCAGAACTAACAAGATATAAGTTGGCATTACTTTCGAACGTCTGGTTGTCCAGCAACCACAGAGCAATGTCCCAATTTAAAATCCTTTTTACTAAGTGCTGGAGGCACAAAGGTTTTCCCCGGGGGAACACATTGGAGGTCAATGGGAGCTGCGGAGATCAGACGGTGAGGAATAACAATGTGCTGAGGTGAGGATTCCAGGCCTACTACATCTGAAGCATGGGACAGGGCATCAGCCATGACGTTCTTATCAGCAGGTCTGAAGTGGATCAGAAAATGTAACCTAGAAATGAAGAGGGACCATCTAGCTTGCTGAGGATTTAGACGCTGGGTTGTCTGGAGATAGAGTAGATTTTTGTGGTCAGTGTAGATGTTGACCGGATGACAAACTCCTTCTAGTAGATAGCACCATTCTTCTAAAGCCAACTTAATGGGCAGTAACTTCCAATCCCCAATGGTGTAATTCCTCTCGGTGGGGGGAAAAGGTCTTGGAGAAGCAGCCACAAGTAACAGTTTTCCCTCTGGGGATCTTCTGTGACCACTCCAGCTCCCACTGAGGAAGCATCGACCTCAAAGAAAAAGGCATTCTCCGGATCAGGACGACACAGAATGGGTGCAGAAGTAAATGCGGACTTCAGGCGGGAGAAGACTTCCTCTGCTTCAGGCGGCCAAAGCTTGGGCTTTCCATTCTTGGTAAGTGCCACAATGGGCACCAGCATGGTAGAAAAGTGTGGCATAAATGTCCGGTAGTAATTGACAAAACCTAGGAGGCCCTGTATGGCCCGAAGGCCAACTGGTCGAGGTCACTGCAAGATAGCCAAAAGCATGGCATAGAACTTATTGCTTCATAGATGTCTTAGAACCTGGCATACATGAGCCCAATGTGATTCTGGATTGTCCGAGAAGGCCAAGATATCGTCTAGATACAAGACACACGAGTACAAGAGTTCCCTAAAGATCTCATTAATGAAATCTTGAAAAATGGCAGAAGAATTACATAGACCAAAGGCCATCACTAGATATTCAAAGTGTCCATCCCAGGTGTTGAATGCGGTCTTCCATTCATTTCCCTCATGGATTCGGATGAGTTTATAGGCTCCCTGCAAGTCCAACTTAGTGAAGGCCGGAGCCGGTCGAAGAGCTCCGAGATTAGTGGTAGTGGATATCCTTTTTTACAGCTATCATATTGAGCCCTTATAGTCTATGCAGAAGTGGAGGGAACTATCTTCTTTCTCCACAAAGAAAAAAATGGCACCGGTAGGAGAAGACTTGCGGATAAACCCTTTTTGAAGGTTCTCATTAATATAGGCTGACATTGCCTGAGTCCCTGGTACCGACAACAAATGGACCCTGCTCCATTGAGGGCTTGTACCTGGTAGTAGGTCTATAACACAGTCATAAGGCCGATGAGAAGGAAAAGTCTCTGCCTGCTTTTCCGAGAATACATCAGCAAATTCGTGATATGGAGTGGGCAGAACCAGCAGTGGAAAAGTAGTTTGCATGGAACATGGTACCACAAGGCAACAGGAATGACAGTCTTATCCCCATTGAGTGACTTCACCCATTTGCCAAATGAGGACAGTAGCATGATACTGGAGCCACGAAAGTCCCTGAAAGACTGCAAAGGAAAAGCAGGGCAACATGTAGAACTCAATACTTTCTTTGTACAATCTCTCCACTTGGAGACACAGAGGATCAGTGCGGAATGGAACAGAGTCCCTCAGGCATACACCGTTAATAGGAGAGATCACCAGAGGCTTGACAAAATGAACCACTGGAAGACAATATTTAGAGACCAGAAATGTGTCAATGAAGTTCCAGGCTGACCCAGAATCCACAAAGGCAGAGGCTTGGAACTTGACCCCAGATGAGGTGCAGAGTTGGACCGGCATTCTCAGACATGGAGAGTTACTGTTCACATCTAGGGGCACCTCTACCACGTAGCCTAAGTGCAGGAATTTCCCAGACACAATGGATAGTCCATACAGAAGTGTTCAGAACTTGTGCAGTAGAGGTAAAGATTCTGCTGTCGTCAATGGGACCATTCTTGCTGTGTCAGGTGGGTCCTGTCTACTTGCATGGGTTCCTCCGAAGCAGCCATGGGTGGATGAAGTGGAGATCTTTGAAACACTGGAGCAAGATGGTGAAGGCGCAAAGCGTATGTCAATGAGGGATGCAAAAAGGATGAGGTCACTCAATGATTACGTAAGGTCCCAACTGGCCAGCTCGTCTTTTATCCTGCCAGAGTATAGTGATAAGGGCCTCATCATTTCACGACAGTTCAAAGGCAAGAGTACGAAACTCTACAGCATATTGCCCAACTGTGGAATCCCCTTGTCGTAGGTCAAGCAGAGCAGTCACTGCAGAAGATGCATGTGCGGGTTCTTTGAAAACACCATGGAATTTGTCCAGGAAAATATGGAGATTCATGGTCACTGGATCGTTCCTGTCCCCGAGGTGAGTAGCCCATGCTAATGCTTCCCCGGTGAGTAGACTAACCACAAATGCCACCTTGGAGCATTCTGTGGGAAATTGGTTAGCCATAAGTTCAACGTGCATGGTGCACTGCGTAATAAAGCCCCGACAGGTCTTATGTTTACCATCTTATTTGGTCGACAAAGAGAGATGCAGTTTGGGACAGACAGAAACACCACAGGAACTGCAGGAAGAGGAGATGCAACAGCTGGCGTAGATGGTGATTGCTGAGCAGCAAGGAGTTGATGCATAATGGAGGACAGCTGACTGATCTGTTGCACCTGCTGGGTGATTTGTTGGGTTACCACTGTTGTGATGTCTCCAAATTTCTGCAAGGGCACCATGGCAGCATCCATGGCCGTATCTAACTGTAGCAAGCAATGGTGTTCGCCATGTCTGGGAGCGGAGTCTAAGGGAACCCTGGTATTTATCAAAGCCCACTGCAAGGTGAATTAGGCTTGGTGCGGCAAGAGACCCCCAGGTCACTACCCCTGACATGACTTGCTTGCGGAGGGTTCCGAGGTGTAGCAAGATACATAATCCTATGAAAGGCTCGTAGCTGGGGACAGACAGGAAGGTCAGGGCAGGTAAAGCATAGTCAGGGGACAAAGGCATGATGTCAGGAACACAGAAGAGACAGAGCACGGGAAAATGCTTTTCAAGGCAAAAAGGGGGCACATGATCCGGAAAAAAAAAGGGTTTAAAGGGGAAAGAGGCGGGCTAAATAGGGGCACCTGGTACGAATCGCGAGAGGAGGAGAAGGGGCGGGACACCTTGTTACGAGTATACCCGCGGCCTGACATGCGGCCCACGGCACCACCCTTGTCCAAAAACGCGGGGGTGAGCTGGGGCGCCGGACCTGCATGGGGGAAAAGCGGGAAAACCGTAACATGGTTGTTTATGTAGAAAGTTTTTTTGGGGCCCATGTATACTGTCCTGCAGAATAAAAAATTTTTAATTTAAAAGTTCAGTGTAAAACTCCAAAAAAAAAACAAGTGGGCATTTGTCTTAACAAATCACATGAGAAGAGGATGAATCATTTTCCCTGAATTACTATCTACAACAAATCCAACAATTTAGGGCATTTTTTAAAAAGACCCTTTCTTGCTCTCTCCTTGGACTCAAACCATCCCAAAAATTTAACATTTCAGTCCAAGTTGGACCCGTCAATTGCGATTTGTAAACCAGTACCAAAAAAGTCTATCCTCTGAAAGCCCTTTAGAAATTTCTGATCCCTTAAAAAGGATCCAAGAATCCCCTAAAATTATTCTCAAAACTTGTAGGAGAGTTACAGTTCCTGCAACACAATCTTTATAAATACAGAGCAAACATTTTTTTCCTTAATCCCTTTACACTGAGATTCTAAAATGTTAGCAACCTTTCACCTTTATAAACAGTGCTCTTATCTTAGAGCAAAACAAAAAAAAAATTTATATAATGTTTGTAAGAGGGGAAAATTTTTCAAATTTTAATTTAGTTAAAGTCCCCATTAGCTAAAAACTGGTTATTTGAATCAACTTGATGTTGACATTTTACCACAAACTAATGGCAAGAGAATATGAGCTTAAAAGGTTTTAGCATATAGTTCCCCTGACACCTCTGACCTTTTCTGGAGGCTTTTGGCTGTACTGGCTATTTTTTTATTTTATTTGGAGAAGTTCTATAATTATTCCCTTTTAGTCACTCATTTTCAACCTGTTCTCTAAAATCAATGGGCTTTTTCTACACCATAATCCAGTTTTATTCCTCCTATCGTTGTATAGAAAGCATTCCTTCAAAGCATTTCAAAAAGCTAGTTTATCATGTTCTGCTTTCTGCTAAATGAATTTATTGTTGGGAAACTTTTTGCCCCTTCTTTGTGACATCTAATTCGATGATTTGAATTTTCTGAATAACGATTTACGCCCTTTGACTCATATTACAGGTTTTTTTGTTTGTGTGGGAAACCTTGGGTTCAAAAATTTTTTGGTTAGTTTGATCTGTTAACTGTTTTTTTTTATTACCTTTCTTTAACTAGATAGATGCAAGTTGTTCCCTCCCCCCCCTATCTGCTACCCCATTTTAAACTTCCCTTGCCCCCTTATTACCTCGTGTTCAATGCTCGCATCTTAAAAAAGTTGCTTGGGTTTGACATCTGCAGTATTTACAATATATCAAATAACCAATTACATTTTTGTGTAATATCTGTACTTTTGAGAATTAAATAAGTTTATTGCTGAAAAAAACTTGATTATCTTGTGCCAATGGGGTCTGTCAAAGGGGTGGGTATATAGGAGAGGAAACTTTATTTTCATTGTGTTGGGAAACAGGGAACCAGGGGAAATATAAGGATCTAAAAAAAAATTGAAAGGGACAAATTGTGATGGGGTTGAATGGATGATCGGGTAAAAGCATTTTTAAAACAGAAGGTTCTGTGAAGTGTTAATGATATGCAATGGTTAGTACCTACCAAAAATAGTTTAAATAAGGACCACCAATGACAAGGTCATGGGTGCCCAAGGCTCTCATAAAATTCTGGTGTAGCATTGGGTGAATCCCACAAAAAAAGCAAGTATAGAAAATTCTGAAAAAATTTCTGTGGGTATTAGAATGGGAAATCGATTCTAAGAAATGGAATTCGTTTAGAATTTAAAAGGAAAACTTCGTTCTGAAAGAAGTCGAAGTTTGGGGTGTTCGCGGGGAAAGAGCGTGTTTTTTTTTGATAAAAGGCGCAAGCAATGCTTACATGGGGCAAAGAACTCTGGAGGGGAAAGGATACCCTAAATGACGTGCAAGGTGGGAACCAATCAGGAAACCGGCGGATTCTGTGTTCACCGCACATAAATACGGATCGACCTGCAGTTCACATCCCCTCTCTTGCCTGTTGAAGTGCTGTAGTCCGTAGTGGATCTCACAAAAGAAAGAACTTTAAACACAAATTTTGGGGGGGGTGTCACAGTTTTTCCGAGCGCTCCTTGTCCATTTTGTTTTGGGGGGTTTTTGGAAAATTGAAGTCCATTGCTCCAATTTCGCTGCAAACATTTTAATGCTATCTGCTCCCCCCGGGACACATTAACTCCAAGGGTTACTAAGCCTGTTTTTGCGTTGTATTCATTTTAAAAAAAAGGGTTTTTTACATCCACATACGTTAATTTTGGACTCATTTTTTTTGCACAATTTATATCCAAGGGTTAATTAAGTGTTTTTTTTTTCTGCTGTTTAGCAGTAAAAGAAACTGTTTTTTTAAAAACCCCAAAAGAAGACATTTTTTCTACATATTCAAAACCCAAAGGTTAATTAAGCTTTTTTCTGCGTTTATCAGTAAAATACATGTTTTTTTAACACGCCACATGCTGTTAAATTTTTTGGGGCAGCCATTTCTTTTGCCAATTTAATCCAAGGGTTAAGTAAGGGTGTTTCTGCTTTGTTAGTCAGTAAAATACCGCTTTTTTACACCCCACAAAACCATTTAAAATTTTTGGGTCATGTTAGTTGTTAGGGGGTTCTTTTGGGAGTCAAAAAACGGGGTGTGTATTTACAATCGAAAAACTTTATTGAACAAGTCTAAAAATTTTTTGAAAAACAGTATGTCAAAAGGGGAGCGGGCTCTTCCATGCGTGGCATGGCACAAAATTCCTGACAGGATGGGTAACAGCACGTAAGGGGACGTGCACAGGGTACCCGGTGAGGCCAAAACGCCGGTGCATCTTGCCCCGGGTTAAACCGCAACCCAAGGGTTTTTGAGGGTTAGTAGGTCATCAACTTCATCCCAGAGACATCGAAAACCCCAGGCCTTTTGGGCCTCGGTGGGGAACGTCAGACAAACCCTTAGTTGGGATGGGGAAACGGTAAGGGGGCCCCCTTAACCTGTTCTCAACCCGCCTCTGTCCCTCCGGTTCCCCCCCCAGAGATTACTATGGGTCTGGGTCAGCAAAAAAAAAAGGAGGATGAACAATTTAGGAGGGAAAAGTCAACGCACTTTGGCAGGAAGAAATGGGGCAATACCCCCCGCTTCTTTCAGAGGCGGCAAAAAATATAATGTGGGGAGTGGCATGGGAGGTCAGTTGTGAGGGGGGCACCTTGCATCAAAACCCTTTAGGGGGAGAGCAGGGAAGGGAAACAATAAACGTGATGATTACCGACCGCACTTGGGAGCCAGGGGAAGCAAGGGTTCTATCGTCAGGGAAAAGGGGGGAAACTTTGGGATCGCAGCGGGCAGAGAGCAATGGGGTTTTTGGGGGCAGGGGGAGCAGCAGTGCGAGGGCCCGGAGCCAAGCGGGCCCGGGTAAAAACCCCCCCTTTTGCAGGTCCAAAAAAGTAGCGGCAAAGGGGCTCAGCGAGCAGAAATGGTAGTAGCATCATTTGGGGTGTTGGCGGAAAAAAACGTACTGGGGGTGTGGATTTTTTTTGCTAAACACCGGGGGGCCCGAAATGGGTATATGTAGAACATGGGCAGAAGTGAAGGTGGGCCCGGGAGCTAATTACACCAGGCCCTGCACAAAACATGCAGGTCACCCTCCGGTTGGCCTGGAAGAAAGTGGCTCAGATGTGGTGGGCCATCCTACCCCGCGAGCAGCGCCCAGTGGCATCATGATGCAGCCGTCAAGGCTCCAAACCCCTATAAAGGGAGTGGTTTTTTTTGCCCCATCTCCCATTCAAACTCCTGCTCCTCCCCTATCATGGCGCCAGCAGCGTTCAAAGGGGCCCTTGCAAAGAGACAAAAGTTTGGTCCACCACCCAAGGGGCAGAACTGAAAGTGCTCCTTCCAAATTGTTGTACCAGTCCCTCCCTTTCCAAATGGGGACTTGCACCGTTCAGAAATTAATGGGCCCTTTCCCAGCGGGGGGGAGGTTCCAAGCCGTAATTTATTTTCCAAAAAAGGCAGTAACCCACCCTTTACAAATAGTAAACGAAGGGCGTCAGTCCTTGAGCTTTTCGGTTTTTTCCCCCGGTGCACGGAAACGAAACGTTTGGGGCGTAACTAAGTCAGGGGGCCCGTACATTCCTTTACAGCCCACTGGGTAATGTGCTTCCTGCCCCGCCACACCACGCTTTTTCCTCCACGTTTCAAACTTTTGGTGTCCTGGCCCCAAATTTTCCCCCCCTCCTTACCACCACCACCTCCACCTCCACAAGTACTGCTCCATCATACCACATTGTAGGGCACAGCGGTGTCCGCTTCTAAAACCTGGCTTCCCCGGCAAATGGCCCACACAGGGGGGAACTGCTCCCATCATCAGCAAGAAATCATTGGGCTTTCTCCACCCAACTGCAAATTGGAACCATGGGGACGGCAATGGGAGGAACAGGTGCCGCGGCTCACCCCAGGAGGGATGGTCCATGCGCCCTGCAGGCGCAGTGTTCAATCTGGTTGTGAAAAGTTTCCTGAAGTTTCCCCGTTCTTCAGAAGATTCTGAAAATGGCCAGGGGAAAATGTGCTGCACTTAACCATTTCCCACAAAATCAGCCCCCCCTCATCAAATTGCAGCGGCAAACAGCCTCCCCCAACACACCTGATAGCGTGTTTCCCCCCCCTTGGATCCCCCGCACATGTTGGACCGACTGTTTGACAGAAAAGGCCCTTAACGATTTTTTTTAAATTCCGGGGATAAAGTATTTCCCTTGTAACTTGATGCAGCCAGTGGTACTCATTCAAACACAGGCTTTGCTGAGGCCATTTAGAGGCCACTTTTTTGTCAATCGCCAGGACAGGGGGATGAATAACGTCTTTCCCACTGCTTCTTTCCGGAAAAGCAAAAAAATCTTCTTGGGGGGCAGGAACGTGCGACTACATCTCGGGGCCAAAAGGACTGGTGGGGACTGAACTGGGAGGAGGAGGAGGAGGAGGACTTTGGGAGCAAACATTGCGTGAAATAGTGTTTTTCTCCCCCCAGTGACGGGAAAGGGGAGGAGCGGGCAGCTGGAGGAGGAAGGGAAGAGAAACGGGGCAGATACCCCCAAGCACGTACAATACAGTGGAAGGAGGCGGGGAGTCCCTCAGATCACTTGCCACATGGCCCCACTGCAAATTCCGGGCTATGACACCGAATGTCCCATCCGAAGGGGGATGACTTCTGGCTCTCCACCCATTGGACCCTCTTTACTGGCCAAAATGGGTCCCTTTTTTTCCCAGCTGCTGAGATGGGGAAAAACCAAAACTATAAAATCCCCGTATCATTTGGGCCCCTGCTTTTTTTGCGGGATGGTCCATCCCCTGACAGGTCTGACCGGGGGGTTCCTCATGCCCACATCCACTGACGCGGCTGCTGTGGGAAGGTTGGGGGGGGGGGAGCAGTACACTCCATCAGCAGAACCTAAATCGGAGTCCCTGTAGCAGTTTCCTTCACCCTCCTAGTGAGAGGGCACTCGCCAGCACAGCAGCAGCGGACCGGGCAGACCCTAAAACCAAAAAGGTGGGGGGGTTTATTTGGGAAAGCACCTGCCACCCCCAGTTAGAAGATCCGCTGGACTACGGGGCAATAAACGGGAGGGGTGGGCGGCAATTTTCCCCGAGTTTCAGTGGAGAAGCTGGTTTCCCGGGCCAGTAGGGTGGAAACAGAGGGGTTCATGCGGGGGGCCATCGTTCCCCCAAGGAAAACCCCCGTTTTTCCCCACGGGAAATGGGGGAACAACTGCCCTTTGTCAAGATGAATCGGGCCGGGGGACCCCCCCCCCCCGGGAATTTCCACACACCAATGCCTTGGGTCAGATTACATCAGCCAAACGCCTCCCCCAAACTTTGAAAAATGAGTCTGGATTAAAACCCCCCCTGCCTCAGCCACTATTCTGTCCCGCCCCCCCTGATGCCACACATCTGCTGCCAGTTCCCACCCTGCCTACCCCAATCTTTACCAGGGACGGGTATTGCCACCCCCCCTCCCACTGTGCCCTTGGTGCCACTCTTTGAACCATGCTGCAGCTGCGGGTTTGTTTGCGGGCTGGGGTCCCCCTCCACCCCTGTCTTTTGTGGCACTCTCTGACCTCATGCTGCTGCTGCTGCGGTCACCCCACACCCGGGCAAAGTCCCACTCCTGACCTCTTTGTTTCGCCCCGTTGTTGCTCTGCGGTCCCTCCACACCCGTCTTGGGTGCCACCTTTGACCCCCGTCCTGCTGGGCTGGGGCTCCCTGCCGGGACCTACACACTCTGTTTTGTGCCACTCTGTGGCCTACTCCTTTTTTTTGCCCCCCCTCCAGAATGTCACTGGCCACTGTCGGCCCTTTCAAGCTGCTGCTGTGGTTTTGCTGCCTTTGACCTCCCACACGTTTTCATTGTGCCACCTCTGACCTCATCTGCCTGTTTGGCGGGCCTCCCATTCCCCTACCCCCACGTGTCATTGTGCCACTGTTCTGACCTCATGCTGCTGCGTTGCCCGGGCCAGGGACCTCCACACTCTGTCATTGTGCCACTCTGTGGCCTACTCCTGTTTTTGCCACCTCCAGAATGTCACTGTGCCACTGTCAGACCTCAAGCTGCTGCTGTGGCTGCTGCCGTGACCTACACACTGTGTCATTGTGCCACTCTCTGACCTCATGCTGCTGCTGTTGCTCCTGCCATGACCTCCACACTCTGTCATTGTGCCACTCTGTGGACTAATCCTGTTTTTGCCACCTCCAGAATGTCATTGTGCCACTGTCTGACCTCATGCTGCTGCTGTTGATGATGTCATCTCCACACTGTGTCATTGTGCCACTTTGTGGGCTCCTGTTGTTGCTGCCATGACCTCCACACTCTGTGATTGTGCCACTCTGTGACCTACTCATGCTGCTGCCAAGTGACCGCTGCCTCACTGGAACATCCTGTGGTTTCCTAATGCTGTTTCCACCCTCACCACTCTATGACGTTGCCACAATGTTTGGTTTTCCCCTTCTTTTCACCTCTCAGAAGGAATGGGAAAGATCAGGATGGTCTAGCCAAAAGCAGGAGTGGATACAGAAGACATGCAAATATCCCATTTACTGGTCATCTCTGTTTTGGATCAACTCCTGTTTGTTTTTGGCCTTAGCAATACTGATGGATTATTGACCGATTGAAAGCAGACACTGACGGATGAGTGGAAGGGCAAAATGATCAGAGACTTAAAATTACTGCCGACACCCTCTCCACTCATTCGGGGGCCTCTACATGTATCAGCGTTTAACAGAACAGGTTCTGTCATATTCTGTGACGGTTTAAAGCTCTGGACTCATAGAGTGACCACTGCTGTGACGTCCCCTTACTGTGCTGAGACCTGTGCCGGCTCCAGTAACCTACTACTGTGTTCTTTGACGCTATGGTAGGATCTTAGCCCTCAGCTTGTTTTTTCCAGCTGGCACCACCATGACTTTATCAGGCTGCATTCCTGCTTCAGTTTTTTGGTCAGTTTTGCCCCAGTAAGTGCCCAGGGAATTTTAGAGTGAAACGATTCTAAGAGCGGCGGCAGTCATATGCTTGTCATACTAAAACACAACATTGTATGAAGACAAAATCAAGCTCCTGCAGCATATTTAAGCATGGCACAACGTTCGACATCACCCTACATGCTCTGTGCAGCCTGGAAATAGCTGTTTTTAACGTGATTCATCCCGAAGTAATTCGGACCAAAGCGAATTTTGTCGGAAAATTCATCGAAGTCGGCGAACCAAACAGTCAGAGTTTGGACCACAGAGCAAAGAAAGATGAAGACCGGTCTGATGAATCACATCTTTTACATCATGAAGAAGTGTGTGTTCATCACTTATCTGGAGAAGACATGGCCCCAGGATGAGTTTAAGGGAAGAAGGCAAGCAGTGTGATGCTCTGGGCTATGTTCTGCTGGGGAACCTTGGGCAAGGGGATTCATGTGGTTGTTACTTTGTATCAGCTACTGTACATCTAGACATTCTTGTAGACTAAGAATACTATACGTCTATGGAATGGAAAATCTGCACTGTAATTCACAGTGTGAAGTGTAGCAGCCAGTGTCAGGCAGCAGCTGCCAAGGCAAATAGGATCATGGGGCATATTAAAAGGGGCATAGAGGCACACAATGAGAACGTTATTCTCCCATTATACAAGTCACTGGTCAGACCACACATGGAATGTTGTGTACATTTTTGGGCACCAGTGCACAGGAAAGACATTGTAGAGCTTGAACAGGTTCAAAGGCAGGAAAATAAAGTAACAAAAGGACTGGGTGGACTACAATACCCATAACAATTAGCAAGATTAAGGTTACTTGGTTTAGAGAAAAGACGGCTTTGGGAGGACATAATAAATATGTTTAAATATATTAAAGGTCAATATAGAAATCTCTCCCAAGATCTATTTATACCCAGGACTGTATTGAGAAAAAGGGGGCATCCTCTATTCCTTGAGGAAAGAAGGTTTCTCCATAAACATAGACAAGGATTCTTTACTGTAAGAGCAGTGAGACTTTGGAACTCTCTGCCAGAGGAACTTGTCATGGTGAATTAACTAACAGTTCAAAAAGGGTCTTCAAAAATCAATTAGGCTGTGCACATCCATATATTTTGAAAAACGTAAGCATAGGTGCACACTGAAAAGGCAATAGCATACATCTAATACAAATATCAGTGGCACACTAAAAACTAAGTGAAACATCAAGGTATATAGGAATATTGGAAATGCATTACTGCTAAGGAAAATATGAAAAACCTGGGACTCTTAGTTTACAGTTTTTGATCAAAGATTGTATTAAGCTCACCTCCCAAAACGTCAAGGGGATCCCAGCACAGGTGAGTCCCTAACACTGAACATGTTACCTCACTAGGAGTCCATTCAGACTACAACATCTCAGGGAGTGATAGGAACCTGCTACTGAATTATCTTGCACCAGTTTAAAAGGTTTTTCATATTTTCCTTGTATTAGATGTATGCTATTGCCTTTTCAGTGTGCACCTATGCTTACGTTTTTCAAAATATATGGATTTGCACAGCCTAATTGATTTTTGAAGTCTATTTGAGGAATGGCAGCCTCATTGGCTTGCTGCACTCCGCCTACCTCTTTTAAACTGGTGCAGGATAATTCAGTAGCAGGTTCCTATCACTCCCTGAGATGTTGTAGTCTGAATGGACTCCTAGTGAGGTAACATGTTCAGTGTTAGGGACTCACCTGTGCTGGGATCCCCTTGAAGCTATTGGGAGGTGAGCTTAATACAATCTTTGATCAAAAACTGTAAACTAAGAGTCACAGGTTTTTCATATTTTCCTTAGCAGTAATACATTTCCAATATTCCTATATACCTTAATGTTTCACTTAGTTTTTAGTGTGCCACTGATATTTGTATTAGTTCAAAAAGGGTCTGGATACATTTCTAGAGTGTAATGATATAACAAGTTATAATGACTAGGATTCTGGAGAAGGGTCGTTGATGCAGGGATTATTCTGAATTTTTTCCCTAAAATGAGGACAATTGGCTTCTACCTCATGGGGGTTTTTGCCTTCCTCTGAATCCCCACTATAGCACAATAGTCAAAAAACAAACAAGCAAGTTTATTGCAGCTCACCCCTTCCTCCAGCGTGCAGTCTTCTCAGTTCAGAGATACAGCTTGTGGTGTAATTAGCCCAAACCTCTCATCTGCTCGGCTAGCCACCAGTCCTAGGCTAAGTCATCCAGCAAAACAGAAACCTCAATCAAAGATCAAGATGCCAGCGGATACGATCTTCAAACGGCTTTTATACCATACTATTCACAGTTTACAGGAAAGTGCAGCATAACAGATGTGTGCTGACGCGTTTCAGACCCTTGCACCGGGTCCTTGATCACAGCAAGTGATGTGATCAAGGACCCGGTGCAAGGGTATGAAACGCGTCAGCGCACATCTGTTATGCTGCACTTTTCTGTAAACCTGTGAATAGTATGGAATAAAAGCAGTTTGACGATCGTATCTGCTGGCATCTTGACCTTTGATTGAGGTTTCTGTTTTGCTGTATAGCACAATAGTCTGAACTGGATGGATGTCTGTCTTTTTTCGGCATTACAAACTATGTAACTGTAGTGTGGACCGGCCATTTAAATGAGTGGAAAAGGGATTACCAGAGGATTTTAATGTGGAATTCAAAGCAGAACCTGCGTCAAATTCCATGTTAAAGTCTGTTGTGTGAACTCACCCTTATGAAGCCATTTTCTTGACAGGTTTAAAATATTTTGTCAGCTATACAACATTAGGCGGGGTGTTTTAATGTTAATGCTGACCAGTGTATGTGCCCTCAATGGGAGAAGAGTTTGCAGTCCCAACTATGCTCTGAAGCTTAGAGAAGCACAAAACATTTCCTGCTACAAAAATAGTAGCAATGGCACATGACAATGGAGCTGGATGAGGACCAATTTTATACCAGAACCTAGGAGTTTCAAGTAGCAACTTTTCCTTTCCTCTTCAAAAGCAGAAGGGAACTGATCATTTATAAACAGCAGGATTGAATTGTTCATTAACAGTCTAAGGACTTCTAAATAAATAACTGTAATGGAAAACTGAATTACTAAAAGCTGAGGGTTTAATACAGTCATATTTATTTTACATAACCCTCTGTAAGCTAAACAGCTGGCATTTAAGACTGATACATTTTACCTGCACTGACACATTGTAACAAACTATCTGGTGAAGAAATATTTGCAACTTTCTAATATTTCTAACCTTTTGGGTTTTAGGTTTTTTTTTTTCCATTTTAATGGTATCTGCTTTTTGTCAGTACTGTGTTCTGGTATGTGATGCATAGATTTCTCCCAATCTCTGTCCTGAATAATTACCCTGTGTTTATTTGTATTTCCTAGTGACCTGACATTCTGCCCTGTTGCATTCCTCTGCTGGCTTATTGGAACTCCACCATTGCTGGCAGCTGGGCCAAACTGATTCCTATCAATGAACTCCACATAGGAATAGTATAAATTAGTTAGCTTGGGTCAGTTCTGACATTTGGGTCAGTATAGCCATGTAGAGTAGTGAAACCTATCTGTAAGTGAAACCAGAATATGAAAGTGATAGACCTGAATCAAGGTATCTGAAATAAACCGAATTGACCGGTATTGGGCAGAAGGGGCTAGGAGAGGGAACGTCTTTTCTTGTAAGTATCTAGGGCTTACAAAAAAAACCTTATTCACCATGCTCAAGTATTGCTGTCTATCTTGCAGCAATCTACCTCTGGCTTACCACCCAGTTATTCCCCATGAGTATCTTATCCACCATCAGCGACTCTCTCCTTCCTCACCCTGTGTTCATTCACACTCTCCTTTCCCTTTTCAATACACAATACCTGCTACATATTGCTGCACCACTAGCCGCTCATATCATCACTGAAACCATCTGCTGTATCTTTTCTTTTCCCTGCTCTTGCTTGCAGGTGACATCTCTCCTAACCTCGGCCCACCCTCTTACTTGCTCATCCCACCTCCTCCTCCCATAGAAACCCTGCTAAACTAATTTGCTATCCGCTGTACATCTTTTCCAGTCCTTTGAAATGTGCTGCTGTGGATACGCCCGGATCCATCTGCAACAAACTCCTGCTGTTCATGACTGTTTCTCTCCAACTCTCTCAACTGCTAGCCCTCACAGAAACATGGATCCAGCCATCTGACACGTTTTCCCTTGCCCGCTCTACCTATGGGGCCTACAATTACCACCCCCCAGACCTCGGAGAAACAGGCCGGTTTCAGGGTTGGAGGGAGTTGGCTACTTCTCTCTCAATGCATTACAAGGTCTGTCATACTGCACACTCACTCACTTTCCCCTTCCTTTGAGGTCCCACACCCTCAGAATCTTTCAGCATTTCTCTCAGACTCGCGAGTTCTGTACAGACCCGGCTCACCCCGCCAGTTTCTGGTTCATTTTGCTGCCTGGCTCCTCACTTCTCCCTACTGAATAACCTCCTCACCATGGGTGACTTTAAATCCCTTTTGATGACCCCTGTCTCCTCTGCTCTCAGATCCTTTCCTAATTCTTCTCTTTGGCTCTCGCAGTTTATTAACTCTCCCACCACCAAGGATGGAAACTCTCGATCTGGTTTTCTGTATCCGTTCCTCAATCTCTAACTTTATAATTCTCCTTACACTCTCTCTGATCACAATCTTATTTCGCCTTCACTATTAATAATTCTCACCCATCTCTGGGACACACCGGCCTATCCCATTCAGAAATATCCACTCCATGAACACTCAGGAATTCACAGACGCCATACAGTCCTCACTGCCCCAATATCCTCACTCTCCTGCCCAGACCCGGCGTCCAAACCAATATAATGAAACTTTTCCACCACCTTGGTCACATTGGCACTCACCACACCGCACCACCTGAGTTCAGACACCCACAGCCATGGGCAAACGCCTCAGACTCGCCATCTGCAGCGATGTTCCAGATGTGCGGAGCGTCTGTGGGAGGAAGTCAAAGCTACTGCAGACTTTCTCACTAAAATTTATGTCAGGACTTATCAAACTGCCCATACAGCGCCAAACAAAACAATATTTCACCTCCCTCATCGCAACTTACACAACAACCTAAACGCCTGTTTTGACACCATTCCACTCCCTTCTCAGGCCTAAAGCTAGGCCCCGGTCTCTGACCTCCATGCTGAAGACTGGCCAACTCACTTCAAAGATAAAATGACAAAATCGGCCAAAACCATCTCATCTCAAACCCCAAGCAGAGCATTTGGCCCTCCCCGCACATCCCCCAGCCTTTACACTCAGCTCTTGACACAACGACAGAAGAAGAATTATCAGGCTTCTACCTGTCTGCTTGCCCCCACCACCGCTCTAGTGACCCCTTCCCTCCACAAAAATACTTGCAGTCTATTTCTCCAGTATCTTCTCTCACATAACTGCAATCTGTAACCTCTTCTCTCCACTGGGATCTTCCCATCTTCCTTTAAACATGCTGTTATAAATCCCTTACCGAAAAAGCCCACTCTGGACCATCCTGCGCTGATAACTCAACATGTCTCAAACTGCCCTTTATCTCCCAAACTCCTGGAATGCTTTGTCTACTCTCGCTATCCGCTATCTCTCCGCTAACTCTCTTCTTGACCCACTGCAATCGGGTTCCGCACCCTACACTCCATGGAAACGGCTTAACTAAGTCTCCAATGATCTCCTAAACAGCAAAATTCAGGGCAAATTACTCTTTGTTGCTTCTTATGGATCTCTCTGCAGCTTTTGACAATGTTGCATCCACCACCAACTCCTCAGCATGCTCATGCTCCATTGGCCTCAAGGACACGTCTTCTCTTGGTTCTCATCTTACCTTTATAAAATCCGCTCCTTCAGTGTCCTTGAGGTTTACCTCCTCTCCTCTTCCTCTTGCTGTCGGGGGTTCCTCAGGGATCCGTTCTTGGTCTCTTTTCAATCTATACAGCCCCATGGACAAACATCAGCAGATTTGGCTTCCAGTTACATCTCTACGCTGATGAACCCAATTATACACCTCCTCCCGAGACATCTCTTGCTCTGCTTACAAAACACCAAGGACTGCATGTCTGTGTCTCTGACATCCATTCCTCATGTATCTTAAACTAACTCACTAAAACTGAACTTCTAGTCATCCAACCTTTACTAACAGGACCTTGCCCTGCCCTTTCTGTCTCAGTGTGTGGCACCACCATAACTCTGGCAGCAGGCCCGGCTGTCTTGGGGTTATATAGATTCCGATCTGTTTTTCATCCCCTATATCATTCCTTGCCCGCTCCTGTCACTGCACCTCTAAGAACGATCTCCAGTAGCTGTCCTTTTCTCTCTTTGGAAACAACGCCAAAACTCTCATTGTTGCTCTTATCATTCTTGTCTCGATACGGTAACTCCTGCTTATTGGTCTCCTCTGTGCAATCTCTCCCCCCTCTCCAATCTGTCCTGAATTGCAGCAGCCAGGCTTTGTCTTTCTTTCCAGCCTCTTACTGATGCCTCTACCCTGTGTCAGTAACTGCACTGGTTGCCTATCAGTACAGGATACACATAAACTTCATCACTCACTCATAAAGGTCTCCACAACGCTGCACCCACTACATCTCCTCCCTCATCTCTGTCTACCGCCTACCCGCTTCTCTCCGCTCTGCTGATATCAGGTTTTCACTCATCAATCATCCGAACCTCCATGCCGTCTCCAAGACTTCACACGTTGCGGCACCAGTTCTCTGGAACATGCTACCGCGGGCGAATCGGGCACACTCTGAAACTATCACATTTAATTTATATTAATATACTTTTAAAAGGGCCTGTGGAATACATCTTCTCATCTGGACTACAGAATCCCTAATGTAAACCCTCCCACCCCTCCCCACACTCGCTAGCGCATCATCTCAGTTCGGCACTTTACTGTAAAATAGATGTACTGATTGGGTGCAGGTTCATCCGAATTCTACATAAAAAACCCTATTTTGTCACCATGGGCTGGACACCCATTGTAAATCTAGCACTTTTACCCTTCGTCTCTCCGTACACCTAATAGATTGTAGCTTTGCGACCAGGGCCCTCTCCACCTTGTGTCTCAGTGTAAGTAGCTTTTCATTGTGCAATGTATTTCTTTTGTCTGTACCTACACCCATCCAAATTGTAATGGCTGCGGAATCGGTTGGCACTATATAAATAAAGTTCTATTATTATTATTGATTATAAACACAACAGGACTGGAAAATTGTCTTTGTGTGATAACCAAGGTCCAGCGATGAACTATTGATTATCATCAGGGGAATTCTCCTCTAGGCATACATTTTCCTTGCATAGACACGCTTTATAGAGCAGCTCTCCGTTCTAGCACAGTGAAAATCCAAAGTGAAGAATTCCCCATCTCTGACAGTGATGTGGCCTGTTAGCTGTTAGGATGTGTCCACACGGCAATGTCAAAATCGGTCGGATTCTGATTAAAGAATCCTGCTGTTATTTTGTCATCTTTTGCATGCTTTCGGGGGACAGTTCTGTCCTCAGTTTGTGGATTTTCCCGTCCCTCTTAACCATTGAAATGCACATCTTCTACCTGAAAACCAGACAGAAGATTGAAGATGTTCTAAGTTTTTCAGAACACCAGCGGTGTAAAAATCGTCCTGCAGAAAATCCATTCCGTGTAGACTACTGAATGGAATTTCTATTAAAGTCTGTGCAGGGAGGTATGCAGTTTTCAATATGATATCATTGATAATCCGTTCCAAATTCCTTGCATGTGGACGGATCCTTGCAGCTGAGGGTTTCTTTATTCTATCTGGGCAATTCTTCGTGAACTAATGTAGCCTATTACATTTTTCCTCTACTGATACACTGTAACGAGCTATCAGGACAGGAGAATCATGTGCTGTATTCATCTCACAGGATATTGTTTAGATCAGGGTCTCACACTCTGCCAGGTAAATTGTCCACACATGAAGAAAAGGTAAAGTTGACGGGCTGCATTTCTTTCCAATTCAATACAATACAAAATGATGGCAGAGGTCGTTATGTACACAGTGATGTACTTCTTAATATTTATTCGTTTTTGGTGTAATAAGCATTTGTAATGAGGCAAAGATGATTTGTGTTTTACTTTATTTTACTTTTTTACTTGTCCCATTATGGGACTGGACTGAGCACTTGAACGCTATAATAATATAATACATTGCTGTACATGACTGTACTGCAACAGATTATGCACTGCAGCAGGGAGCTAATGGAAAACAGAGGAAGCTCCCGTTCTATGTCAAATCCCTTCAATGACACAGCAGCTAAGGGGATAAATGTCCTAGCTGCTGCCATTAGAGAAGGACCCTGGGATGTACATGTTTGAGACCCCTAACTTTCGTGAATTATTAGCACTGTCTTAGGTTTGCAGCCTCTGAATATAAACAGAATATTGCCATTCAATCAAAGCCAGAAGAGTAGTTTGGAATAACTAAAAGAACATGAGGATGTTGCAGAATGATTTTAAAACAATGATTCAGACTTTCACCTGAAAAGCTATAAATATATCCCAGCTGATGCCAAAAAGCATTAAGCACTTGTGGAGCTTAATTTCCTTATTTGCTATTTGTCGATAAATTTTGCTGATTAACCTTGGGCTTTTACTTTACTCTAGATTATTTGTTTTTTTTTCTACTGTATTCAAGTCACGGTGGAATTCAAAGACCATTGTAAGAGACCCCAGCTCTATCCCTGTGTGAGGCTGACTGTGAAGAGCGAGTCATTAGGTCTATTCATTACATTAAAATGAAGAGATTATATGTAATAGTCCAGTGTGTTATCAGAACAGAATATGCAGGATATACTCCTGCCTGCCAGGTAATGCATGTAATTGGAGCCATCATTAAACCTTGCACCTCATGTGGACATCATAATGGTATGTGTATTTATTCCTCTGCCTTTAAACTGTTCAAATGATTGATGCAACCATTCCTTTTAGGGTTAAAAAGACTGAGGCGTTAATCAACATGTTTCTAGTTTTATAACATTGTAGAGATTAACAGGATTTGCCTACAATTTTACACTGTAAATACAACCTGTATACACAGTGCAGTCATTACGTTCATATATTATCCTCTACTAATCCTAAATTATATCTTGTATTATACTCCAGAGCTGCACTCACTATGCTGCTATTGGAATCAATGTGTACATGTATTACATTACTTATCCTGTACTGATCCTGAGCTACTATTAAAGCCGCCCAGCTATATTTACAGGGCAAGGTGGTGACACTGTAGGTTGTGGCCCACCAGTCCTATACAACTCAGTACGCATGGTGCGCAGACACACAATAGCACTGTATATACTTAGCACATTACAGCATATATAGATATTTGCAGGACATACAAGTTCAACAATTACAATGAACATTCCATAGACTGTTTTCTCTTAACCCCATACCCTTCCCAATTTTACAGATGAGCCTTTTTGAATTTTGTACAACTGTTCCAGCAACTGAACCTCCAACTGTGATACCCTTGTGTCTTCATATGGCGTATACAGTAGCTGACGAGTAAAGACACTCAGATATGTTAAGGATTAAAACATATCCCTCAATGATGGAGAGATTCACATAGGATTGGGCACATACAACAAAGGTTCATATTTTAACATCTTTTGATGAGTCACTTAGATATGTTAGAATATGTTGGTGGGGTCTGTGAAATGTGACCATTATGATAGCTAGAATGAAAGGGAAGGACAGCCTCTTGAGTCTTGTGCTTTTTTCTTTTCTGACTCAAAGACGTTTGGATCGATTTCTGTTAAATAACTGAAGTTTACGGTTTGCCAATGATCATCTCCTAACCAAAAAAATCAGAAAGCCTATTGTATTTGGGGTAAAATGGCAATTGCTGTACCAGACTGATATTGTAAAAAGCTACTTCTACCTAAATTCAAGTCAGCAGAGTGCATTGAATCATAAAGTGTTATATAGCCTTTAAGAGGTTGTCACCAAAGCGCTGATGGTTTCAAGTTGGCAAAATCGTAAATGCAGCTTTGAATGTGTCTGAAGTATAAAATATAAAATAATGCAGCTAGCAACATTTAGAATACACTAGCATATAAGGCATCATGTAACTCAATGTCATTGCAAGATAAATAAATGATTTAATCGTATATACAGAATACATTTTGGGATGTTTAAAAGTGAATCTCCATTTTTAATGTTTTATGTCAACTAAAATTCCAAGCAGCACATTGCATTGAATCCAAACATCTGAGCTGAGGCTTTTAGGGATTTGTCTGCCACTAGAGCGCTGATGATTCTGAAGTTGCATTTGCTAGAATTGTAGATGTAGCTTTCTATGTGACTGGAATATAAGACATGATGTAACTCAATATTGAGATGTAAACTGATATTCAGAAGTCAAATCTTGTGATCTCAAGACAGTTCTCGATTTAAGATTTATCGCTCGTTCACCCCAGACCTGACAGCATGCCCAAATCTTGTGCTACAAACAACCTTTACCTATTTACCTATTAACTCTTCATTTTACCCATCACTGAGCAGCACAATTGATGATTATCTTGTAATAACGTTTATGAGATAATTTGATTGAAGATGAATTTCAAATCAGGTTACATTTATTGATTTTCTGCAGCTTCTCTAAATATTTTTAGCAAAACATATCTGTGTGCTCAGTAACATTCCTTTAGTCTATCATTTCTTAGTCCAGAAATCTTGTAAAATGAGAATTAGTCTCTAGTAAGTAGAATCTGCTATTTTAGAAATGTCTCTTCTTACATGACATAGGTTTTACTAAGACTCTTTGATACTCCAAAACATTGGAAAACCGGATGGAGGATATTTAATGGAGGAATCATATAGAGGAAGGAATGAAACATAGAAAGGACCTTCTGCTCTACAAGCATATCACAGTATCACAGTATATACAGTGTATTACATCAGGAAAATTGTGCAGGCCTTCGGAAATGAGTCCAGGGCAGCAGGTGAGTGCTGACAAATGAAGGTTTGCCCCTTTAAGAACCGGCCTCCATGCATCAGTAACCAGTGGGCCCAATGACAAATCATTAACAGTGCTGACACATATCATATGTCATTCATATTTCTGGTCTTCTAATATGAATCAGGATAAATCTCACTACCAGCTAAATAGACAGCTAGTGCGCAAAAACCTCTGACTAAGTCAAAACAAAAAACAACAAAGAGGTAGAGTCTAAAATATAACTTTTATTAATAATAAGAATAAAAAGCACTGTCACCTCTCTCTCAAAATAATAGGGTGATGCTGCCTATAGAAAACTGCTACCCTAAAATGCAAGACAATCACCCTAATAAAGGGCGCTCTTGCCCGGAACCTGTCCCTAGAGAAATTGACAAATATAATCTTCTAATCTGGTCCCAACATGTTTTGACCAGCCTATAAAGTTGCACCTGGTCACTCCAGGGGACCAATTGAAGGAATTCAGACTAAAGGTACTCAGAAGTTATTGTCAAATTACTACAGGTGTGCTATATTTAAACCAAACAAAAAACTCAAAAATAGTTTAACCAAAACAAATAGGGAAAAAGAACAAAGGGTGATGTAATCATCCAAAAAAAAGGGGTGTTCATAGCACAAAACCCCAACATTTTAGGCAAAAAGTGATATACCTTACCAACATATAGAGGAACCATCCCACTAGTTTAAGGTATAGTAATCATATACACCTCTGTGTTGTCTCTAGCCCTGTCAGGGCATAGCAGCATCGGCCACATTCAGAAGATTTTTTATTTATTTATTTATTTATTTATTTTTATATGAATCAGGGGAACATTTTTGGCCCCACTAAGTCCCAAGGCCAAGGTGCCACTACAATCTTTGCAGCCTTTATAATTGCCCCCTGTAAATACCACCCACCATGTCCAGAAGAAAGGTTTTGAATCATCTTTTTTCTATTAACTTGTTCGTATATATTGCAGACATGCTTAAAATCCTTATTAAATACCGAAGGCCACATGTATAAAAATTGTGTAGGTCTAAAACTCACTTTGTTGCCCATAGCAACCAATCAGGGCACCCTTTCTTATTTTCCAGAGCACTATATGAAATTAAAGGGGCGCCTAGACAGTTTTCATACATGTGGCCCTAAATGTCCACACAATAGCCCACAGACACCCTGAAAGCTAATATTACAAACTCACTGAAACACACCTCACAAATTAGGGAAGGTGTGCATGGACTGTTGGGGGCATTTGAGAGGTTAACAGATGGATAGACAACCCTCTTTTTTATGTTCTCTTCTTCCCCCTCCATTCTATGCTTTCCTTTGTGGTATGGGGTAGACGTGGTATGTTTCATTCCGGACTCCCCTAGGAGATGCTTATATAGTGTCCTTGCAGGAATGTTGGCTTTCTCTTGCCCCTAGATTATCTGGAAGAAATTTGGCCCACCTTCCCTCCCATTGCTTGCATTCTCATTTCAGGGTGGTTGACAACTAGGCACTTGCTTGCTTATCTGGTGTTTTACTGTTGCAGAATTCTCTCATTTCAGCAAACTTTGGTTACATAGATTAATTCAAGTCATAGCAGGTTATCTTTTGCTCAGTAGGAGTTCAGCGGTGGGCATGTAAGGCTAGAAGCAACACTGTAGTGCACAAAACTCCAAGGGTTAAACCTTTGCACTAAGTTTGATAAGCAAGGTCCTGTGCTAGAAATAAGACTTAGCATGAAGTGACTCACTATGGTTGGACAGCAACTTGCGAGAGCAGAGAGAGGTGGCCGGTAACCAACAGAAACTTGTGTACACTAGCAGTAGATAAAATTTCCTTCATCTTCTAAACTAAGCAAAATTAGAACAGCAATGTATTTGGTAATAGTTTTAATTGACCTTTTCCTACATGTTAAAAGCTAATCATTGTGATAGAGAAAGCCTCTTTAAAGAAGGGTTGATATCCTGGCAGTCCCATTTGCTTCATTATAAGCTTTAAATACGCTAAGAAATGAAGTAATATAGGGAGCCCTGAGGGGCAGCTACAAATCCAGCCTAATAGGCTTCATCATTTCTGACAGGTGTTTTCATTTGCAAACCAGCAGCTGAATATAAATGGTTAATTCATGTATCACCATTAACCCAACCAAAGTATAGAGTCATTGCTGGTGAGTCCTTGTTGTGATAAGCTGTAAGTGATACAATGCTGGCACCATATATGTCACCGATAAGGACTATATTGTATTTCATCTAAATGGATATTAGCTCTTTTGACAAACTGCCTCCACGCAGAGAAATAAATGCAATTAAGACCCAGAGGAATTCACTGAGCATAGCATAATCCATAGCAGGGTGTGAAGGCAATCTGATTTATTTTTAATTGCGTGCGATCGCATTTTCCTTCAATTACCATCTTATTTATCAGGCCCTGATATTTATGCTGTGTTTTATGCCGTTTTATAGGAGTGCGGTTTTAGGAACTACAAATCAATGGGAAATAGAGATTCACTGCTTTCCGCTGTGATGTTCCTAGTTAATAGGGTTTACCGAGCGCGACCGCTAACACTGAGTTCCGCCTGGCGATCACCCGTGGCAGTAATTATAAAGTGAGTCTTGTCATGGTTCTGACTAAGCATTGTATTGTGTATTATTCTGGAGGTCAGGCGAAGAAAGGGAATAGCAGAAACCAGAAAAAAAGTACATTAATATTCCAATTTTTTTTTTTCTCTCCAATTTATAAAGCGGCTTAAAGGGGCATCCTTTTCTCATACTCAGTATGAAATGCCATAATCCAATTTCCAGAAATCCTAAAACTTTCTGAGAAACTGAAAGTTCAGGTCCTAATGTAAAACTTGTATTGTGCCCCACCTATTATGTTTCATTCATAATACTATTGTCTTCTTCTGTGGAAGAAAAGCCCTTTAAGCCTCAAAGGCTGGGATACAACTGCTACTTCTGCACTATCTACAGCTACAGCCCAGCTAAGAAATTAATGGATTCTATAGTAAGTTGCATTTCCTTGTACAGCCAGTAGACCAGGGTGCAACTGTTCAGGAAAATTCTGTAAAAGATCCATATTGCTTATTTAGTGTCATGGTTAATGGACTTCATGCTTAGGATTGTTGCTGATGAAAGCAGTCAAACACCTACAAATTAAGAAATCCTAGCGATAAGCCATTACATCTATTGTTTGGAAAGGTCTTTCAGAGGTTAAAAACAGATTTGTTGCAACCCTGTCAAAACATAGGTATTTACAGTAATACGAATGTAATTCAACAGCACTCCGGGGTTGATGCAAAACTTGCAATCAAGCTCCATAAAAAGAATATTCTTATAGTGACATTGTTTTTGTGATGTTTTGGTCCAGACAACCTTAATTGTACATGTCACAATGTCAGGATGAAAGCATAAGTGATGGATGGCTGTAGCCATATGAAGAGATAGAAGCCGTGCTACGGCCATCTTCCCCTATTTAAAGGATAGCCCAACAAAGCTTGTGTCCCCTTTATAGGGGTTGTACAGCCGATTACAAATGAAAAAATAAGGTAATGGTGCCCAATAAAACAAACAAAAAAAAAGCTATACTTGCCTTCCTCTTCACCTCTGTTCCAGTACTGGATCTCCCCTGATATTCACTTTCTGTCTCCTGAACTGGATGTCACCACTGCAGCCACTGATCGGTGGTCACGTACCACTCTTCACTCACTTTCATCACAGTTTGGAAGTGAACAGCTCCAATCATTTTCTGTAATGGTAGTGTGTCGTTCGGAAGAACATAGGAAGTGAACAGAAGACTGGGGAGAACCATCACTGGAACGTAGATGAGGAGAGATGTGAGTATAGCTTTTTTTTTATTGGGCTGCAATACCTTATTATTTCATTGTTAAATAAAATGGACCCCTTTAAGGCCCATGTCTATTAGAAATTTGAGGCAGCAGTTTAATATTGACAATTTATTGCAATAGAGTCCTAAGATATAAAGCCTAATAATAAGAATACATTACTGCTCCATTGTACGGCCACTTCTGGGTCTCTTTTGTGTATGTTTTGCTATGTTACATGGCAAAGCGTGCAATGCCAAGCTTTGAAAATCTGCATTGGAGTCACATAGTCTGCAGAAGCAGCTGTCCCCGTATATGCTGCCATGGTTCAGTCATTTGCAATTGAGTTACTGTCATCAGCAATTCCTTCTGCTGTTGTTGGGCCTCGATCAGCGGTTATTCTTCTGGGTACTTCACTATTCTGTAAGCTTCTGTGGTGGGTATATTCTTGGGTTGGCAGACTGGCATTTTTTGGACCCTATTGTTTACTCTGAAATATTCCAGAAAAGCCTTGTAAATCAAGATGTCTGCAGACAATGCCCCACATCAAACTGACACTTAGAGTAGGTGGTTTGAAGCGAAACTGTCACACAGTGTTTCTTCAGCAAAGACAAGGAGCAAAAACAATGTTTTTCTGTACGTTATGAGATGGAGGAAATGATAGGTTTTAAATGTTGATCCACAAAAAACGTTGTACAATTTCACTCAGCTCTTCTGAAATACAGCAAACATTTATTTAACCGAATGATTAACTTTTTAGAAACTTTTTAGAGTTCATTGAAAAGTTTTAAAGAATGTCTGCAGTCTTTTGTACTACAGCCCGCAATATGAAGTTATTGGGTAAAATTATTAAATATATGTTGATAAATGCTTCCGCTTCCATTCTGAATGTCCCTCTCAACAATCCCCATATTTTATTATTTTTTTTTTTTTTTTATCCTGGGAGATAATTCTCCAGTTCTCACCATTTCCTCCTGATGACTTATGTACTCAGCTGCCAAGACAGGTAGTGAAAGAGAAGTGACAACTGCTGAAGAATGTGTACATTATACTAGAGCAGCTGCCACATCATAGAAGCACTATAGAGGAAAAGCCGCACAATAGAAAGTGGAGCCCTGTCAGCCGCAACATAAAGTGAAATCCTACATATAATACATAACTATTATGTTCTAAAATTATAACATTACAACATAACCATAGGAGTCTATTTGAGGATAAATAAAGGTGGCTCAGAGAGAGGCCTGAATAGCACTAATATATGCTCTAAAATATAACTAATATTATACTGCCACTCATGTACGATACAAGAATACAACTATAATGGCTAAAATACTGCCTTCTATGTACAAGAATATAACTACTTTAATACTGCCTCATATGTACAAGAATATAACTACTAAAATACTGACCACTATGTACAAGAATATAACTACTATAAAACTGCCCCTGTGTAAAATAATATAACTAATATAATAATGTCCCTTATGTGCAAGAATATAACTACTATAATACTGCACACCTATGTTCAAGAATTATAACTATATTAATACTGCCCCCTATGTACATGAAATATAAACTACGATAATACTGTCCTATATATAGTTAAAGAAAAAAACTGCTATATTACTCCTCCTATGTCAAAGAATATAACTACTATAATACTGTCCTCTATGTACATGAAAATAACTACTATAATACTGCCTCCTATGTACAAGAAGATAGCTACCATATCACTTCCCATATGTTCATTAATATAAATATATAATGTGCCCTCTATGTACAAGAATAAAACTACTATAATACTGCCTTCTATGTACATGGGACTATAATACTATAATACTGACTTCATGTACCAAGAATATAGCTACCATTAACACTGCCACTTTGTACAAGAATATAACGCTACTATAATACTGCTACCCCAGGGGCGTTGCTAGGGTCACCAAGAATCCAGGCCTGTGCCTTTGTGTTAAGTTTTTTTGCTCAATAGGGCTGTGGTTCAACAGCATTTTTAGCCACATAGTGAGCTGCGGATGTTTTGTAAGTGAAAAAACTTATGTTCCTGTCACTAATTTTTGGCATATTTCCCACCATAGATCCTGTCCATCACATCAGCACGTACACTGTACAATGAAATAATCAGCAATGACAAATCTGCTTTTTCTAAAATCGCTCATCTACAGTGAAGTGTAATTTACCTATAAATACAGACACTAATAATACCACCTATACATGGAGCATATCTACCAGACAGAATGTATTGCTTACAAAAAAAAAACTCTACAAAACCAAGACCAAAACTTTTACACTGAAGGATCAAATAATACTGCCAGGACCAAGACAAAACGCGACCACCCTGTGATAATCAGTGTAAACAGGCTCTAAAGGAATTATATTATGGATACAGAGAACATATAGTGGTAGATACATTGTTGTAGGTGCTCTGCCAGAAATATAAGTGTTTACACTTCCAGTTACATTTAGTGACTTACAGAAAACGTCTTTTCTGATTGGAGTCGTTCACTTTCCATTCTCTTCTCCATCCAGCCCAGACTGCCATGATGACTTCTCCCAGCTTATCTCTGCAGAATTTACCACACAAACATTTTAGAATCCTCACTTTTCCAGCACCTATATACCTATCTACCTAGTGGGGGAATGATAGAAAAGCCAGGCGTCTGCAGTGGGGGATGAGGAGTCACCCATCATTCCATTATATAACCCCATTAGGTAGGTTTATAGACCCCCCTCCCAGTAGGTGGGTATACAGTTCTCCTCAGTAGGTAGGTATAAAGGTTATATGTCCCCCAGTAGGTAGATATATAGATAATAGGGTCTCCCAGTCGGTATATAGATAAAAGGGCCCCCAGTATCTAGATAGGTAATAGGGTCCCCCAGTATATAGATAGGTAAAAGAGCCCTTAGTACATAGATAGGTAATAAGGCCTCCAGTATATAGATAGATAATAGGGCCCCTAATATATAGATAGGTAATAGTGCCCCTAATAAATAGAAAGGTAATAGTGCCCCCAGTTTATAAAGATAATAGGGATCCCAGTATAGATAGGTAATATGGCCCCCAGTACATATAGGTAGGTAACAGGGCCCCCAGTATAGGTAGGTAATATGATCCCGAGTATATAGATAGGCAAATAATATGGGCCCCAGTATATAGCTTGGCAGGTAATTTTGCCCCCAGTACATAGCTAGGCAGGTAATAGGGCCCCCAGTATACAGCTAGACAGGTAATATGGCCCACAATATAAAGCTAGGCAGGTAATATGACTAGTGATGAGCGATTAAGTTGACTATTGTCATCGGGTCGATAGTCGATATCGGCAATTATCAAAGCGATTTTCCGATGTCGATATTGATTTTCGCCGATGGACCATTATAGTCTATGGGAGAGCAACAACACTTTATTCTTACACCCAACAGGGATGGAGAAGATGGAATAACATTCACAACTGTCAAATGGATACGTGCTACATCTTAGGCAAACACACTTAGGTTATATAAAACCACAGAAAAAAAGTACAGACCATCATAACCATTGTCTTGTCCAAAGCATGACACCTTAAACTGCATCACCCACAATTAAAAAAGTCGACAGAAGGCAAGTTATGATTTGAACCATCATTTACGTGAAACTGCGACATTGTATATCCCTGTCCTGGAAACCGCAGATGGACCCCAAACCTTGCATGCCCTCAGATTTAAAAGTGCCGGAATAAGGTGTCTTTTCAACCACCATTTTAGTTGAACTGGACATTGACTATATCTGTCCTGTAACGCAGAATGACCATTAAACCTGTCTGACCCAATGATTAAAAAGTGCCGGAAATAGGAGTCTTTCAACCACCATTTTAGTTGACCTGGACATTGACTATACCTGTTCTGTACCACAGTATGACCATTAAACCTGTCAGACCCTCCAGTTTTATAACGTGCCGTAAAAAGCAGATGTCTTTTCAACCACAATTTTAGTTGACTGGACATTGACTGACCTGTCCTGTACCGCCAGTATGACCATTAAAACCTGGTCTGACCAAACAGATTAAAAAAGTGCCAGAAATAGGAGTCTTTGAACCACCATTTTAGTTTCATGGAAATTTGCTATACTGTCCTGGGCCACAGCATGAGCCCAAACTGCATGGACCCCAGTATTAAAAAGTGCCGGAAAAAGGAGTTACTTCAACCACCATTTTAGTTTCAAATGGACATTGACTTTATCTGTACTGTACCGCAGATGAACATCACAACATGTCTGACCCACAGATTAAAAAGTGCCGGAAAAAGAAGTCTTTGAACCACCATTTTGTTGACTGGACATTGACTATACCTGTCCTGGGCCACAGGCATGAGCACCCAATCTTGCATGAACACCAAATTTAAAAAAGTTCCGGAAAAAAGGAGTCTTTCAACCACCATTTTGTTTCATACGGAAATTAATATACCTTTCCTGGGCCACAGCTGAGCAACAAAACTGCATGACCCCCAGATTAAAAAGTGCCGCAAAAAGGAGTCTTTGGAACCACCATTTTAGTTGTATGGACATTGACTATTTTTTTTATCTGTCCTGTACCGCAGAATGAACATTTAACATGTCTGAACCACGTTTAAAAAGTGCAGGAAAAAAAGGAGTCTTTAGAACCACCATTTTAGTTGAACTGGACAATGACTATATCTGTCCTGTACCGTAGAATGACATTAAACCTGTCTGACCCACAGATTAAAAAGTGCCGGTAAAAGGTCGTCTTTGAAACCACCATTTTACTTTGAACTGGACTTTGACTATATCTGTCCTGTACAGCACAGCATGACCATTAAACCTGCTGACCACAGTTAAAGTGCCGGAAAAAAGGAGTTCTTTCAAAACCATTTTAGTTGAAGTGGAACATTACACTATTTCTGTCTGTACAGCCAGTATGAAATTAAAACATGTATGACCACCAGAATTAAAAAGTTGCGGAAAAAGGAGTATTTGAACACATTTTAGTTGAAATGACAGTTGACTATATCTGTCCTGGGCCACAGCATGAGCCCCAAACTGTTTGATCCACACGATCACAAAGTGGCACTATGCTTTTTTGTACAGTGACTGTCATTTTAGAATATTTTTGGTAACTGAACATTTGTTTACAGAATTTATTAGGGAAGTTTTATTTATAGTTTTACATTATTATCATTTTGCTTTTTTTCAAGTTGATTAAACATACTACATACTCCCCTCACTGCAGTTTTTTAAAGTTATTTTTTACACGTGTAGATGTGTTAAAACGTCCGCACACCCCATAAGTATTACAAAAATGTCCTAATCATCCCAAAAACACTTCTTAGTTGAGAAGACATTTGCCCTCCTGCTTCTGAACTGATTCAGTCATCAATTCAATGGTTTAATTTTTCCTACCAAATTCCTTCTATCATGATTTTGGGGACAGACTCCCCCTGGAGATCAAATGATGCGGACCCATAGTGACTCCAGCCCCAGAAAATTTAAGCCTCAAATTGTGCAATTTGTGTCTTGCCACTGGACCCCTTTTGACACTACTTAACCTCACAGATATAACCTTTTTCAAAAATCTGATTTTTTAGAGAAATTTGAAGCTCTCTTGATTTGCCCTATCGGTGAGAGCTACAGTGCTACAGTCAGCCATTCTGTTAACTCGGAGGTCCAGCTGCCAGACTTACAGTGGGTGCGGTTGAGAGCCCAGGTGGCTTCCGTCAATCTATTAAACATGTAAAAATGCCTTATGACGCAGTAACGGAAAACAGTCATGCTGAAGCAGAGTGCGGAATGTGAGGTAAGACCTCCAGCCTCCTCAGTTCACCAGTCAAGACCTGTGTAGCGACTTGCCCCTCACGTATGAGACGGACCAATTGAGCTTCACTTGGAAATAATGGTGGTTAACACTCCTGTTCCACCAGGTGCCCTTTTTTATTGGCATTTTTTCTCTTTTTACTATCAACGTGTGGAGGAAATTGTCTAGTACCTTTGTTCCTCTGTCCGTGCTCAATACCTCATGTCCTCTGAATAACCTACATCTGGTCATGTTTTTTTTTTTCCCCTGTACCTCCCATTGTACAATTCAGAGGAATTTTTTTTACCAGGCTTATTTTGTAGTTTTTTAGTAGTTTAATTCTAGAAAACACTTTTTAAAATTAGGATGGAATCCCACCATGTCTTTGTTTCTCTTTTTTTTAATTGTATTAAATAGGTTGTCTAATACAGGGATTGCTAGCTATGTTAAAGATCTTGCAAAAAAAAAGTCATTTTGCCAATATGTGTTCCATTAACAGTGTCCCCTACCTATTCCTGTTTTGACAGCACACATCTACCCTTGAGCCAGCTCCTTGACTCAAATTGTGAAGGAACTAAGGTCCTGTTAGGAAACAACATTTTCGTTTATCAATAGGACCTTGATAGTCGTGATTGCATGTAAAATGGCTCTATCGTGCCACAAGAACTAATTCACTTAAAGTGACATGACCCTTGATCGCCAACTTTTGTACAACTTGTGAAGAACAAAATGTCTATTAGAACAGACATTTTTTAGTGATAGAGACACCAAAAAAGATCTGACTAAAAAATGACTCTCAGCCATCTGTGAAGACTTGTAGAGGGTGAAAAAAGCCACTTAGCTGCCCATTTCTGTTCCAATAGGACCACGATTATTGACTGGTATTCGCACAGCATCATGACCCCAAAAGATTTATAAATATGACTTCTCACCACTGTTAAAAAATTGGTGAGGGACGAAAATGGCCACTTAGAAGCCCATTTCTGTTCCAAAGGACCTGATTATTACTGTTATCTCACTGCAACATGACCACAAAAAATTATAAATATGACTTCCTCAGCCAATGTTAAAAATTGTGAGGGATGTAAATGCACTTAGAAGACCCATTTCTGTGTTCCTAAGGACCGACGGATTTATTGCTGTATATCACAGAACAGTGACGCCAAAAAATTATTGAAATATGAACTTGAATGCGAAAAATTTACAGATGAAGTGAGTAAATTGGAATTGGTGTTTTGTCATGAAAACCTTGTGTGTCTTTACAGTCTCTCCATCAAGCAAAACCTGAAAATTGAAATGTTGGTTACAATGATGAATGACTACTATATTGAGTAAGAAATGGTATCATTTAAAAAAACTTTTCAAGGAGGGACCATTTCTGTCTTGAAGAGTGAATGTGTTGCAAGTAGCCATGGCATCTCAATAATATATGTATGGTGGACTACTAGGCAATGGCGGCCACACACATTATCAGTACGATCCCATGTCTGATTCATCTTGATGAAAAAGATCAATCACCGATCCACATTATCCTGTGGATAAGCCAGCGGATGCGTTTGTCTCGTTGAATGTGACGTCTCCCTATGCCTGCTGCTTGAAGGTGCCCGAGCTCCAGCATATGAGCTGGCTGCCTCTTGGGTCACGGACAAACACCGTCTGTATGCGCGTGGCACAAACCAGCCGGGCCACTGTGCGGGTCAATTTTGGATACCACAGGAAGTCAGTTTTGGGTCCGGAACTATACAAAAAACATCGGTGTATGAGACGTAGATAGTAGCAGAGCACCATGTGTATGTATTAGCAAGGTCTCTGTGTGTTGGGATGTGTGATCCCTCGTAATTTGTGCATGCGTGTGCGGTGAGGTGGCGTAAACCATAGAGAGTAAGACGTTGTCCAGTAGGTCACCAATTCTGTTCAGCGTCTTCTGCACCATCCTGCTTGCTTGCTGCTGCTGACACTATGGCTACTTGGCACTCTACTGCTGTCACGTACAATGATTCTTGACTCACCGTGACATTTTGAAGAACGTCGACATCAGACCCAACAGTTGTATCTCCAGTTGCTTCAATCCAGAAGGTCTCCTATTTCCTGCATTTTTTTTTCTCTATTTGTGTGGTGGGGTGGGTTGACGGCTACTCAGTGCACGTGAGTTTCTGTTTCTGTAGCCGGGGATCCAGGTGGGTGGCCACGCAGTATAACTGTCGGTTCATTTTGATGGACCTGTTGAATGCGAGGGATCATGTTGAGGGAAATTGGAGATCCGCCAAGCGCACATATGTGAGAAATGGAGTACAGAAGATAAAGCCCTTGATTGTTCCGTAAGCCTCTGGGTCGAGGGGCACTAGCAATAACTCGATCTTGCCTCATCTTCCTCCTCCGATCTCAATTGCGCCCAACCCTTTTCCCAAGGAGGGACCGGTCCCGAGTAACGTGCCGGTGTCTGAGTGAACTACTCCCTTCCTCCAGACCGCATTGCTCCGGCAGCAAGACCGCGTCAACACGCGGACTGACTTGACTTCGAGATGATGACCCTGAGAGCCTCGATGACGACGCCTGATAGCCACTAAGTCCTGGACATCCGAACTCACTGCCTAATGTATGGATACCCGATAAAAATTGAGGAACTGTCGGGCCATTGGTGTGTGACGTTGACGTATAGGAAAGAATGGCTACCGTGTCATGCAGTCTGTGATCCCAGATTCCTCCTCTGTGTGAAGGCGAGGTGGTAGATGGGTGGGGGACAGGGGTGATTGACGCGGAGGGGACCTGATAGTCTTCAGCGGAGTGTGTTCCAAGTCGTTCATACCAGAACTAAGAATCTCCACACATGGTCATGCTGGACAAGAGCATGTCCTGAACTGACCCATTTTGGTGGCTTCTTCCAAAACTGGCAAGGGCGAGAGCGTGCAGAGCTCTTTCTCGTGCCACCACTCTCGGTGGCTCAAGACATCGAGGTCCGCACAGCTCGCTTTCGTTGGGTAGGCCAAGTCGTCACTTCGCACTTGCCGTAATGGCGTATGCGTGCTCCCAAATATCGCCTAGGTGCATGTGGGTGGGAGGGAATTTCCAGCTGTTGCCACGTCAAACGATGTAGAACCATTTTGACTGGGAGGGCCGAGCTGCAGGCTGCCCATCACGCAATAGAGGCGGTGACGAAAGCATGGATTGCGAACAGCGGAAGTGCGTACTCAGACCTCGATCCTTCGTGTGACAACTACTTAGAGCAGTCTCTAGCACCGCGGGCATTGTGCTCTTTGAGTGAAAATGTTCGGTCGATGAGGTACTTGCGCACTTGTGTCCAGGCGAAGGAGGTGTGAGCTCCAGCATTGCCGATCTTAAAGGGCGGCCAGCAGATTCTCGCCCTCTCGTTATCGCAAACTTAACTATTGCTGCGTGAACAAAGGTTCTTGTCACTCAGCCAGCGCTCGGTCTAGTTGCGGAGAGCCAGTCCATCAGCTCCTTGAACCTGTGTGGGCGGTGACGTGTCTAGCCCCAAGAGAACTCGCTGGATTAACTTGTTCCAATCCAGTGCGGCTGGGTTTCGTCTTGGCCCCATGGATGCCACCAAGAGGACCTACATTGGGGTACAATAGCCCTGCACCATCCCCTGCGTGTTTTGTAGAACCGGTCGTGCGCCGTAGCGTGAGAGCGCACCTGTCATGGACCATCGAATACATTCCTAACAAACGCTCACCCAGTGAGAAGCTGTCACAGAGAATATAGTGGCCTATGGGCGTGTCTTACTAGTCATGTGGCTCGGTGGTTGTGAGATGGAATATATTTTTCCGGAAAAGCGAGATCGCAGACATCCAGCGTATTTGAAATTTTAGATGACCACGTGCGCTGGTCAGGGAATGGGCGCTCTTTTATTGGCAAGTAGAATGTATATCTGACTCTAGGCATTGGTATTGCGGGGCAGGCTAGAAGGGCACATGACGTTGGCGGTCACCCAGTGTGTGTCCACCTGACGGAAAAGGCAACATTTCAAGGCCAAAAGCCTGGCATGTCCGACATTAGGCTTTTGCTCGATGGGAGATGGTTTGGTTACAAAGTGTTGTCTTCTTGATCCCGACAACCTGGAGAAAAAAATTGGGGGGGGCACAGAAGGTAGGGCGCTAGACTGGCGCGCTGTACGGCGTGCAGGTTTGTCAGAACTTGCAGAAGGAGAAGGGGCTTATGGATGGGGATAGTCTGGTGATGTGTGGCCTAGGACGGACGTCGGGCTATCGGTGAGGGCTGAAGCGGATATAGGCTGTGAAATCGCTGGATCCATGAGACTCTGAGAGACATAAGGGCAGCACTGGAGAAGGCTTTGGTGGTGGGGGAGTGTAGGAGCGCGCGATACAGAGGGGTGTGACAGTGGTGTGGAGGCCCGGGGTCGGTCTGGCCTTTTTTGGCCAAGTAGTGCCTCCGCAGTTACACTAGACTCATGTCGTCTGTTGGCCTGCACGTGAGTGACTAGACTATGTTCTGAGATGGTGGTTAATAAACGCACCTAATCGATTCTGTGGCCTCTACTTGTGATGGACGTTTACGCGAGAAGGGTCGGCGCACTTATGACACAGTGGTGTAGATGAGAGGCCTTGTCAATGAAGGCTCCAGTGCTTGAGAGGTCATGGACACTTTTGACGGCGAGTAAGGGAGGAGCGGGGTTTCCTGACTTGACCGTGGTGGGTGGAATCATATCAGCAGACTTCTGCGCCGCCCTCTCCCTTTTTGAGGAAGGGACCCGTATTGACACTACCCATCAGTCTTCCTCCATCGTCGCGAGATGATGAAAGCGCTGCTGTGCATCAGCAAAATTCTGCGGAATAGACCACGATGGAATCCACAAAGTCGTCATCACCATCTCACTCATCATCAACACAGGTGACTTGGTCGTCCTGACTTTTCTGCATCACCAGAGAAGCCATGCCGGAGCTAGAGGCGAGGGGCACGTTCCCCATCACTGTCCTGCAGATTCAACTGATATAAATTCTGTGTCAAGGGCAGTTGCCGAGTCGGTGCCGGCCGGATTTTTGCCGTTTGACCTGCTTACATTATCCTCCTGGAGTCTGAGGCGCTATACTGGATATAATGCGGCTCTCACGAGTGTGAGATAAATAAACTTAATCTTCACTTTGTCCTCTTGATTGAGTTTTAACATGCCTCTGACCCAAAACCGCATTTTGTCATAAAAAGGCTGCATGGAAAAATGGATTAATGTCTAATCAAGTGGTGGGGTCACGACGGTTGAACTCATTTTGTGCAAGCCTTCGACGTCACGATGTGTGGACGGATTTTCTGCATGATGCTGGATGATAGAAAATTGTGCCGTGGACTGGGAGGGACGTGCGGAGGTGAAGCGATGATTGGATGCACTAGAGGTTGGCATTAACACTAAGAACAGATTGGCCGACGCTGTTCGTTACTGAGATTCACAAAGGCCCTGACCCAGCGAGTGGTACAGGCCTGACAGGGTCCTGCAATGACCGATCCGCCTGGCATGCGTGTTGTCAACAGCACTGAAGGAGCACCTTTCTCATCGTACCTCTACCTCCATTGTCCTACCCTTGCCTTCTTGCGTCCCGCGCTTACCACCTGAATTTCGTCCATGTTCAAAAAGATAAATATGAGAAGGGTATGGAAGGAGTTTTGGAAAAGTCTGACCTTATAAAAAGACGGCAAATCAACAAGCTATTCTCAACGAATCCCTGTCTAAATCGCTGAAAAATCGCAAAAACTCTCTGCTGGATGAAATTTCAAGTGCTCCGTGAGTTACTCTCTTTCAGCAAAGCTTGACTGACTCAAAAGTAAAAAATAAAAAACCTGTCTTGAAATGTTTACGGATAATAAAGACGTATTTTTGTGGGCTCCTATCTAATGCACCTGTGGTGGACTCAAAAATTGCGCTGTATTCAAATTTTACTGCAAGAAGAGCTCTATCATACAAAGCATGGGACTGACCAAAATGTGAAAAAAACTCACACTGTCTGAAGATGTGTAGGAATAATTATAATCGTATGGCGGCTTGGCACCTATCAATGTTGACCTGTGGTGACTACATAGAAATTGCGGTATTCAATATTTAAATGCCACAGGAGCTATATCAACAAAAGTTGTACCACCTCCCCCACGACCCCGATACAAACAGTGAAAAGACACAAATAACCTGGTCTAGACAATGTGATACGATATCATAAACGGTATCGCTGTCAGGCACCTATTTAATTGTCACCTGTAGTGACTACAAAATTTGCTGTATTCGAAATATAACATGACCAAAGTAGCACGTATTCAACGCAAGACGTAGTTTGATCGCGACAAAAAGAGTGAAAAGAAAAAACACCTGTCTCGAAGTGTATACGGACTAATAAGCGTATTTTTGGCACTATCAAATGTCTCCTGGCTGGGAGGACTACAAAATTGTCTGTATTCAAATTTAAGTGCGAGGTACCTGCCTGTCAACAACAGTTTTGACTGACACACAATCTGAAAAAAAAACCTGTCTGAAATGTATACGGTTAATAAACGGTCGAATGTTTGGGCCACCTATCAAAATTCGCCTGTGGATGACTGTACAAAACATTGCTGTGTATTCATAATTTAACTGAAAGTAGGCTTTTATCAAACAAAGTTGACTGCACCAAAAGTGGAAAAAAAACACCTGTCTGACAATGTTGCGGAGATAATAAAAACGGTATGTTTGGCACTATTACTTTGATACCTGTAGTGACTCAAAATTGCTGTATTCAAATGTAACCGCGACAAAAGTTGCACTAGCATGACAAACTGACTGACAAAAAGTGAAAAAAACACCTGTCTGAAATGTATAGGATAATAACGGTATATTTTGGCACCTATTCAATTTCACATGTGTGACTTCTATAATTGCTGTTATTCAATAATTGAACTGTCGCAAGTAGCGCCTTCTATGCAATAACATAAAGCTTGACTGACCAAATTGTCTCAGAAAAGAAACGACTGTCGGAAATGCATACGGATAATAAACGGTATTTTTGGCACCTAATCAAGTTCACCTGTAGGTGACTACAAAATTGCTGTACTCAAATTTACTGCAAAGTAGCTCTATCCAACAAAGCTTGAATGACAAAGTGAAAAAAAACACCTGTTACATGAAATGGATAAGGATAGAGAATTAAACGGACATTTTTGGCACACTATAAATTCAATCTGTTGGTATGACTATAAACTAAATTAGCTCGTATTCACAATTTAACTTGCAAAAGTAGCTGTCTAGCAACAAGCTTGAATGACAAAAGTGAAAAAAAGCGTACCTGTCTGAAATGCATACGGAGTAATAAACGGTGATTTTTGCCTCATACTTTCAATGCACCTGTATGTGACTTACAAAAGTTGTGGATTCAATTTAACTGCAAAGTAGCTCTATCAACAAAGCTTGACGCGAAATGACCAAAAGTGAAACAAAACACCTGTCTGAAATGTATGGATAATAAACGGTATTTTTGGCACCTATCAATTCACGTGGTGAATACAAATTGTCGTATATTCAAATTTAAACTGCAAAGTAGCTTATCAACAAAGCTTGAATGACCCTAAAGTGAAAAAAAACACCTGTCTGAAAAAACGTATACGGATAATTAAAAGGAATTTTTGGTACGCTATCTGTCTCATCCTGGGTGACGTGTATCAAGTGAGTGGATTCAAAAATTTAACTGCAAGGTGGCTATAGTCGCAAAGCTGGCCTGACCGCCGCAAATGTGATAAGAAAAAAACGTTAATCTGAAATGTATAAGGGATAATAAAAGGGTATTTTTGTGGCACCTATCAACCTGTAGTTGTTGACACCAAAATTTGTAGGTGATTCAAAAATGTTAACTGCAAGGTGGCATATATCCAAACAAAGCTTGGACTGGGCAAAAATTGAAAAAGAACAGCCTATCTGAATGTGTAGACTGATAATAAAATTGGAGTTTTGCACCTAACATATAGACCTGGCAGTTACTAGAAAAGATCTGGTTATCCTATTATAGGCAATGCATAGGTCTAAAGACAAAGTTTTAGGCTGTACAATATCCAGGTTTCTCCTTTATGAGCTTGTCTGTGTCGCAAGCGGGCCGCCCCCCCCTCCTCCCTTGCTCCCCCCCATGACTTTAACATTCGGTAGTAAGTGCTCCCTTTTTTTTACAAAAGTTCTCTGCTTAAATACCTAGACATCATGCAAATCTGTGATCTAACTAAGTTCTAAGGAACAGACAGCTAAAAGTAGAGCTGTCTCTGTGAAAAATAGAATATTTCGCTGAGCTGTTTGCTGAGCTGTTTGGACCAGAGGCAGAGCGCAAGTCCTATCTGCCGCTATGGAGAGCTGATCAACACAGCTGATCATGAACAGGAAGGGCTGTTCTATGTAAAACAAGGTCATGGATTTTTCAGACACAATCGCAGAACATACACATCCACAGTAATGACGTCGCACACACAATCTCACCCTCGCTCTATTCTGTAAGGCTTGATTTGCTGTGCCGCCAAAATTGACGGAAGCGCCTAGAAAATAAATGGCCAGCAATATTAAATAGACTTGTATGCACAGATTTTAACTAAATATCGCGTGAGCGACAAAATGTTCCGATCAAGTAACATACCGTGCCGATATCAATTTGTCGATAATAATCGCTCAACAACCTAAAATGATGATTAGCTGTTGAGCGATTGTGTAAAATCGATTATCGAAGATAGATAGTACAAGTATCGGCAAAGAGATCATGTCGATATCCGATAGTCGATAACAGATTATTGCCAATGACCATTTAAGTCTATGGGAGGAGGAACATACACTGTCTTTCTTACACACCAAACCAGGGCTGGAGAAGTGGAATATGAACATCCCCACAGCAGAGTATAACTGGATATGTGCTACATGCCTAGGCAAGACCAATTAGGCTGAATACAGAGTCACAGAAAATATCCTCGATCAAGGACTATTAGCTCATATCCCTGTCCTTGTACCTCAGCATGAACCCTTAAAACCTGCGATGACCTTCAAATTAAGAAAGTGCCATGTAAGGCATTATTATTTTGAACCATCATTTTTCTTGAACTGGAGCAGTTTACTTTCCCTGTCATGGAACGCAGCATGACCCTTAAACCTGTCTGACCCACAGATTAGAAAAAGTGGACAGTGCAACAAATGGGGTCTTTCAACGAGCACATTTTTAGTTTGAACTGGACATGGACAAATACCTGTCCTGGGACACAGTACTGGACCTATGTAAACCGTTCTGACCTATCAGACAGATTAAACAAGTGCCGGAAAAAAGGAAGACTTTGCAAGACCACCATTTGTAGTTGCGAGAACTTGAACAATTGACTATGCTTGGTCCGGGAACCGCAGCATGACCCTCGCTAAACCTGTGTACCCGCAGTGTTTTAAATAGAGTGCCGGAAAAAAGGAATCTTTGGTAACGCCCACCATTTGTAGTGGAACTTAGAATTAGACTTATGCTTGTCCTGCGACCGCAGCATGACCCTTAAAACCATGTGTGACCGCTCTCAGATTAAAAAAGTTGCTTGGGAAATAAGGAGTCTTTGAAACCACCATTTTTTGTTTAAAACTGGGCACATCTGACTATGCTTGTAAGGGGAGCCCGTCAGCGAACCCTTAATCTACATGACCATCTGATTAAAAAGTGCAAGACAAAAGGGTGCATTTTGGAACCCCCTTTTTAGTTGAACTGGACAATTGACTTATGCTTGTCCTGGACCTGATAGCATGGACACCGTCTAAACCTGGTGCTGACCCATTAGATTTCAACAAAGTGTCGGAAGAAAGGCGCGTTTTGAACCAGACCATTTTTGTGTTGAACTGAGAACATAGACTAATCCCCTGTCCTGGACCGCAGCAATGACCCCAAAAACACCGCAATTGACCCTCATGACAACTGATGATGACACAACTAATTGTTGCCGAGACTGGTGGTGACGACGAGGTAAGACTGCCTGGATGCCTGAGTTGCATTACCACTAAGAACAGATTGGCGACGCATGTACGATACTGAGATCACAGGGCCCACCCGCGAACCTACAAAACCTAACAGACGATTACAGGCCAGAACGGAGTCCTGCAACTGACGAAATCCGCTACTTGCGTAGTTGTCCCCGCCAGCACTGGACTGGAGCACACCTTCTACTCGAAACCACTAATTTCCATGTCCTACACCCCACTTTAACACTCGCTTACCACCTGCATTTCTGCATCCATGTTCAAGAAATATAAAAATTTAAACAACAAGGTTAAGGTAAGAGTCTATTCTATGAAAGATGAGCAAAACACAGCTATTCGTAAATCCCTCTAAATTTCCTACATGCCAACAAGGATTATAAACTGAATGTTTCCTAGCGAAAACCTGTGAAATGCGTTCTCGGAATGGAAGAACCGTAAGGACAAAATCAACAGTGGTATCGGCCTTCATCCCAGGGAGATTTACCTACTGCCCAGTAGGCGAACAGAATTTGATAGTCTTTCAACAACTATAATACATACATAAATGCTGCCAATAATTAAAACAGAAAATACAAAATGAAAAAAGAGTGCTTCTGATCTGCGCCAAACTGAGACACACAAGTGGCCAATAAAAAAAATGAAGTTACTCCGGAGAGAGAGAAATTTGAGTCCGTTTATTTGAAGCGCAATGACACACATAGAGCGAACAGTTACTAGAAAAATTTCTGTCATCCTAAATTGAAGTACAAGGAGGCGCTCTTCAATAGAACAAAACTGGGCATTACATCCCAATGTGAAAAACAAGCTATTTAAAGTTTATAATACGGATAAGAAAAGGTGGTTTTTCGCACCAATGAAAAACACCAGCAGTTACACTAGAAAAGTTTTCTGTACTCCAAATTTAAGTACAAGGTGGCTCTTATTGAAAAAAACTGGATGCACAAAATAAAAAGGTACAATTTCACCGCAGGTGCGAGGTGTGCTGGCCTAAAAATTGTAAAAAAAATAGCCCATATTCCAATGCCAGGTTCAATGCAGAGGGTCAGGGGCTGCACAAATATACACTCCTACCTTACCACAAGCGACCTTTTCTAGTCAGTCTGATTTGTCCTCTCTGTCCCCAATCCCTCCCCCAACCGCCCCATGGCTGTACACGCGCTAATATGCGCTTTCTTAAAAGTCCCTTCCTAACTAAACTAAGAACTGAAAGGCTACTATATCCAACCTATATTCTAATGTTCGAACCGAGCAAAAAGCATAGTTGTACAGTATGAATCAAAAGCGAGAAGCTGCCCTCGTGAGTATCTCTAGGCTGAAACAGCGTGACATTGAGAGAGATAAACACACGTCATATATAAGCGAGCCTCACAAATAAAAGATATGAAGAGACACTGAGTCGAAGAACATACTAGAATCAACATGTCACACGGTTCTTCACTTACTAGTAAAGCAAAATTACCGTCTCCGTCGAATCCCACTGGGCCAATGTACCAGTCTCAGCAGTGTCATGCATTACCGTAACATGCCTGTCCTGTCCTGTTGCCTTCCTGGGTCCTGTCGTGCACTGTGCCTCTAGTGCGTGCACGCGGCAGCTTCCGCGCCTATTTTATTAGGTTCCTGTTCTATGCACCTTCCTCTTCTACCCTCTGACCTCTGGCTTTAAGAGGAAGACCTTGCCCTTACTCTGGTCAGTTTCATTGTCAGTCTGTTTTCAGTCTTCTAGCTGTGTCCCAGCTGCTTCCCATCTGAGCTCCTGCCAGCATCTCAGGTCTGCTGTATGGAGATTTTTCTAATCTCTTCTTTATCATAACTATTCCAAAACCACTTTAATTGAACACCAAAGTCTGGATACACTCAAAAATTACATCACGAATGATGACAATATCTCAAGGTTGACACAATGTGGAAGAAACATAACCAATGCTAAAATGTTCACAAACTATCTAACAGGGAACATTAGAAACTTCAGAGCCCAAGTCAGCAACGAGCGATTAGTCACAGTTCGACGATATCAATATCATCGGTCCGGCATGTGCGTTGCAAGCAACAACCTATAAACATTATGTGTGTTTAGGAGAGGTGATGAAAGACCAAGGTATCGCAGGGAACTAGTTTCTACCAGACGTCACTCTGAGATTAGCTGCGAGACATATCCGTTACACTAACTATGAAACATAAACACAATACAGAGACTCACATATTAGGCAAGCAATGAGAGGAAGGGCCAAAAGGAGAGAGGTGGTTCGGCCCCAAGTATGTACTAGTCAAAAGACCGATCCACACAACGAAAGCGGGGCTTGTCTAACAGGCAAGACGAGTAGCGTCATGCCCCATCAATGGAAGGTACGTATGCCAAACAGTATGAGAGCAGAGGAAAGCATCTCCCAAGTCCGTAAGTGTCTAAGTAAGGATGATGCCTGAGGAGAGACATTCCGCAGCTCCTTCCATGCGCTGCAGGGAAGGAACCACCTTAACCCCGCGGAATAGAATGGTAACTTATTCACTGCCCAGTTGACAGCCACTAGCGTGGGTACACCATCTTTAGCGGCCCAGGATTAGGAATGAGAGTAAATGAGTCCGGAAGAACTGGATGTCGGGAGGGGTGGCCTGGAAGAGAAGTATGGCCGCTGGGTCATGTAGTACCCTAATTTCCTGTTATCATTTGGATAAGTCGCAAAAAACCTTCTCCCAGTGAATGGTTTGTAACTTCGAGCAGCTCCACCAGACGATGGACATCGTACCCCACCTCGCCCTGAACATCTCCCGCATAAGTTATGAGACCCCTGGTATAGGGAGTTGGAGAAGGGCCGGGACCCTATACCAACGTGTGAAATCTTATAATTTAGTTCCTGGGCTTTAACTGACCTATACAAGATACCTGTGTGGCCGCAGGAACATTATTCTCACCATTCCTCATATCTCCACAGTCTCCATCCCCAACTCCCATCTCTCCAGCTCCTTCTGGAAGTGGTAAGCCGCTCTGTTGGATGCTGCAAGCCCATAGATTCTCGACAAGCGCTGTCCCTACTGAGGAGGTCCGAAACAACACTCCTCCAAATGCGTAAACAGGTCTATGAAGGGAGGTCCGAGCGCGACCTCTAAGTATGCAGAGTAGAGACTACGGAGCTGATTAGTAAGTCAACCTGGAAAGAGAGTGTCCCCCTCGGCCGAGCCCCTACCTCAAATCCAAATAAACTTACAGTGAGTTCATTCCTGCAACAAGCACAGTCCCTAACACCATGGGAGGAAATAGGGCCACCTCCCACGAACCTAAAAAGAGCCTGGAGACCTGGTCAGGGTGACAGCTGGGATACCTCTCAGTGGCAAACATGGACCACCCCTCCGCAGTAAAGAGCATCTAGAACTGCAACGTTATCTTGCACGACTGTAGCACGGGCGATAAACGATTATTGAGTACTATGAGACGGGGTTCTCTACACGAGCGTACAACCCAGTTGGACATGTCAGAGCTTAATTAGCGTCCAGTGCGTGGACCGGCAACCCACATTGGCAGGCGTGCAGCCCCACCGGTGGGGCACTTCTATCACATCACAGGACTCCTAGTTTTAACCCCACCATTTCGCGTGTCCCATCCTTAGAATGAAATCTAAAACCCGGGTCTAAACTGCCAGCACTACTCTAAATAGGCATGAAGTCCGGAGACTAGTCCCCCTTCTAACTTGGCTTAGTAAGAGGTAGAGATCTGCATAGAGCGACTAGTGTCACTGAATTCTTTATCTTAGAGCCCAACACAAGTATCATGCGAAATATCATTTTTATACTAATAGTTGTGAACTAATCTGTTATTATACTTTGAGCGCAAAACCATCAAAGAGAGAAGAACGCGTGAAAGCAGGACAAGGAAATGGCGTGCGGAAACAGTTAAAGGAGACGGGAAGGACATTCATCTTAAGTAATTATATGCCCCATCCAACTAAAGTCCTTCCTTTCCCATTTCAACAAAAATCCCTACCATATCTGGTCCCCACCAACTAGAAGAGTGAAGTTTAGAGCACAAATATGTCTTTGATATCAATTCTAGCCTGAATAGATGTACTCCCCAGATACTTGAGCAGCTGGGACAGCGAAGTATGTCCAGGAGAGAGGGGGAAATAGATCTCAACTATGCACTAAGCACATCATCTTCAGGTAAGTTTAACGCCAACGGGCCACACTTTTGGTTCATGATTAGATTTTAAGCTGCTTAGGAGCCTAGTGTTGTAGAATTCTAAGCACCAGCCGGCAAGCGAAGGAGTTATCGGGGTCCGCGAGGTAGAGCAGTAGGTCGTGCAGCCAATGCGAGCAGGTTGACCTTGACGACAAGGCAATACAAATACCCCGACAGCCTCGTCTGCCTCACGGGCCTGCAGGAAGATGCTCCATCACAAGGAGTAGAGCAGGGGGATAAAAGGTACAATCCCAGCGCATGAAACCGAAAAATTACCTATAACGCGAAGGGTGAATGAAAGCACTGCCTTAAACTATTCACACGACATACTGCGCACACTACACACAGGAGAATAGCGCGCAATAGGATGAGAACAGAGTTAGGTCTAAAATCCACATACGTAGAGATCATCTACAGCAAACGCAGCCAGAGACCTCCCTCCCATATCCGCAACACATATAGACCCATCAGTGAGCTTCCACACCACCACTCCCTCCCAGACAAGTCCACAATCCACCCGATCAACGACGACACTCTAATCAGCCAATCTTTCGCGATACATCGCTTTGTTCATGATATCTCCCTCACCGACTTGCAAAAAGCTTAGCTTCGGTGTTTATCTGAGGGAGAAATGGCGGCGATAGCCTCGAGCATAATGTGGGGGTCTTTGGCCATCCTTTGGATCACTTGATATATGCCATTTAGGATACGGGAATCGAAAATGGGATCCTTCGAGATATCAGTTAAAAGGCTTAAGAAGGGGGGCTCCTTAATTCCTCATGCCAGGTTTTGCGTAAAAAATGGCCCGTGTAGCCATCCGGCCCGGAACTTTTCCCCGAAGGGAGAGAGGAGATTGCCATTCCTAGTACTTCGGAGGCAAAACGGCTCCTCCAGAGAGGCGAGGGTCTGGGGTCTACAAGAAGGAGCAAGGCTGTGTTTTTGAGAGTTATGTAATGTCATTGCAGCCCGGGGATTCCCTAATGTGGTGCATCCCCTTCCGGCAGATGGAAGGTTGTGTAGAGCTCCGAGTAGTGATGATTGAAAGCAACCCATAAAAAAAGCCCATCAAACTAGGCCAAAACCCATCATAACTTAGAAATGCAGCTGCTGAGACTGCAAACTGTGTGTAATAGAGAGGCCAACATGGTGCCCGGGGGGCAATGAATGGGACACTAACACAATTTATCAAACGCAATTACAGTAAATCACAGAAATCAACCAGTTGGGGAGACCCAGAAGGCCCGAGAGTCACACAAACAGGCCTAGTGCGGTTAATGGGGTCAACGGCGCAACCCCAAGAAAGGATTGCGCCGCGCCAGCCCATATCCCAGTCACCTAAACATAAAAATAGAGAACCGAAACGCCATAAAAAGCGAGTGAGAACCAAGATCGTGAGCGATTATTAAGGAATGCACAATTACAAGAAGCCACATACAGAACATGCATAAGAATGGGTCAAAGACAGCAACAGAAACTATTACTGACCCTAAATCAGCATCAAATTACAAGACCAAACGATTTAGGGCGAAAACATTGCAATAATAATGATCTCAGTAGAACCTATCTGGCTATATCATCACTACAGTCAACGATGCAGAGAGGTCTCTTTCGGCCGCGAGGAGGAGATTCCGGACTATTAAGCTCCGTCTGGATCTTTGAGTGTTTTCGGAATGACTCTGTGCGGAGTTCGGAGCCGAGGATTTCCACGGCACACATCCTGGGCGTAGACAAAGTCCATCGCAACATCGTCTCCCACTCCTGGCAGCAGGTCATATTTCTCTCAAGCGGATGGCCCTAGATAGCGTGATGAGCAAGGAAAGAGTCCTAAGAAAATTCAAGAACGGTGTACGCAGTGAGATAGGACCCCTATCTTATAGCGATTACCCTGTGATTATAAGAAGTGAGAACATCCCCACCGAGAATAGGTAACGAGTGGAACCCATCTTTCTACTCATTTCGACATGAGTATGTGCGAGAGCGTAACACAGACGAGCTGCGACATTGAGACACGAGCGGCGGCGTAATCGAGGTCCGTCCTGGATAGATTGAATCGCAGAAGAAATAGGCGAGCTTGCACTGCCTCAGTTGCGAGTAAGAAAAGGGGGGGGTGGGGGTGGAGGGGATGATTGGAGGGATGGTGGAGGGGATTTTTGCACAAGAGCGAGCCTTGTCGCATTATCACTATCTCCTTGAGGTGTGTAGAGCGAAGTACTCAAGCAGTACATTATGTCCCTTACGGTCTTGTGGAGGGTCTTGGCTTTTTGCGGACAGAGAGCCCTATGCTCTTCGTCAAACTCTGATGCTTGTTTCCTCTTGCGATGTCGGACTCCAACACAACATTTGGAATGCTCGGTAGGTTAGAGTAGGGAATCAAGATTCACCCACTTTTTAACGCTTATCATGGTGCATCCCTCATTATCCTGATGTTAATTCTCAATCTAGCGTGTTTCGTGAGGAGTCCGTCCACATGTTCACCTGCATAGAGTGGAACCGTATCCTTCTCCGTTGTTTCCGCCACCGAAAGCCTGAAGCGCAGAGACATCAGAGGTTCCGTCTAGATTTTGGGCAGTTTCCATCTAGCGATCTACCTCGCCTCCTGAAACGAGGGTCAGTAACAGTTGAGCTTGCACAGCCGCGCAATCCCAGCTATTCCAGCGTGCGACCGTAAAATCTTGAGAGCCATCTGCTTGGAATGTCGGCATATTTGAGAAAGGGATTCTAAAAGCGATTCGACGAAGCTCATACGCAGCTCAGGATGCGCAGCGGTACCAAAGTTGTGGAAAGCTTACACTCATACCGAGAGGAGGCATTCATTGAGCCCAGAATGCCACGTAACAAAAGCTAGTCAGTATCATTGAACATGATACTGCACCATTTCCAAACCAGGTGGATGGGTATTCTCTCCATTGCAACCCAACCGTAAGGTGACTCATAATGGACTTTTGAGATCAGTGCGTGCGTAGGTAAGAGATCCCTCACTCACCACGATGTGTTGGTAACCTCTTGAGGGAGATATCATGACCCACATGTCCTGAGGATGATAGGCGGCCACAGGAGAGAGTGCACAGCCCGATCCCCGCTGAGGCGAGCTAATGGCATTTCATGTTGATGAGCGCGAGCAATTAGGTGACAGGGCGTCGAGGTGCCAGTGCGCCCTCAGATCTACAAGCACCAGGACGTGGGTCCGATGTGAGAATCGATAATCATTCGCGCCCGCTAGTCGTCTACAATGGCCATCAATACGAGGTCCAGGAGGGAGCCTGCCATGTTCCAGCAGTCATGTTGGTGATAGTCCCTCTAATGCCGCGGTGTTCTGCCGTGAATGTCGGCGAGGGTGAGGTGGTTCTGCGCTGAGACCTTCATCGTCCAACGTCCCGGTAATGAGTGAGATACACTGTCCCAGCAAATCATTGCCCCCTACATGGGGGAGGAAGGAGGGCCCGCGATTTGCTACATTGGCCGGGGGAGCAGCCAGATCCGTAGATCTGCTGTGTGTCTGCTGCATGTCCCCCCCTCAGCCTCCCGGCGGAATGGTGGGGGCTAATGTACTGTGGAACGTTGACCCTAGACAGTCCCGAGAGAACAGAGAGTCGGTGAGCACGCCCTAAGTATTGGAGTACCAAAAAAGATCTCAGAGCTGGATAGTGACATACCACTACCTACCGAGTCGATCCAGCCAGCACAAATCAAAGCATTTCTCTACAACACGACAGGCTCGCCAGGCAGGAGCAGGGTCCCTGCCCTCGCCTCCGAAGACTCCAGGCGCTCGAGTCGAGTCAACGGCTGCAATGACGAACCTCTTCCTGGGCACCTTGCACTCGGCGATCGCAGGAGAGTCCGACTGGCGCAGTGAGGACAATTCGCGGAACCACCGCGGGGTGTTTCTCGCCGGCTCTGACGATACTCTCACGTCCCCAGGAAAGCTTCATGCGCCCGTGCCTGTCCTCGCACGGCAAGTCATCGACGAGGAGCAAAAGATGTAGGCTCGCCATCATGCACGCGATTAAGGAGGCGCGGAGATGCGTGAGTTCTCACAAAGTAAGAATCAGCCATAGACCACTCCGAGAGCGTTCAAAGCAGAGAAGTAGATATTGGAGAGAATAGGCATATAAGAGCCCCTCCACCAGCTGTGGTACTTGGGGGAGTCTTAGCATCCTTTTCTTGCGCTCACCCTGTTTGCCACCCATTGGTGATCGCTGAGTAACTAAAGGTCTGGTGATATAAGAGCGACGCCGTCTAGGAACGGAGTCTACCTTCCACTCGTCCCCCTGACGTACTTCCTTTCTCCTTCCTTAAACAACCTTGCTAGCAGACTCACACGCTCCCCTGTTAAGACTCTGTATATAGTGAAGAATTCTTACATCACACCCTGACACTTGCTGAGCCGCTGCTCCAGTTTGTCGTTCTCTTTACTTCTCTCTCCCATTACTAGAGAGAATCCTGAGCGTCCATTCCATGCTCACTGTTCTGACCAATCCTGCGATGATCCTGCTGTATGCTGGCCTGTGTTACTCTCTGTACCTGTAATGTGCTCTCTCTGTCTTGATGAATCCTGCTGTGTTCCTGGTCCTGTACTCTAGCCTGTTTTAACCAGCTTGTTCCAGTTCCTGACGATAAATCCTGTGGTGCTATGTGTCGTTTACCCCACCTGTATCCTGCTGTACATGTTCCTGTGTTCTCCAAGTAACCACTAGCCCCGGATTCCTAGTCCTGCACCCTCGGCCTAGTATCTCCGCAGAGTATAGCGAACCGACAGGGGTTAACGTCCCAGTGTGAGTCCACTCATCCCAAGTCAATCCTACGTCTTTTCGGACGCGCATCTCGGGCGATAAAGTGTCGGAACACCACGTGCGGGCCGCCCCTTACAGACACCCGAGCTCGCCTGGCGAGCTCTTGGTCCTCCAGCTGACCGCTTAATACCAAAATATTAGGATATATATTCCGTTCTCGCCTGACGAGTTGAATACACAGAAGGATACCACACCCGGGATGTCAGGTGGTCGGTCAGCCTACGTGCATACATTTTACATCACACCGAACCGTTACAGAATGAACTGAGACCATAATAGGATTCCGCCGGGGTGACCCTAAGCTCCTCGCGTCTGCTAGTGTAGTGTACAAGTACTGCGTTCGCGTCTAAGGCTCATGCGTTCGCCGTAAGAGCGTACTGCAACCCACATTGCCGTGGCTCAATGGCGTCTCAGCGCCAGAGCGTATCAGTGCAACCCGGACTGATGCCTCAAACGCACATGCGCGAAGGTTCTCAACCCCATACCCAGAGATAGCGTCTGCGATCACCCAGTTTTACTGGCTCATAGGTTTCCGACTCCCAGAGACGTCTGCACGCCTGTCGCATAATGATCCATCGCCTCATTAGACTTCACAACCTAGTGCGCGCAGGCGTCGAACTACCACGAAATTAAGAGTTGAGTATACATCTCAAGTAGTCGTCTGAGCCTATCCCTATCCTGCCCCTCTCAGATGAGGTTTCTATGCACCACAGCAGCAATCTTAGACCATCCCTCTAGCCTGGAGCATAACATAGGTATTGCCCCACGAGACAGCCTGTACTCCTAGACCACTATCCGAGACCCAGCCAGAGCGTCCTGAGCACCCGTCAAATTAATTTAGCCCCTGCTCCAGGAATACGCACCAGAACAGTGCAGAGTCTGCACGCACCCCTCACGTTCCTTATGCGAGGGCTTATTATATTGATTCTATTTCGCGCCTCTGACAGTTCTGCTCCTGCAACAAACCGTTTATGCCTGGAGCACATGGGCGTTTCTCTCTTCTAAACTCAGAGTCTGCCTACCCTATCGCAACACCGTAAGCCTAGCTCCTCAGGTTCGCAAAGGTACGCCCAGAGTGAGAGTTCAGTACCTCTCCCTGTCCGCTGCGCGAGCTCATGAGGTACGCCCAAGTTGTCTCTACATGCATTCACCAGCACCGACAGCTGGAGCTCATGGTGATTGATCTTTCTAGAGCACCCAGAGTGTCAGTCTGTCTGTCCGCTGGCTCATGGTTTGCCCAGAGTGTCAGTCTGTCTGTCCGCTGGCTCATGGTTCGTCCAGAGTTTGTCTGTCTGTCCGCTGGCTCATGGTTCGCCCAGAGTGTCAGTCTGTCTGTCCGCTGGCTCATGGTTTGTCCAGAGTTTGTCTGTCTGTCCGCTGGCTCATGGTTCGCCCAGAGTGTCAGTCTGTCTGTCCGCTGGCTCAGGGTTCGCCCAGTGTGTGAGTCTGTCTGTCCGCTGGCTCATGGTTCACCCAGTGTCAGTCTGTCTGTCCGCTGGCTCATGGTTCGCCCAGAGTGCGTCTGTCTGTCCGTCCGGCTCATGGTTCGCCCAGAGTATCAGTCTGTCTTTTCCGCTGGCTCAGGGTTTTCGCCCAGAGTGTCAGCCTGTCTGTCTGTCGGCTGGCTCACGGCTCGCCCAGAGTGTCAGCCTGTCTGTCCGCTGGCTCATGGTTCGCCCAGAGCGCCCGTTGCCTAGCTCATGGTCCAGCCCAGAGCGTCCGTTTCGCCTAGCTCATGGTCCAGCCCAGAGCGTCCGTCTGGTGCCTAGCTCATGGTCCCGCCCTGAGCGTCCATCTGGTGCCTAGCTCATGGTCCCGCCCAGAGCGTCCGTCTGGTGCCTAGCTCATGGTCCCGCCCAGAGCGTCCGTCTGGTGCCATGCTCTTGGTCCCGCCCAGGGCGTCCGGCTGTTGCCTAGCTCTTTGGCCCCCCCCCAGAGCGTCCGTCTGTTGCCAAGCTCATGGCCCTGCCCAGAGCGTCAGTCTGTTTGCCTAGCTCAGGTCCGCCAGAGCGTCCGTCTGTTGCCTAGCTCATGGTCCCGCCCAGAGCGTCCGTCTGGTGCCTAGCTCATTGACCCGCCCAGAGCATCCTTCTGTTGCCTAGCTCATGGTCCCGCCCAGAGCGTCTGTACCCGTTTTTGTTGCTTTCCCGCCCTGAGTCCCCTCCCTTTCTTGCCTGGTGCCCTGTTTGTCTCCTCCCGTGCACCTCCTTATCTAGGTGTCCCCTTTACTGGCTATCATACAGCCCATACCTTGGTTTTGGGGTTGCCCCCGTAGTAGTAGCGGGCTCCTGACCTATGTGGAACGCTATGTTTGTGATTTGGAGAGGGTGGAGGGGGCTTTGAGGGGGGGGGGGTACTGTCACGGTTGACGCTGCGGTCCTCTGCCCTGTAACGTCTGCGTGTTGTGCCTTCCTGTACTGGCCTGTCCTGTCCTGTTGCTTCCTGGGGTCCTGTCGGTGCACTGTGCCTCCTTGGGCGTGCCCGCAGCAGCTTCCTGCCTATTTATTAGGTTCCTGTTCTATGCACCTTCCTCTTCACCTCTGGCTTTAAGAGGAAGTCCTTGCCCTTACTCTGGGTCAGTTCATGGCAGTCTGTTGCAGTCTCTTGCTGTGTCCAGCTGCTTCCCATCTTGAGCTCCTACCAGCAACTCAGGTCCTGCTGTTGGAGATTTTAACCCTGAGTTGCCCGGTCCAGTTGCTGCTTCCCATCTGAGCTCCTGGCCATCTGTCTGTTGTCTCCTGTGTCTCCTGTATCCTGCCGTGTTCCTGTCCTGTATGTGCTCTCCTGTTCCTGATGTATCCTGCCGTGTTCCCTGGTCTGTATATGCTGTGTTACCCGTCCAGTTCCTGCCGTATCCTGTGGTGCTATGTATACGTTTATCCATCCTTTATCCTGCTGTACATGTTTCTGTGTTCCTGTATACCACTACCTGGATTCCTGTCCTGCACCTTGGCTGTCACCGCAGGTAGCCACGTCAGGGGTGGCGACCTGGGGGTTCCGCAGCCAAGTCCATTCCGCGTTGCGGCGGGCTCTGGTGAAGACCAGGGTCCCCTTAGACTCCGCTCCCTGGCGTGGTCCTCCAGCTACCACCTCGCCTGCGGTGATCACAGAGGATCCACACTCGGATGTCAGCGCTCGGCGCCTCGGCATACGTTTGTCATCACCCGACCGTTACACACTGATACTGAACAGGAAATGCTGTTCTATGCAAAACGAGGTCATGTGATTTTTCCAGCCAATGACAACCATACACATCACAGTCATGATGTTGCACACCCAGCTCACCCTGCTCTATGCTCTAAGCTGATTTGCTGGCCACCAAAATGACAGGAAGCGGCGCAAATGGCACGATAGCAATAGATTATCTGCAGATTGTCACCTAAAATATCGCGTGATCGGAAACTTCTGATCAGCCTAAAAATCGTGCTGATTTCAACTTTGTCGATTATAATCGCTCATCCCTAAATGTGACATATATAAAATAAAAAAATTCCAGTACTTACCTTTCCCTGCTCCCTAAAGCTCCTGATGGGCTCCGTGTTCTTCCCAGCACAGGCAGCATGACATCATCAGGCAGCATGATGCCATACTCACGCCGCCTGTGCCAGAGCAGGAAATACTCCGCGAAGCAGGGAGTGCACGCTCTCTGCTACATGGAAGCCTTCAACTATATGTGCGTCCAGTGGACTCACATACAGTTGAAGAGACCGTGGGCGCTCCAGCAAGATTCAGGGCACTGGAAGTTTTATCCGAGACTTGTGCCCCGGATAAAAATGCCTAGCGACGCCACTGCTGCTTCCTATGTAAAGAATATAACAACTGGTTCCTACGTACATTTGTAAATACAATAAATACAATAATACTTACCCTTTATGTTAATGTATATAACCATAGTAGTCCCTCAAGCTACAGTAGCTTCAAGATATACAAGACATAATATTCTGAGCATACAATGGTATTTCTTGGGACATTGAATCATGAAACTGCACTATATATATATAATACTTTTTTATTACTATTATTATTGTTGAGCGATTACGTTGGTTATCGACATCGGGCGATAGTCGATAGTCGGCCACCATCGATAAGGTTTTTCGATAGTGAGCAGTCGATTATGAGCGATGACCATTAAAGTCTATGGGAGAGCAACAACACCTTCATTCTTACACCCAAACAGGGCTGGAGAAGCTGGAATTAACAGCCACAACAGTCAAATGGATACGTGCTACATCTTAGGCACAACACTTAGGCTATAAAAGCCACAGAAAAAAAGTCACACACCATTCACTATCCCTGTCTTGTACCACAGCATGACCCTTAAACCTGCATCACCCACAAATTAAAAAGTGCCAGAAGGCAGTATTATTTGAACCATCATTTTACTTGAACTGGACATTGAATATCCCTGTCCTGGAACGCAGCATGAGCCCCAAACCTGCATGACCCCCACATTTAAAAGTGCCGGAAAAAGGAGTCTTTCAACCACCATTTTAGTTTCACTGGACATTGACAAACCCTGTCCTGGACCGCAGCATGACCCTTAAACCTGTCTGACCCACAGATTAAAAAGTGCCGGAAAAAAGAGTCTTTCAACCACCATTTTAGTTGAACTGGACATTGACTAGAACTGTCCTGGACCGCAGTATGACCATTAAACCTGTCTGACCCCCAGATTAAAAAGTGCCGGAAAAAGGAGTCTTTCAACCACCATTTTAGTTGAACTGGACATTGACAAACCCTGTCCTGGACCGCAGCATGACCCTTAAACCTGTCTGACCCACAGATTAAAAAGTGCCGGAAAAAGGAGTCTATCAACCACCATTTTAGTTGAACTGGACTTTTACTATACCTGTGCTGTACCGCAGTATGTCAATTAAACCTGTCTGTCCCCCTGTTTAAAATGTGCCGGAAAAAGGAGTCTTTCAACCACCATTTTATTGAACTGGACATATACTGTCCCTGCCCCTGAGCCACAGTATGACCTTTAAAACCTGTCTAAACCCCCAGATTAAAAAGTGCTGGAAAAAGAAGTCTTTCAACAACCATTTTAGTTGAACTGGACATTGACAAACCTGTCCTGTGCCACAGCATGACCCAGGCCCGGAGTTACAGTGGGTGCGGTGAGAGCCCAGGCTGGCGTCTGTCATCTTTTTAACACGCAGGTTAAAATCCCTGATGACGCAGTAACGAAAACTGTCGTGCTGAAGCAAGTGGGAAGCGGAAGTGTGGAACTCCAGCCTTCCTCAGTACACAGTCAAGACCGGGTAGCGCTTGCCCCCCCGTATGAGTGCGGACCAATTGAGCTTTTACTTGGAAATAATGGTGGTTAAAAGCTCCTGTTCCACCCAGGTGGCCCTTTTTCTTGGCATTCTTTTTTTCATTTTACTCAAAGTGCTGGAGGAAATTGTCTCTGTACTTTTTTTCTCTGTCCGGCTCCATACTCCATTCCTCTGAATAACCCACATCTGGTAAAGTTTTCCTGTACCTCCTTTGTACAATTCAGAGGAATTTTTTTACCACTATTTGTACATGCAAGTTTTTTTTGTAGTTTAATTCTGAAAACACATTTTTAAAATAGATGGAATCCCACCCTGTCTTTGTTTCTCTTTTTTTTAATTAGTATTAAATGGTTGTCTCAATACAGGGATTGATAGCTATGTTAAAGATCTTGCAAAAACAAGTCATTTTGCAATAGTGTCCATTAACAGTGGGCCTACCTATTCCTGTTTCTGACAGCACCCATCACCCTTGAGCCACTCTTGACAATTGTGAAGAACAAATGTCTGTTAGAAACAACATTTTTTTATAATAGGACCTGTAGTAATAAGCTGCATTTCAAAGCAAAAATGCCAGCAAAAATTCAAAACATGACCCTTGAGCCACTTTGGGCAATTGTGAAGAAAAAATGTCTGTTAGAAAACAACATTTTTTTTTTAATAGGATCTGTAGTATTGCTGCATTTCAAAGCAGCATGACCCCAAAAAAATTATAAAAATGACTTCTCAGCCACTGTTAAAATTGTGAGGGAGAAATGCCACTTAGAAGCCACATTTCTGTTTCCCAAAGGACCATGATTAATTGCTGTATCTCACACTACATGACCCCAAAAAATTATAAATATGACTTTCTCAGCCACTAATTAAAAATTGTGAGGGAGAATGCCACTTAAAAGCCCCATTTCTGTTCCAAAGACCAAAATTATAGCTGTATCTCACAGCAACATGACCTCAAAACCATTGACAATGCGAAAACTTCTTAAGATAAAGTGAGTAAAATGGAATACGGTGTTGTCATAAAACCTTGCTGTCTTTTACAGTCTCCTCACAGAAAAACCAGCAAAATGAACTGTTGGGAAAAGAGAATAAAAATTGCAGTAAAAAATTCATTTTAAAAACATTTTTAAAGAGGACCATTTCTTTTAAAGGGGAATGTAAAGTAGACCGGCAACTAACGGTGACCTCGGCAATTGGGGCCAAACATCACAAAAATCCATGCCTGTTTCATCTTGAGAAAGTCAAATATCCCATTATCTGGGGAAAACCCGATGCGTTTGTCGTAATGACTCCTCCGCTGTGCTAAAGGGTCCGCCAAAATGGCTGGCTGCTGGGCAGGAAACACCTCTAGGCGTGACGGCCAGCCGGGGCCCATTCGCCCATTTTGGATACCCAGAAGCAAATTGGGGGCCCGGGGAACCCAATAAAAAAAACATCGGGGGTTTTGGAAACGCAGATAGTCGTGCCCATGATCTTAAGCTGATCTCTGTGTGTTGGATGTGTCCCCCTTTGCATTGCATGCGTTTTGAGGTGGAAACAAAGTTTTGCCAGAGGTCCCCCATTAGGCTTCTGCCACCTTGCCTGCTGCTGCCCTACGGCTACTTGGCCCCACTCTTCTTGTCACGTCGCTGATGTTTTCCCCCCCCGGTGACTTTTGGGAACGGAAGCATACGAAAACAATGTCTCCGTTTATCAATCACAAGTCTCCATTTCCTGCATTTTTACTCTCTATTTGGGGGGGGGGAAGGGAAAGTGCTAATTTTTTGTTTTGTACCGGGGGGATGGAGGGTGGCCCCCCCAGAAACTGTTTTTTCTTTTTTGATGGTTTAATTTGCGGGATTTTTTGGGGAAATGGAGCATCCAAGCACTATGTGGAGATGGAGCCTTGATTCCCCCAAACCCCTTGGGGTCGAGGGGCACTAGCAAACTGATTTTCCCCCATCTTCCTCCTCCCTTTCAAATTTCGCGCCAACCTTTTTCCCAAGGCGGGACGTCGGTAACATGGGTTCTGGAAAAACCTCCTCCCCCTCCTCCCCCGCTGCCCTCCGGCACAGCTTCAGCACAGCCCGACTTGCCTGAGGATCACCCTAGAGCTATGCGCCACCTTGCACTAGCTCGGACCCCAAACCCCACTGCCTAATAAAACCCGAGAAATTGTAAACTGTCGGGCCTTGTGGATTTGACGGAGAGACGGGGCTCGTTCCGTATCTGTTCCGTCTCCTCCTCCGTAAAAGTGGGGCCTTGTGAATTGACGGAGGAAAGGCTCCGGGGTCCGATTGTGCCCCGTCTCCCCCTCCATCGCTGGCGGGCCTTTTGTTTAGAGTGTCCAAACGATCGTTTTCCAGAACTAAGATCACCACTGCTCATGCTGAAAAGGGCATTGTCCGCACTGACCATTTTGGTGGCTTTTAAAAAATGGCAAGGATGGTGCAGGCTTTTTCACCTGCCCCCACCTCGTGGCTCAACCCCCCCGAGGCCCCCACCGCGCTTGTCGGGCCCCATTGTCATTTTCGTACTGCGAAATGGCATTGCGCGCTGCCAAAAAATCGCTGAGATGGGCGGGGGAAAATTCCAGTGTGTTGCCAGTAAACATTAAAAGGGGTTTGCGGGAACCCCGAGCTGACGCTGCCAGGCCACGGGAGAAGCAGGGGGTGGAACGGGGAATGCAAATTAACTTCGAGCCTTCCTCAGCGGGGCAGTCCAACCCGGGTAGCTTTTTGAAAATTTTGGGCGAAAAGGTTCGACAGGGGCCGGGCAAGGGAGGGGTTCCAGCCCCCGTTTTAAGGGCGGCCACAGTTTTTCCCCCCTTTTATTCGCACCCCACCTTGCCGGCAAAAGGTTCTTGGCCCCCACCAGCCTCGGTCTCATTGCGGAGACCCGTCCCGCTCCTGACCTGTGTGTGGACACCCTCAAACAATTAATTTCAAACACGGCCTGGTTTCTCGGGGCACGTGATGCCACCGGGACCTTGGGGGAAAGAACCCTGCCCATCCCGCGTTTTTTAAGAAGTGCGCGACCCTGGAGCCCCACCCACCCCCGGGGACTCCACCCAGCCACCCTTGAGCTGTCACAGAGATATGCGGCCTTGGCCGGGGCTTCTAGCCCAGTGTCGGTGTCAGATGGATTTTTTTCCCGCCACAGAGCAACAACGCGCTTGAAATTTTAATGCACGTGGCGGGCCCGGGGCGGGACGGCTTTTCGGAAAAAGAAAGCCTGCTCGGCATCGGGATTGGGGCAGGCGGGCCTGCGTGGCAAACCCTCTGTGTCACCAAGGGAAAAGGGAAACATTTCCAAGGGCCCAAAAAACCCTGGAAAATTGCCGACATTCAGGTTTTGGGGTTTGGGGGATGGTTGGGTTAAAGTGTTTCTTCTCTCCCAAACCGGGAAGACAGAAGGGGCTGCTAACTGGCCGCTGTACGGCTGCGGGGTGTCAAACGGGCAAAGGGGAGAAGGGGTGGGATGGGTTCGGTGTGAGGGGTACTCGGGCGACGGTGGAGGCTAAAAAGCGGAGGTTTCCCCTATCATGACTCAGAGACAGGGGCGTGAGGAAAGCTTGGTGGTTGCAGAGGAGGGGGAAACAGAGGGGGGGGTAATGGTTGGGGGCCCCGGGCGTGGTTGGGCCTTTTTTGGGGCCAAGTGTTGCCTCCATTTCAACTCATGCATTCGCTGCATGTGACTAGACATTTTGGGTGGGGAAAACCACCAAGGGTTCTTGCCTCTACTTAGCTTTATGGCAAAGGCGGCATATGACATCCTGATTGAATCAGGGGGCTTGTTCAAAAAAGGCCCAGGCTTGAAGGCCCTGCCCTTTTTGACACGAAACGAGGAGCGGGGTTTTTGCGCTGACCGTGGCGGGCGGAATCATATCAGCGATTTTCTGCGGCCGCTCTCTCCCCCTTTTTGAGGGGGAACCCGTACTGACACACCCCACTCTTCCCCCTTTTCCCATGATGGAAGCGCTCGCAAGAAAAAATTCTGCTGAAAAGCCCACGTTGGATCCAAAATTCTCATCATCATCATCAACACAGGTGACTTCGTCGTCCTACAATTTGCATCCAGGAGCCGGCTAAAACAAGAGGGACTGCAAAAGGGGTTCCCCACCCCCGGGATTTTTTCGATTGACCGGGTTTCCTTTTTCCCCCTCTGATGGCAACAGTAACTGGGCGTCAGAGCAGAGAAAATCATCCCCTTTGGCCTCTTGATCTTTTACATCCTTTTGACCCCAAACCCCATTTTGTCTCAAAGAGGTCTTTAGAAAAAGGGTTCCACAGGGGGGGTACAAAGAGTTGACATTTGGGCTGCTTCATTTGGACGGATCTGGGATTTGATGACGACATTTGTGCCGGACTGGGAGGACGAGGAGGGAAACTGTGGGTGCGGTTGCTTAACCACTGAAGGGAAAAAGATTTGGGGACGCCCGTTCATTTCTGAGATTCACAGCCCCCGCCCAGCGATGACAGGCCTGCGGGCCGGCAACTGATGATCCCCTGGGGATGCGTGTTGTCGCCACACTGGAAGGAGCACCCCTCTCGTAAACCTTACCTCCTGTCCTACCCCCCCCTTTGTCGCTTACCACCCAAATTTCGCTCCGTTTAGAAATATACAATTTTTAAAGGTATGGAAGAGTTTTGGGAAAGTCTCTTATTAAAAGACCAAATCACAGCTATTCTCAAATCCCTCAAATCAAAACAAAAAAATTTCGGATTCAAAAAACGCAAAGTAACTATCAAGTCAACAAAGCTGGCCTGCGCCAAAATAAAAAACACGTATCTGAAAGTATTCGGGAAAAATAAAAAGTATTTTTTTTGGCACCTATCAATTTCACTTGTGGGAACTACAATTGCTGGATTTAAATTTTAACTCAAAGTAGATCTATCAACAAAGCTGGCCTGCCCAAAATGAAAAAACCCGTATTGAAAATTATTCGGGTAATAAAAGGATTTTTTGCACCTTTCAATTTACCCGTGGTGACTAAAAAATTGCAGTAAAAAAAAATTAAAACATTTAAGTGCAAGGCCTCAAAACAAAAACTGTAGTGCACCAAAGTAAAAAAACACGTATCTGTAATTATTCATAATAAAAGGTATTTTTTGGCAACCCAAAAAATTCACCTGTGGGAATACACAATTGCGGATTCAAATTTAACTGCAAAGGGGGGCTTATCAACAAATTGGACGGGCAAAAGTGCAAAAAAACACATCTGTAATGTATTCGGGAAAAAAAAGGATTTTTTTGGGACCATCAATTTTACCTGTGGGGACTACAAAATTGCGTATCAAATTTAACTGCAAAGTAGATTACACAAAGCTGGTGCGCCAAAAATGAAAAAACACGTATCTGAAATGTATTCGGATAATAAAAGGTATTTTTTGGCACCTACAATTCACCCGTGGTGACTACAAAATTGCAGTATTCCATTTAAGGCAGGTGCCTCAATGAACAAAGCTGTAGTGCGCCAAAGTCAAAAAACACGATCTGAAATTTATTCGGGTATTTCAAGGATTTTTGGGACCTATAAAACCGTGCGACTTGCGGATTCTAATTTAAGTACAAGGTGGTATATCAACAAAAGTGGAATGGGGAAAAAATTTAAAATGAACACTAACGGATTTATCTGATAATAAAAAGTGGAGTTTTGCACCAACAAAGAACCTGCAGTTAAAAAGAAAAGGTGTATCCTTAAGTTCACTGCCCCAAAAATCCCGGAAATTTTTTCAATAGAAAACTGTTAAAAATAAAGCTATTTTCATGCTCACAAGTCTCGGGGAACTTTTTTCCCCGTTTCGTTATAGAGCTTTTCTGTGTTGCCCCCGGGGGGCCCCCCCCCGCTCCCCCCCCCTGACTTTACAGCGTAGATGCCCTTTAAAATTCTCTACCAACTATATAAAAACTTCCAATCTTAATCTAAACCAAATTGGGGAAAGGTCACGTAATAGTAGGTTTCTCTGTGAAAAAATAAATAATTTTCGCTAACTGTTTTGGCCAAAGCAAAAGCACGTCCTTCTGCTCGAGACGCTGAGAACACTGAGGGAAAGGAAACGCTGTTCTATGTAAAACGAGGGCATGGATTTTTTCCAGCCAAACGCAACCAAACACATCCCAGTCATGACTCGCACCAAAAAACCACCCTGCTTATTCTTAAACTATTTGCTGGCCCCCAAATTACAGAAGGCCGAAAAAGGCGCGATTTAATAAAAGCACAAATTATAAACCCAAATTTTCGCATATCTAAAAAATCCATCACCATTTAAAAAATGTGCCGATTTTTAAAATTTGTCGATAAAATCGCTTTAACACTAACTAATCATTAGTGAAGGCATTCACTGGTATAAAAACTTAATTTTTTTTCTTTTATTAGTTATCAGTTTAAAGGGGTATTCTCATCTCACTAATTAGCTTTAAACATGTAGGGAAGGTAAATGAAGATTATTCCAAATACATTATTGTTATGATTTTTCTACTTTTAAAAAGAAGTTTTTTATCTTCTCTTATGCGCTCAAGCTTCCTTAGGTTACCATCCATGACCAGGCTGGTGATGTCACTCCCTGTTGTGTCTTTTCAGCAGCACAGGAGATTATTTATGTTTCTTGACACACTTTAAGGGCTGGTCCCAGTAGCAAGGGTTTTCAATCGGTTTAACAGACTGTTTTTGGATTTGAAAATCAACTTTTTAAAACCCAAAGTCAAACCTTTTACATTGATTTTTTAAAAAAAAAATCCATGCGCATCTTCCAAGCAAAGGATTTTTGACCGCCGGGTTCCTAAAAACTTAGAAAAAAGGTCATTCTTCCGCCTGGTTTTCAGGCAGAACATGAACATGTGGGTGTGAAGGGGGACAGCTTGAATCCGTAAACTGCTGACAAAAGCCGCCCCTCTACGTGTCAAAAAAGACAAAATACCATTCAGAAAATCTGACCGGTATTTTGTCTTTGTCATGTGAATTCATTCTAACCCTTTAGTGCAATGTAACCTTCTTCCCTGCCTTTAAAAAACCTCCATCAACAATGTTCCTCTGATAGAATCAGCTAGGAATAGCAGAGATAAAATGTCAATCACTGCTGTAGGACTGCCCACAGACTGAACAGAAAGTGGGAGCGTGAAGCTGGCTGTGATGAGCAGACCCTGTGAAACAGTAAAATGAGAAAACACCTTTAATGTTCTTGAATCTTCATGGTTCATTATGTTGGGATGAATTTTTGGGGACTTTAGAATCAATTAACCGTTTTTCATAGGGTTTTCAACATATAGGGCGACATTTATGAACGGGGATGGCCAGCTATCTGGCGTCTTTTCAGCCCGATATCAGGTGCATACATATTTAAATCTCCCGCACACCTGCGGCGCTTTGTAATACCCCCGATCTCGTGGGGCATGTGGGAGGCGGGGTGCACTAGAACTGTAGTGAATCTATAGATTTATAGCTTTGCTACGCCATTTCTAGGTGCATTACTGCTAGAACAGGTAGGGCACTTTCAAAGTGGTATACCTGAGCCAGAAATGTCGTACAAGCACTAGAATGACCCTGATTTATGAACCGCTGTAGAGCGGGTTCATAAATCAGGCACATTCTAGACTAATATTATGCGCATGAAAATTGGCGTTAACACGCCAAATTTCATACATGTCGCCCATCATTTTTTGTCCCAGAACCAATTAATAATGTATGTTGTTGACATTGTACTAAAATACTGTCCCCTAGGTACAGGAATATAACTACTATAACACTATTCCTATGTTCAAGAATGCAACTACTTGAATACTGCCACCTATTTACATGAATTTAACTACTATAATACTGTTTTCTCTGTAGAAATACTGACTCTATATAAAGGCAACTTATATTAGAATATAACTACTATCCAAACTATCAAACTATTCTTCAGTATGAGAATTGCTTCCCCTTTGTCAAATGTTTTCATACACACACACACACACACATATATGGAGCCTTTGTCAGAGCTTGTCTAATGCTCTGTGAGGGAGCTGAAACGTTGCTCTGTGAGCATGGGGGAAATAAACCACCTTTTTGCTTGAATTCTACCTGGAGTGCTGCAGATTTTTTCTATTTTTGTATTGGAAGGCTTTTAGTATCTAAGCTGTTACTGCAGGCACCCATTGCATGGCATTTTTCTACATTAGGAGTGCTGCTAATTTTTGTTTTTTAGTATGTGTGTATATATATATGTATATATATATATATATATATAATATATAATATATATATAATATATATATATATATATATATATATATATATATATATATACACACATATATACATATATAAATATATATATACATCTTGAAACTTTTTTTCAAATTAACTAAATTAGACCATCTTTTCCCTTTAGAATGCACATGTCGAACTGTTCAATGTTCCACTACTTTTTGCACAACTTGCTGATCTCTAACAAGAATTCACAACAGGTGTTTGATCCCTGAATCACCCAATACATTTAGGGGATAAATTTGAATTGGGATGTAAACAGTCCTCTTCATCATGCTGTTCACATTTTAACATCATGAGACCAGGACAGCATCTTACAATTTATCAACAGTATCTCGCCATTGCAAGGATTTAAGCAGGATGCTCTCAGGTGGATGTGGTCATTCAATGTCACAGAGTGTCACCAGCAGGTTACAACAGAGATACAGAGAGACTGGAAGAGTCACAGAAAGGCAAACAATTCGTCATCCTTTGGCTACATCACACACTGATGACTGCTTCATTGCAAACAATGCCCTGCAGAACCGGATGATGAAAGCCACATAACTCAAGGCACGTTTAAGGGAGGTGAGAGTTAACCAAATGTCACGTCTGACCATCCCTTACCATTTACATTAGCATGGTCTGCCTACCAGATGACCCGCAAGAGTATTTGACCAGTACCTGACCTGGCTGATGCATAGCGGCATCGTTGGCGGTCATTATTTCTGCTCAGAGTGAATTGACTTTCATCACTAAACAGCATTGAGGACCACTTGTTTCTTGTCCAGCGTAGATGCTTCCTGGCCCATTGAAGATGAATATCCCTGTGTTTCATTTTATCTGGCATGTAAAGTTACAGTATTTCTAGTTATTTCAATAATCCTCCACAAATCCATTGGTAACAATTTCAACTAAGTCAAAGCACAAATACAATACAATAACTCTAAATTGACAGAGAGATCATGTAATACCACACACTTTATCAAAGATGAAAGTCCTGGACTGGCTGCATTAAAGCTCCTTATGCTTATGCATGCACTTAATGAAAGGTAAAATTGGACAATTGCATGGGGTCGCTATATCCAAGGGGAGTCCTCCTTGGATCTGAGGCACAAGACTATTGGCTTAGTTTCCAAGAAAAATGGAGAAGTGCCATTTGAGTTATTATTGAGCGTTAAGAGCATAACAATCATGGTGTGGTGCTATTATTTGTGCCGAGTACAGACTTATTATTGGTAATACTGTTCTTTTTATAGTTGCTGCGGCTGTAGTATTTAGTGTGTATCTGTATTGATGGTACAATCGTCATTTGGGGCCAAACTTTTAATTTTCCTCAGGGCCACACATAGTTTAAAGCTAGCCCTGTTCAACGATGCAGGATGAGACTGCTCACCCTGAGTGGCTAGCATTTGCTGCATTAGACAAGTGTGTACATGCAAACAGAAGCAAGGGAACAACTGTAATACCCAACTGCAGCCCAATTCTAGTACTGGAGAAGTACCTCTAAACTCCACCCTTTAAGCCTTTGAATCCCTCGATCAATGCTGGTCATGGCATTCAAAGGGGGCTGAGTCTGATGGTGGTGCCCTTTTCGATTGTGTCATAGGGAATATTTATGATGCAGTCATCCCCTGAAGCTAATATGTTTTACCATACATCTTGTTGCCATGGTACAGTATATTTAGGTGCATCCTACATTTACCAAGTAAAATGAATAAAAAAGTTAGTTCACAAAAAATACATTTTTCTTTTTAAATAAACTTTATTAAAACATAAATCCCAGAACATTGCCAAATATACATGTTGCATAAATCCACTTTTTGCCAAGTAACCAACCACTGTAGATACAAGTCATGGCCAAAAGTTTTGAGAATGATACAAATGTTAATTTTTACAAAGTCTACTGCATCAGGTTTTATAATGGCAATTTGCATATACTCCAGAATGTTATAAAGAGTGATCAGCTTAACAGCAATTAATTGCAGTCAATAGTTGCCTAGAAAATGAACTTTTTCCCCCAAAACACATTTCAACTTCATTGCAGGCCTGCCTTAAAAGGACCAGCTAACATTGCACTGCACAAAACTGGCCTAACAGGGAAGAGTATTGCATCTAGAAAGATTGCACCTCAGTCAACAATCTATCGTATCATCAAGGAATTCAAGGAGAGAGGTTCCATTGTTGCCAAAAAGGCTCCGGGGCGCCCAAGAAAGACCAGCAAGCGCCAGGACCGTCTCTTAAAAGTGTTTCAGCTTCGGAATCGGGCTACCAGCAGTGCAGAGCTTGCTCAGGAATGGCAGCAGGCAGGTATGAGTGCATCTGCATGCACTGTGAGGCGGAGACTCATGGAGCAAGGCCTGGTGTCAAGGAGGTCAGCAAAGAAGCCACTTCTCTCCAGAAAAAAACATCAGGACAGACTGATATTCTGCCAAAGGTACAGGGAGTGGATTGCTGAGGACTGGGGTAAAGTCATTTTCTCAGATGAATCCCCTTTCCGAATGTTTGGAACATCTGGAAAACAGCTTGTTCAGTGAAGACAAGGTGAGCGATACTACCAGTCTTGTCTCATGCCAACTGTAATGCATCCAGAAACCATTCATGTGTGGAATTGCCATATGGTACATGTTTGGCAGGTTGGGTTCTGTGAGTTTGGCTACCATTTCTGCAAAGCCAGACAGTCGTTGTTTTAATAACTCTCATAGACTTTAAAGCAGCCTCACCACCTTACTATTCATCTTTCACATGGATGGCACCAAGAGTGAGGGTCTGAAATGTGGAGCCTCCACTGACCATTTGATAGTTACATGACATAAAATCCATGCTAAGTGTACACTTTGCTATTATTGTGACAGTATTAAATTTGTATACCACCTCTATAACAATGTGGGCAATAAACAAGGTATAAATAGTGGTGTTTGCCAATAAAGAAACAAATCCATCTATTAAATATTAACCAACCACTGCAGATACATGAAACATAAATCTTCATTTTTACATGTAGATAAAAATACAATGCACTAACTAGACAGGCATCCCCAAACTCCTTCTTCTCACTAGAATGGTGTAATAGTGTAGTGTAAAATCACCAATGGAATCACAGGTATTAAAGTAAATGAAAGTGCAAATACACAGATAAACAATACTGCTAATGTACAAAAATGTGTCAGGACATTATATTCCAATCAATGTAAATACTTGACCTGTAAAAGTGATGAGAAAGTGGAGGATAGGTAGGAAGGAGCGCCAAACCCCAATGTGTGCTTCGCTTCTGCTTGGTCAATGCTCTCTATGATCAAGTACCTTAAACAATACATGCAATAAATATATAGCATGGATTCTATGTCTTATTACTATAAAATGATCAAAGGAGGCTCCACCCTTTAGACCCTCGCCTTCTTAGAGAGCAGGTATCCTTTGTTGCCATCCATGTGGAGACTAAATGGTGAAGTTGCTTTATAGTCTATGGGACTGCCTGGTTTTGCAGAATGGTAGACAAACTCTTACAAAACCCCACCTGCCAGACATGCATCATACGGCATATCCTCTGGCACCACCTTCAAGAACATTTTAAAAATAAGTCTTACAAAGAAATAAAATTTCCTCTTTCTAATACTTTATTACACATGAGGGACAGGGAATAGTAACAACACATTCGATACACAGAAAGTCTCAGCTCAATCACAGAATAGTGTGACACTCATGTTCTGCTCCTTGTCTACCAGTCCTGGCAAGAGACCCATGCGTCTACTAAGCTGTCATCTCTCATTGTTTCCAGTGAATGGCATGGAGAAATGATGCAGAGCAGATACATTGCACATCAAGTGCCTGTTGCAGATGGTGAATGCCACAGGCTGACTGAGCAGTGTGGGAAAAGCAATTTAGGAAGAGATATCTCCTGATCCTTAAAAATCATTAAAAAGTTTCCAAAAAATACCATAACATTTCATGATGAGAACGAAATTTACTATAAACATATATATCAGCAACATCTTTAAATAGTTCCTATGTTCACTTTAACTGTCTCTTAATGTTTGTAGAGTGTTGCTGATATTGTGTTGTGTTTGCATTGCTATGCAACACTAATTTCTTTAAAATTGTTTTGAATGTGCTGATCAATTTTTATTTTTGGATTGTATGCCTGCAGGAGTGACTAGCCTCCATTTTGTACTCCGCCCATCCACACAGACTGTTTTTAATCAGAGCAAAATGTAGCTGGGAGCTTTTCTCCCTCGAAATATGGAGGTCTAAACAGACACCAAAGGCAACATGTCAGAAAAGAGGCGCCGCCACACCAGTTTTAAGCCGCATTAAATAGAGCGTATTGTGCACATGAATGAACTTGTCAAAAATCTGGCGTGTGGTATACCCTGTATAGCATATTTAAGGTGCCCAATTTAGGTGCATGTCACGGACCTCGCCACAGCCTGTGGGTCAGGCTGCCATCGCATCCATTCCGCTGCTAGCTCCCCGGTGCCGAGGGCGAGTGGTCTGTGCGCAAGGCCATAGGCGCACTCGCTCCCCGGGGCGCGGGTACTCACCTGACCGCGCTCATGATTCGCTGCATGAGGTGCCTGTGCCCGCCGGCAATTTGTGGTTGCCGGCCACTGACCCTATATAATCGCCCCTCCTCCGGCAGTCCCATGCCGGATCTTTAGTGTCTCATAGCCTATCGAGAAAGCGTTCCTTGTGCCGTGATTGTCTCTTCCGTGTACCGTACAGCCTTGTTTCCGTCCCTCGACCATGAACTTCTGCCGCCTGTCCTGACCTTCTGCCTGTCCTCGACTACGTCTCACGATTCTGTACCATGCTCACCCTTGGCTACCACCGCAAGCAAGTCCAGCCAGTGGAAGCAACCTGGTAGTTTCCCGCCGCAGCAAGTCAATTGGGCTTTGCGGCGGGCTCTGGTGAAAACCGGGTTCTACTTAAATTCCACTCCATGGCATGGGCTTTCACCATGCCAGGTCCACTGCCTCCAACTGTCACAGTGCATAGAGAAAAAACACACATAGCATTTAATTTATAGAATATTTTATGCGCCTAATTTAGGCACATTCAAATGTGTTTTGCCTGGCATACAATGTGCCTAGTTTTGGTGTACTACAGTTCAATTATATAGAGAATAGAGTGTAACAGTTTTTTGCCACAAATTACACCAATAAAAGGTGCAGCCCTAATGGGACATGTCGCCCCAAGTGAGGTAAAGTGTTATAGTAGGTTCCGATATATACTGAGGTCACCTTGTCTTTGGTGGGTGGGCCGTCACAATTTTGATCAAAAACGTGCACTAAAAACCTCAAATTTTCATGTTTTCAAAAAGTAGCAGAAATACATTTTGAAAGAGTTCCTGTCTTCACTTTGCCTCATAGCATTTCTGTCACAGTTGAAGGCTTTATTTAATGAAAAAAAATACAGGACAAGGTATACAAAACAGTCCTTAAAATGTAGATGGAACAAGGAGAGTGGATTCTTTGAACCACGGAGAGCAGATATCTGTCCAGCTGTGGTCAGGGACATGAGGGACAAGTACAGGATGATGGAGCAACAGTCTTGGGGACAATGGAGTTCTGAAGGGTAGGACAGAGGGTGCACAGGAACGCAGACTAGAACCAGGAGGAACATCAGAGGAACTGCAGACGTGGAACAGAAGGAAGACCAGAGGAACTGATGACTTGGATCAAGAGGAACACCAGAGGAACTGAGAAGTCGGGAAAGGAGGAACACCAAAGGAACCAAGGACTCAGGCCAAAAAGAACACCACAGGAATGGAGGACTCAGGCCAGGAGGAACACCAGAGGAACCGAGGACCTAGACACAGAGGAACACAAGAGGAACTGCATACTTGGACCACACGTGACCATAGGAACAGTAGAGTAACAATGGAGTAGAATGGCAGACACTGGACAAGATGCAGGCACCAGGAACAACGGACAAGGGGACAGTAGGAAGGCATGGCAGACTGGAGACAAGGTCCCTAACATAGTGTATTTTTTTTCAACTGATCTGCAGAGCTTAATTTACTGATCCCCATTGTTTCCGATCCTGTGGTACTCACACCCTGATGTCACTCCCAAATTCACTTCTGATCCAGCAACACCTTAGAATACCCTAATAAGATGTAATTGATGTCTGACATGATGTTAAATGGAAAGTGACATCAGAGCTTGAGCACTATGAGACCGGATGTGACGAGGACCATTAAATTAAGCCCAGCATACCAGTTTGGCCCGAGTACTGTTTTGGTCAACAATACCACTTTGTATCCAATCCCAAGTTTTGATACTTGAGGCTTTTTTTTTTACCTATATTGTAAAAAAAAAATTTCAAACGTTTTCTGCACACAAGAATCTAAACATATATTTGGAACAAATAAAGAATGTTCCTGCTGCAAGAAAAGGAATTCTAAATCCATGGAATTAATGGTAATTAATGGTAACAAGCAAATCCAAACTACCATCTAAAAAATTGTTGCAACAGGAATTTTCCTAAATTGCTGTTGTCCAAAGATTGTGTATGTTATTGTAGTTCTGCTCAATTTACCTGCTACATTGCAATGTTAGCCACAGCCCATGGATAGGTGTGGTACTGTTTTGGAAAGTGTACAAAAATGTTTCTCTAATGCTTGACAACCCTGTTAAGCTGCTAAAGTATACCCTATTCAGATATTACTGTTATAGACATTATCAGCTTAAGCAACCCTTACGGGCAGACCCTTACACATCATCTTAATACAAGCACTGATGCATCACTTCACAAGTCATGTAATATCAACACAGATATTATATTCAAATAAGCTCAAGGGAAGAGAGCTAAGACCCCAATGACACTTTTTGTAAGTATTAGTCCTTAAAGTCACATCAACTCAACCAAGGAGCCATGAAACATGACTTAGAGCTTAAAGTAAAGCCAATTGCCCATCTGCAGACAACTGTTTTGGGGCGTTTGCCCCTTTTCAATGTGGAGGAGAATTGTAGCTGGGTGAAAGGGTTCAGATGCAGTTCAAAAGGGGTAAAGTTCCTCATTAGGAAGTAGCAACATTTAGGAGTGCAGAAACTTTCATGTCTTGAATATATATATATATATATATATATATATATAAATATATACACACTCACAGGCCACTTTATAAGGTCCACCTGTCCAACTTCTCGTTAACACTTAATTTCTAATCAGTCAATCACATGGCGGCAACTCAGTGCATTTAGGCATGTAGACATGGTCAAGACAATCTCCTGCAGTTCAAACCGAGCATCAGTATGGGGAAGAAAGGTGATTTGAGTGAGTGCCTTTGAACGTGGCATGGTTGTTGGTGCCAGAAGGGCTGGTCTGAGTATTTCAGAAACTGCTGATCTCCTGGGATTTTCACGCACAACCATCTCTAGGGTTTACAGAGAATGGTCCGAAAAAGAAAAAAACATCCAGTGAGGGCAGTCTGTGGGCGGAAATGCCTTGTTGATGCCAGAGGTCAAAGGAGAATGGGCAGACTGGTTCGAGCTGATAGAAAGGCAACAGTGACTCAAATAGCCACCTGTTACAACCAAGGTAGGCAGAAGAGCATCTCTGAACGCACAGTACGGCGAACTTTGAGGCAGATGGGCTACAGCAGCAGAAGACCACACCGGGTGCCACTCCTTTCAGCGAAGAACAGGAAACTGAGGCTCCAATTTGCCCAAGCTCATCGAAAATTGGACAGTAGAAGATTGGAAAAAACGTTGCCTGGTCAGATGAGTCTCGATTTCTGCTGCGACATTCGGATGGTAGGGTCAGAATTTGGCGTCAACAACATGAAAGCATGGATCCATCCTGCCTTGTATCAATGGTTCAGGCTGGTGGTGGTGGTGTCATGGTGTGGGGAATATTTTCTTGGCACTCTTTGGGCCCTTTGGTACCAATTGAGCATCGTTTGCAACACCTTGTTGAATCTATGCCACGAAGAATTGAGGCAGTTCTGAAGGCAAAAGGGGGTCCAACCCGTTACTAGCATGGTGTACCTAATAAAGTGGCCGGTGAGTGTATATATATTAATATATTCATATAAGCTCAAGGAAGGAGGACTAGCTCTCTTGAGCTTATTTGAGCATATTTACATTTTAGTGCAGCATTTATGGCTTGTAAGTCTTCAACCACCTTCATGGTGTTACTCCTTAATGAGGAGCACTACCCCTTTTGAGATGCAACATGAGCCATGTAACATAGAGTCCCTCAAAAGGATCTTAACTATAGGAGATACTAATTTTGCAGTTGATCTTAGGTCACAGAGTATGACTAGAATTTTTCCAAAACTGACTTTGTATAATACCTGCAAAAATGTGTATTTTCACCCAACAGATAATACAGTTATGTTTGCCCCATCAGTTGGCTGAGGTATCACCACACTTTTTAGCATTCTCCATAATCATTTTAATTTTTGAAGATATAAAAACACTAAAGACTTAGGGAGACATTTATGATCGTGTTTTTCACCTTTTTTTGGGGGTAAAATGCGCCTAAGTGAGCAGTCTACGATGTCTAATGCGCCTAATGAATGTGCATACTATTAATATGGTCTTCCTGAGGAGTCGAAGTGGAGCTAGATTTACTGTTAGGAAAAAAAATGTCCCTTATTTCTCAACTCACACCAGTACAGTAATAAAAAGTAATTTCTGATAGTTATCAAACTATATAAAATTAAATTATTTAAATTTAATAAAAAATTATATAAAATTGATATAAAAATATATAATATCATAAAAATATCTCATATAAAATGCATGTAAATTTAATAGGATCTAAAACTAGTTTTATATTAAATAACCCATTGATGTTGTTGTTCAGATTTTATCATTTTTAATTATTACTACATTAAATTTGAAGATTTATTTTTGCTGCTCTCACCCTTTATTCTACGTACAGCAAGAGCCAGCACACCACAGCACAGCACAGCTAACTTGGTCCACCAAGTAAGATCAGTACTATAATTTCTATCCACTGACATGCTATTCTAATGACTTTTCTTTTCACTTCAACCTATCTATAGCCTTTATACATGTTAGGCGCATTACTGATGCACCTAAGTTTTGTAATGCGCCTAACACACAGGCAAGGCGTGTCAAACTTTAGACTCCATTTATAATCGCACAAAAAACACTTTCATACATTCAAGCGCATTATGCACTGAAAACGAGACTTGACAATTCACTTCGAGGCGCCTTCCTTCATACGTCTCCCTTAGGGCGACATGTATGAACGAGTCAGTTTAACTTTTTTGGCGTTAAATGCAGCAAAAGTGGGTGTTCCGCCTTTTCTCCCTAGGTATGCTGCATCATTTGGGCATTTTAGGCACACTGCACCAGACCCGACACTTTGTTATGAGCCAAACATGTGGGGGCATTCTGGGGGCGTTCTGGAGGATGTCACCCCCACTAAAAAGGGAAGGGCGAATTGATTTTCTAACAAGTGGAATTCGTTTTTAGAATTTCGGAAAAACTTGGTTGGGAAAACGAATTTTTCGAACTTTGGGGTATTTTTCGGTTGAAAACAAAAGTGGGCTTTTGGGGGGATTGTTTTAAAATGGCTGCAAAAGAGGGGGGTACATGGGGGCAAAGCCCTTTGGGAGGAAGAAGGGCAATAGCCTTTACATGACATGTGCAGAGGTGAAGCAATCAGAGACCGGGGGATTCTGTGACGTCACCGCACTATATAATTTTCCGGGGGCGACCCCGGGGAGCCCCCCACCCTCTACTGTGCTCATGGGGAAGGGTGCTGCCGCGGCTGTTAGCTCTTATGAAGATTTGTTTTTTTATTAGGATTTCTGTGGGGTGCTCAGCTTGTTCAGAGACTGTTCTCTTAATGTTCTTTTCTAATTTTTTGGGGGTATTGGTTAAAAATCCAGTGTGCGCCCTGCAGCGCATATACATTAAATATCCAAAGGGGGATCTAAGCATTTCCCTGTTGTATTCATTTAAAGAAACAGATTTTTTTTACAATAAAAAATACCATTCATTTTGGCGCTAAATTCTATGCCAATTTACATCCGGGGGGTTAATTTAAGCTTTGTTTTGTGGTGTGTGACAAAAATAATCCGTCTTTTTCTACGCCAAAATATAAAAAAATTTTTCCCTGTGCCAATTCAAAAAGCAAAGGTTAATTACAATTGTATTCTTGTTGTGTGGCTAAAAAAACACGCAATTGTAACACCTCAAAGCTACTATTTTGTGGGCTAAATTCTTTGGCGCAATTTACATCCAGGGGTTAATTGCGTTTTTTTTGCGGGTGTGGACCCCAAGAAACCGTCTTTTTCAACGCCAAAATTATACTTTTTTTCCTGTCCCAAATTCACAAGCAAAGGTTTTTAAAAAATGTATTTTTTGTTGTGGGCATAGAAAACACGCAATTGTAACACCTAAAAGCTACTATTTTGTGGGCTCAATTCTTTGGCGCAATTTAATCCAGGGGTTTAATTTAAAAGGTTTTGTTTTGCTGGTTTTTTGCTGCCCGAAAGAAACCGTCTTTTTAACGCCAAAATTTTACATTTTTCCTGTACCTAATTCAAAAGAAAGGTTTAAATTACAACTGTTCTTTGTTGTGTGGCGTAGAAAACGGCAATTGTAAAACGTACAAGCTACTATTTTGTGGGGCTCAATTCTATTGCGCAATTTAATCCGGGGTTAAATTTAAAATTTTTGTTTTGTTTTGGGTTCTAAAAAAAATAAAAGTCTTTTTAAAAGCCAAAATATTACATTTTTCCGTAGCCAAATTCCAAGAAAGGTTAAATTACAACTGTACCCTTTGTTGTGTGGCGCAGAAAAAACACAAAATTGTAACACGCTCAAGCTACTATTTTGTGCGGCTCAATTCTTTGGGCAAATTTACACCCAGGGTTTTTTTAAAACCCCGTTGTTTTTGGTGTGCTGACAAAAAAAAACCGTCTTTTTAAACGCCAAAATATTAATTTTTTTCCCTGTAGCCTAATTCACAGAAAAGGGTTAATTACAACGTATCTCTTGTTGTTGGGCTAAAAAAAAACGTAATTGTAACACGTACAAAGCTACTATTTTGTGCGGCTAAATTCTTTGGCAATTTAACCCGGGGTTAATTAAGCGTTGTTTTGCTGGTGTGTGAAAAAAAAAAAATAAACCGTTTTTTTTTTCAAGCCAAAATAAAACATTTTTTTCCGTACCAAATTTTCAGTTCAAAAGGTTAATTAAAGCTTGTTTGTGCTTTTACATTTATTTAAAACAACAGTTTTTTTTAAAGACACTACAAGAAAATTTTTTTTCCTGGCCTTTTGTGGAGCGCAAATTTATGCCCAAGGGTTACCCAGCTTGTTACGGGTTCATTTGGAGTCAAAAACGGGGGTTTTTATATTTATCTAAAGATACATCATCAAACAGTGTCTCAACATTTTGAACAAAAAAATATTCAGCCCAGAGAGGTGGCAGGCTCTGACCTGCGAGTGGCAGTGGCACAAACATTCCTGGAAAGGCCGGGGTGCAGCACAGAAGGGGACGTCGCAGCAGGGGTCACTCGGGGGCCAAAAACTGCCGCTGTCACTAGCGGCGTGTTTTTGTTTCAAAACCCCCCAAGGGTTTTTTGATTGGTTGACAGGTCATCCTTTCCCCCCCCAGATGAATCTGACAACCCCACCAAGAGTCCGTTGGAAAACCTCAGCCAACCATTAGTTGGCAGGGCCCGGGAGGGGGTCAGGGGCCCTCATCTGTCCTCAGCCCGCCTCTGTCCCATCCGGTTCCTCACCAGAAAATTCTACTTGTGGTCTGGGTCAGCGCCACTTTAGCGAGGTTAAAACAATTTAGAGGGCAGTCGCAGTTTGGGCACGAAGAATGGGGCCAATATCGCCTGCTTTTTGCGTGGCGGCAAAAGTTGTGTGAGGGGGCATGGGAGGTCTGTTGTGAGGGGTCGCCTCGGCATACAAGCCCGGGTGTGAGGACAGCAGGACGATGAAACCAAATGTGATGATTACCCCGCCCCGCATTTTGGAGCCTGAGGCAAGGGCTTCATCACGTCAGGAGAAGAGGCGTCAGCTTGGCGTAGGCAGGCGCAGCCACAAGGGGGTTGTGGCCGTGAGTCAGCGGGATAGCAGCATGTGAGGTGGGAGCCAAGCGGCCATGGGGTAAAAAAAACCCGCTTCGATCCAAAAAAAGGGTAGCGGCACGGGGGCTAGCGGGCAGGGGGGGCAGTAGTAATCAGTGGGGGAGCTTTGGGGTTTAAAATCCATACTCGCAGGTGTGGCATTCTTTGCTAAGACACCGGGGAAGCCAATATGGGTATATGTGAATTTGGGCAGAAAGTGAAGCGGGGGCCAGGGAGTAACGTTGGCACCACAGCCCGCGTCAACACATGCGGGTCCCACCCTGCCCTGGGAGAAACGGCCCAGATGGGGGGGGTCCATTTCCTGCCGCAGCAGCAGCGGCCCCCGGGCAGATGCCATTGCAGCCAGCCCGGGTCCACCCCTCGGAGAAGGGAGCGTTTCTCTTTGGGGACATCTTTCCCCCCGGGTCCAGTGCCCCGCCCCTCGCTATCATGGGCCAGCAGTCGCACGAGGCGATTGCAAGAACAAAAGTAGCGCCAACCATCCTGGGGTGCGCAGCACCCCGTGTTTCCTGTCCTTTTGTTGGTTTGCAGTCCCCCCCCCTTTCCAATGGGGACTCTGCCCATTCAGAGAACAAATGGCTTGTCCCGAGCCGAGATGGAGAGTTCCCAAAAGCCGAAATTTCTTTTCCCAAAAAGGAGTACCAGCACTTATAATATGTAGAACAGAAGGTGGGTCGTCCTTGAGTTATCGGTTTTTTCCCAAGGTGCACGGAAGCGCGGAATTGGAGCGTAATCGGTGGGGCCGTACATGTCCTTTATGGTCCACGGGTGAATGTGCTTCCACCCAGGACACCAACAACTTGGACAGGGGACGCCGCTTTTTCCTCCAGTTGTCAAACTGCTGCACCTGCGCCAATGTCCGCCCCCTCCTCCTCCACCCCCCCAAACATCTCGTCCACAAGTCTGTCCATCTCCCACAGTGTAGGGCACAGGTGTCCCCAGTTTTTACCCGGGGCTTGCCTCCGCGAAAAAGTCACACAGGGGGGGAACTGCCCCGGTCATGCAGCAAAAAAAATCGATGTGTGGTTTTTTCCCCGCCCCAAAACTGAAAATCGGAACCATGGTGACAGAAAATTGGAGGAACATGGTGTCCGCGCTGCCCAGGAGGGGGGGTCCATGGCCCTGCTGGCGCACGTTTTTAATCTGGTTGTGAAAAGGTTTCCCTGAAGTCTTCCCCGATTTCAAAACATTCTGAAAAGGGCCAGGAAATGGCATGACTTTATCCTTTGTACAAACCCGGGACCACCCTCCTGGTTTGCAGCGGCAGAAGGGGCCCCCCCCCAAACCCCTCTGATTGCGATGTTTCCACCCGCTAATTCCGCCTGCACATTTTGGGTCGACTGTATAACAGGAAAGGGCCCTTAACGATTTTTTGTTTTCCGGCAGACAGAAGTACCCCCCTTTGTGTAACTTTGATGTCGCCAGTGGCAGCTCATGCATCACCTGCCCTTTTTGAGGCCATTGAGGAGGCGACGTTATTTGTCGTCGCCAGGACTACGGAAAAGAATAAAGTATTCCACTGTTATGTCCCGGAAAAGATGCTGAAAAATCTTTCGGGTAGGGGATGGGATGTGGGGGATACATCCGTGGCCACATATTTCCGGGGGGGATGAAAATGGGGGAGGGGAGGAGGACATTGGGAGAAGCATTGTCTGGGGAAATGAGTGGATTTTCTACCCAGGTGACAAGGGGGGGGAGAAAGGAGCAGCTGGGGGGTGGATGGAGATGAGGAAGACGAGGAGATGACCCCCCAAGCACCGTGGGAGTATACAGTGGGGAAAAAGGGGGCAGGGGCCCCCCGGGTCATTGTGCAGATGGCCCACGAGCTTATTTGCCGGCTAGTGACGCCGAATAGTCGGGATCCGGCAGAGGGATGATTTTCTTTCCACCCTATTGGACCCCCGCTACCGGGCCAAAATGGGGGCCTTTTTTCCCCGCTATTGAGAGGGAAGACAAACTCAAATACTATAGGGAAATCCCCCGAAATCAGTTGGCCGTGCCATTGCGGATCGTCCTCCTCTGAAGGTTTTACCCGGGGGGTTTCCCCACGCTCCCCGTACTTCTACCCCGGTGCTGGGGGAAAGGGGGGGGGTGGAGCAGTACCAGCTCCTCAGTGTAAAACCCAAGTTGGATCATGATGGCAGCTTCCTTTACCCGCCTAGTGAGGAGGGCGTGCCACAAAAAAAGCAGCGCAGGACCTGGAGCAGTCCCTGAACAACAGGTTGTGGCCCTCTTGGACCGCACCTGCCACCTAGTTAGAAGATCCGCTGGACTATGGGCCCAAAAATGGATTTGGGGCCGCAAATTGCCCAGTTTCAGTGGAGAAGGTCCTGCCCGGCCGTAGTGTGGATCAGAGTGGGTGTTCAGTGTGGCGGGGGGCCATGTTACCCCAAGGGGGAACCGCTTGTCCCCCTGGGAAATGTGGAATGACTGCCTTTTCAAAAATCAGGGTGGATCGGCCGGATTTCCACACACCCAAAGCCTTAGGCGTCGTTGGGTTCAAACACCCGCCTCAGCCATATTCTGATGCCGCCACCGCCTGATCCCCACATCTGCTGACAGTTTCTCCATCTGCCCACCCCATTTTACCAGGGGAACGGTATTGCCACCCCCCTCAACACTCTGTCATTTTGCCACTCTATACCCCATGTGTGTGTGTTGCTGTTTTTCCGTGACATCCCACTGTGGGCATTTTGCCCTTGTCTGACCTCATGCTGTGCTGTGTTGCTGTTGCCGTGACACCCACTGTGTCATTGTGCTTTTTGTTGACTCATGCTGCTGCTTTTGGGGTGCTGTGTCCTCCACACTGTGTCATTTTGCCACTGCCGAAACCCCTGCGCTGCCGCCGTGCCCCCGCTCTCTCATTGTGCCATCTGTGGCTTTCCCCTGTTTTGCCACCCCCAAAGTCATTGTGCCACTGCCTGTCTCATGCTGCTGCTGTCGTGACCTCCACCCCCTGTGTGATTGTGCCACTCTGTGACCTAATACTGTTTGCCCCCTCAAATGCATTTTTTTTTTTTTTTTTTTTTTTTCCCCCTTTTAATTTTTTTGGTAATGCGTACTGCCGACCTCATACTGCTGCCCCCGTGACTCCACACTGTGTGATTTGGCCACTCTGTGGCCTAATACTGTTTTGCCGCCTCCCGAATGTCATTGTGCCCTTTCCTGACCTCATACGCTGCGCCGTGACTCACACTGTTGATTTTGGGAAACCGTGGGGTAATACTGTTTTTTCGCCCCCCAAATGTCATTGTGCCCTGCCTGACCATGCTGTCGCGTGACCTCCAATGTTGATTGGCCCTCTGTGGCCTAAACTGTTTTGCCGCCCCCAGAAAGTCATTGGCCATGCCTACCCCATATGCTGCCGGTGACCTCCACACTGTGTAATTGTGCCACCTGTGGGAATACGTTTTGCCGCCTCCCGAATGTATTGTGCCACTGTGACCCATAAAAGCTGCCCCCGTACCTCCACACTGTTATTGTGCCACCTGTGGCCTAATACGTTTTGCCGCCCCCAGAATGTCTTGTGCCAGCGGGCCTATATGCTGCCCCTGCCCCCCGTTTTAGGCCCTCCAAACTTTTGGTTGAAATTTTGTGCCAGTTTTTGTTTGTCTCCCCTGTGGGGCCCCCTTTTAATACTTTTTTGCCCCTCCAGATGTCTTTTTCCCCTGCCTGACTCATATGCTGCCCCGTGACCTCCACACTGTGTGATTGTGCCCCTCTGGGCCCAATACTGTTTTGCCCCTCCAGAAGTCATTTGACTCCCGATCTCATTGTTTCCTGACCTCCCACTGTTGATTGTGCCATCTGTGGCCCCAAAACTGTTTTTTCCCCTCCCGAATGTTTTTTGCCCCTGCCATTTTTCTGCGCCGCGTGACCCCAACTGTGGATTTTTGCCACTCTTTTGCCTAATACGTTTTTCCGGCCTCCAGAATGTCATTGTGCCACGCCGACTCAACTGCTGCGCCGTGACCTCCACACTGTGTGATTTTGCCACTCTGTGGCCCAATACTTTTGCCCCTCCCCGAATGTCATTGTCCCCCTGCCTATCTCATGCTCTGCTTGTGACCCCCACACGTTCATTGTGCACTCTGTGGCCTAATACTGTTTTGCCCCCCAAATGTCATTGTGCCAAATGCCCACCCATACTGCTGCGCTGTGACCTCCGCTCTGTGGCTTCCCCTGTATTGCCACCTCAGAATGTCCCCTGTCCCTGCCCGACCTCTCTGCTGTTGGGGTGCCCCCGCACCCCCACACTCTGTCACTAATGTTGCCACCGAGCTCTAGTTTTTTTTTTCCAGCTTTCGCTGGGAGACTTATCAGGTTCATCCCGCTTCAGTTTTTTTTGTCATTTTGCCTTTAAGTGCCCAGGGGAAATTTTTATGAAGCAATTCTAAGAGCGGCGGGAGTCTTGCGTGTATACTAAAAAAACAACATTGTATGAAAAAACCAAAACCAAAACTCCCTCTATTTTAAGATGGCACAAATTCTACAGCCTTTCAGGGTTGGCAGCCCGGAAATTGCTGCTTTTTAAACGATTTTGGCCGAAGTAATTGGACCCAATTTATTTTTGTCGGAAATTCGGGGAAGTGACCGAATCTAATTTTTTTAGAAATTCGCCCCTTACACACCACATTTTATAAATTGACAATTCTGAAAGTGGGAAAAGGCAAAAAAAAGGTTTATAACTCTCAAACACTAGCTATTTTAAAAGTGGCTCCCCGACCTATTTTTGTAAGGAAATAATTTGCGATTAGGACAAAAAGTGTTCCTTTTTTTTTTCATCTTAACCATACAAAAATAAAAAAAAAGTTATGATAATTTTCAAACTATATAAAAATTAAACTCTATAAATTAAATAATAAATTATATAGTATAAAATAAATAAAAATTTATATCATATCCCAAAAATATAAAATTATCTCCCAAAAAATGTATTTTAGATTAATTTAATCTAAAATTTAGTTTAAATTAAATAATATGAATTAAACCAATACAGCATCTACCATAAATGCAATTTTTTTAATTAACTGTTTTAGCAGCCTTTTCAAATTCTGCATTCATTTTACCTTTTATGCGAACTAATGCGCCAAAGTACTGCGTTAGGCGCCTCCAACTGTAGGCGCCATTTATGACCGCACATTCACCACTTTCATATATTCAGGTGCATTATGCAGTGAAAAAAGATGTGAAAAATTGGGTTGATGTGCCAAGTTTCATACATATATCCCTTAATCTGCCCACTGAAGTAAAGTCAGCTGAACCCTCTGATATTGGCAGGATTGGACAGTTCTCTATCTTCATGCTGGTGTCCTGACTCTTCCTCAATGGCAGGGAGAAAGAAGCATTAGGCATGTTGGACCTCAATTCCCATAGGAGATAATTCACTGCTAAAAGGGTCTGGCAGCGACATATGCCTCTCTCCCCATTATTAACACATGCATGCTTGTCCAAGCCTAGTGTGTTTGTGTGGAGTCAGGTGAAAAACCTTTTTTTGGGCAAACACATTTTGGGAACGGGCACCTTTAATTTTAGGGCAAAGTAAATAAATGATCAAAACAGCCACAATTCAGGTCTTTAATACCTTGAGGAGCTGTTATTTGCTGTTATCCTTTTTTCATAAAACAATTCTAAATTTAAATGGAATTATAAAAACCCCCCTTAAATCATTCCCGCTAAAACACAATATATTTTTTTTTTTTTTGCTAGTGAGAACAAACTTTGGTTTCCCCGATAACTGTGGACAAATTAGGAGCAATAATTCAAACTGAATGGGCCGTTTCTTCAGCCCATCATGCATGCGGTTCAAGTACATCTCTTCCTGAGCAGATATAAAATGGCAGAATTTAGTGAGGACATGATTTTCTTTCTTGTAACAGATGAGCTTTGCTCTGCCAGCGAGGTCATTATGATCTCTCTTCCGTTATTTATTTTTGTTTAGTTTGTTTTATCTGTTTAGTATTAACCTTTGGTGGCTTTCAATGGGTTTTATTTGAATTACCTTTAGGGCTCCTGCACACAGCAGTGCTTGATGTTCCAAGGCCATACAGTATTACTTCACAATTCTCAGTTGGGTGCCCTGTGGATGGAGCTTTTCTCTCCTAGAAGTAATTGTACCTTATACTGCTGTTAATATGGTTCAATGTAAAATCCTTTACCTGTCTCTATATTTAAGGGGTTGTCCACCTTATAGGAAAATGAAAAGGACAGCTCCTGGGCCCCCAATAAAATGAAAAAAAACAAAAAACTTTCTGATTGTCCCTGGTTCCAGTGCCGTATCTCCCCAGTCTTCTGCTGACACACCGTCACTTCTGAATTGGGACGTCACTGCTGCAGCCACTGACTGACTGCAGCAGTCACGTGCCACTAGTTTACATCATCTTTTAAAAGTAAACAGCTTCGAACAGTGATATAAGTAGAGGCAAGTGACCACTGTTGTCGATCAGCGACTGCAGCGCTGACATGACTGTTCAGAAGTCAGGGCATGTCAACTAAAGGCTGGGAAGATGCTAAGCTGGAACCAGGAACTGGGGGAACATGAGTGTAAGTTATTTTTTTTGTTAACTGAAGGCCCAGGTACAATAGATGGCCACTACAACTACATGGCAATCTTTTCTCACTTCATTACAAAACAGATCTATAATAAGGTTGCTTGCTTGAACCCTTACTCTTCAGCATGTACTGTTCACTAAATTAGGTCAAGAGAGACAGATATAGTGGAGTTCTCTTACGCTCAACAATTTGCATTAAAAAAATCAACTACAGTGACCCATCGTTTTTAATTAAAATATGCCTCACAACATGAACAGTGGTGATAAAACATGTTCCCATCAATTATGGATGAATTTTCTAATGTGTTTTCAGCGCAGAGAATGAGACGGGAGCCAGTACTTGGATAAACCCTAATGGATGGGGCTAATCTGCATCCTGAAATGTGGTGATATCATAAACGAGTTAAATATGCAACAGGATGGACGAAGAATAGACTAAATAATTATGATTTCTTACCATTTTTAGAATATCTGTCCTGGTTGTAATTTTTTTTTAAATACAGTCCCAGCTTCCATTTGCCATTTACAATACTGGTGTCTTCTTATGTGGCAGAAGGTCTTTTGGGCCCAGTAGCAAATGATGCCTCTGCATCCGCTAGAGCTATGCCCCTGTCCAGAAATTTGTCCATGTCCATGTGTGACTTAAAATTAGTTCACACTAGTTCCAAAATCTTTTTTTTTTTGTTTGTTTTTAATGGTGATCTGATACTAAAAGCTTAATAATACTACAAGAATAAATATGGTACAAAGTGTGTAAATATTAAGAAAAAAATTTACTTTACAAAAGCAAACTAGTTAAGCTAATAAAGTAGAACATTGCTAAAAAAAACATCTGGCTGTTAAGGTCTAAGATACATGTTGTAGACCTAATTTATCAACACTATATAACAGTAATAGTCAGCTTTAATTTTTCCAGATTAATCTAAAAAATAAAAACTGTCCTCTGATTAGTTTCTATGGGCAACAAGGACAGTCTTACTGTTAGACAGTTTTGAAAAATGAGAACTAGTATTTGTACATGGAGGGGTGAGCACCCCACAGCTAAGAAGAAAACTTTTCTCTAAGGAAATGTTAGCTGATGTTTCCTTTCTCACTTGTCTTGTCTCTTCTTTTGATTTTAAAAAGAATAGTAGATCTTCCAAACATAATATTGAATAAGCCTTATACTGCCATAGAGTGATTGAATAAGTGGTTCTATATCATGAATCTGCCATGAATCTGTGGAATAGCCGCCTCAGGAGCTGCTCACAGCAGGAACAGGTGAGGGCTTCAAACAAGGCTTCGACAATAATACTAACGCTTACGTAAATGTATAAAATTCTGATCATAACTGCTTTCCTTTGTACAGAAGATTAGTTCACACTTTATAGGTTTCTGATGATTTCTCTTGAATAGAAAGGGGAAACAATGCCACAAAGTTACCCATACTCCTTCCCTTCATCAACATCTTTGTTCACTTTTGGTTCTCCTGTATCATCTCAGCTGTACTATTTATGTAATTCTGGTGGTCTAGAAGACGTTAATACCAACATCCAAAGCAGTTTGGGGTGGTGGAGGAGGTCATTACATCTTCCCTGGTGGTCTAGAGCATTGCTTCTCACATGGTCTTTACTCAAAGAAATTAAATGAGAATGCTCCCAAGGCTATAATCCATTGTTGTCTAGTTGTAACAGAGTAAAAGAATAGAGTGAGTACCCCCCTAGAGATATGGTGTATACTTCCTACAGTACATAAATCACAAGTTAAGAACCTAAGGTCTAGACTCAAGAGAAGCGATCTTCAACAAATTATAGTTTAGCAACAGCTGGATAGCGACTGGTTGAGAATTACTACCGTGGAGCAGTGGTTGCTTTGGATTAAAAATGTTATTTAGAGAGAAAAAAAAATATCTGTAAAAAGAAGGGAAGTGATTCCTTGGTCTCAACAAAATTTGTGGTCTGTTGGGCTTTCTGTGGTCTGCCGCACAGAATGGATCAAGGCAGAAGCTTCTCAAAACTACACATTCTATCATCCCCCCACAGGCTGTCTCTCTCCCCTCAGTCCTTTCTCCCTTCCACCCTAAAGCATAGTATTAGGGTGCTGAACTAAATACAGACAACTATATTGTCTCATCTCAGAAGCGAGGGGAAATACTGCTTACAGTTCACTACTGCTGTGACAATGTCACTATAAGTAGAGGAACCACATTCATGACTTTTGGTGATGGTAAAGTAAGATCACGGACTCTATTGGGAAATAATAATACGTACATCTGTAAGTGAATACATTATGGATCATGCTGGATAATTATTACAACAGTACAACATACATCCCTGGTAGTCTAGAGTAGTGAAGGGTTTGATATATTGTTCCAGTGGTGGTTTACTCAGCTCCTCAGCAACTATCTAAGTTTCCTAAGCCCTGTCTCTTTGACAGAAATCTAAATATGAAATGCTTGTCATGTTCAGCTTCTCCTTCTGGACTCTCAATAATCACACCCATGATTGGTTCCAGCAGATCTGGTTTCTTGGTTGGTTCTATAGTTTGGTAAGGATCAATTCCTTAGAATTAGACCAATCTCTGCTCTTTACAGTACACATTAATGAGATGCTAGGTATCTGTTGGGAATTTTATATTTTTTTTCATTTACAGTAAGTTCACATGATGGATTTTAACGAGAAAATCAACAAAGATTCCGCATTGGATACCTTATTATTCTGAAGGCCCTTCACTTGAAAGGCCAGTTAGTGAACAACAGCCCTGATTTTCTACAACACAAATTTGCCAATAGAAAAATGTCTAATGTGTGAGGCTACCCTTATCCTGTATGGAAAAAAATAGTACTATTTCTCTGGTGAGTTGCACATCTAAGTATTTTTTGCAATTTGTGGTCATTGAATGCAGCAGCCAGGCTGGTCTTTCTCTCCAGCTGCTATACTAATACCTCTACCCTGTGTCAGTCACTGCACTGGTTGCCCATCCAGTACAGAATACAGCATAAACTAATTACTTTTATCCATAAAGCTCTCCACAGTGCTACACAACCCTAGATCTCCACCCTCATCTCAGTCTACAACCATACCCGCTCTCTCCGCTCAGCTGCGGACATCAAATTACGGACCACAATCATCCGAACCTCCCATGCCCGTTATCAAGATTTTGCATGTGCTGCACCCGTTCTCTGGAACATGCTACCACGTACCATCAGGCACAATCCCAGCTTTCGCAGTTTTAAGAGTGTCCTGATACATCTTCTTAGGCAGGCCTACCAAAACCACTAATTGCTAACCCACACCTTCTATCACACACATTTCTGTCACTCTCTACACTAGGGCACTCACAGGTACTTATCTTTTTATATATGTTCTGTCAGGGTGGCAGGTTCACCCAATTTTTATGTAAACCACGCCATATTTATGAAACAAGGCTGGACCATTGTAAATTCAGCATCCCTCCCCCGTTGTCTCCCCTAGACACCCTCATAGATTGTAAGCTCTTGCGAGCAGGGCCCTCACACCTTGTGTCTCATCTGTAAGTAGCTTTCACTGTATAATGTATGTCTTTTGTCTGTAATTATACCCTCTACATTGTAAAGTGCTGCGGAATTTGTTGGCGCTATATAAAGATTATTATTATTATTATTATTATTATTATTATTATTATTATTATTGGTTCTCCCATTATATTTTCCCATGCAGAAACATGAAAAAAGAGAACTCCTTATTTTTGAACAGATATAATGCTGAATATGTTTTCTTTCCAACTTTAGTGTCCTTTTAAATGCATGAAATGTTCTGCAAGATTTGCTGTTACTGAATAACACATAATAAACAATAATAATAATAATAATAATAATAATAATACAGTGGTAATCATTCTTGACAGCAGTACATAATATTTCACCAACGATCATTATACTCCTAACATCCTGTTAATCACTGTAACTAGACAGGGCCTACAGTTCAGCCCTGAGTCCCTATGGCAGCCTAGTGTATTCATCAACTGCTCCATTAGGAAACGTCATTTATGTCTCATTAACTTTTCAGGCAGGAAACAACTTTAATAGATCAACCTCTTTATGCAATGTCACTTCCATTTAAACCTACCAAACCTCTAGCCCTGAACCTGTAGTTGTGCTGGTACTTGTTGAGAGGTAAAGTACTCCTTCCTAATAGATCTCCCCTCACACCAGGGCCCTATTTATAACTAGGCACGTAAGGGCAAGTGCCTAGGGTGGCAGGAGATGGAGGGAAGACCTTTAGAGAGCAAAATAATAATTTATTTTACACCTTTCACTAAGCTGCTGCTGCCGAATAACTGTTTGAGTTTCTGACAGCAGTGGCGAAGTAAGGCGAAGTAAGTATATAGCAGAATGCACTTTTATGCATACAGCCCTCCCTTTCCAACTACTGTATACATAGCACTTAATGAACACTGTAAATGCAGCTTAAAGAAATAAACAAAATAAAAAGTAAAAAAAACAACCCAAACCTTTTAGCCCCAAAAATTATGTCGCCTACAAAAAAGTCTGTAATAGAAAAGTAACACAATTACAAAACTTAATTAGTAAAAACATTAAAAAGACTGTTTTTACCTCTTATTATATAAAAAAAATAAAAAATTGAATATTAATGAAAAATAAAGGTTTTTTTACTATGGAAAAAGGTGAAAAAGTAAATACAGTTAACCAATGCTATAAAGCCTTAGACACTTTTAAAAATAAATAAAAATGTGCCTGGCAGGAACAGGGTAACCAGTCCGGTCTGGAAGTGGTTAATCATCAAAATCGTTGTTCTTTTATGTATATACTTTGGGTGACATGTACTGTATGAGTGGGGCTGCACTAGTATTCTGGCATGTTGTGAGCCAAAAAAACTTATTGTAGCCCTGTATGTCAGATGTATGAATTTTCCTACATCAAAATCTGGTGCATACTGTGCCAGACCTGACACTTTTGTATTTCGCCATATATACAAGGACATGCCACTCCTGTTACCATGGCATTACTGCTGTAGATTTATAAAGTGTAGCAGACAAGGTTACAGAGCTCAAAAGGGTGAAAGCTTTTCAAACTGACTGATTGACTGACAGCAGCTTGAATCAATCGAGAGACAGAGAAGAGAGAGCAAGGAGAGGTGGTCCGAAACCAGAGGAACTTGTGTACTCTAAGAGGAGATAAAATTTTCTTTATCTCCTGACCAAGTAAAATCTAAACAACAATGTATTAAGGAATAGTCTTCATCTACTTTTCCTTACATGTTAAAAGACAATCATTGTAGTGAGAAAACCCTTTAACTACAGGGAGTTCTGGAGAACATTAATATACTTTTGCTACAGCAATACCTTATATATTTGATAGGAATATCCTTATCCCTACCTCCATATACAATAGATTTATAGGGAAATTTGGGAAACAGTGTTAAGTAAATTTAATTACCACTAGGTAGACATAGGAAAAAGTTTTTCCATATTAAAATCAATAAAAGTAAAGTTGTAAGGATGGTTTAATGAGGTACAAGGAAGAGGTTTTAAGTTTACCTAGGACATATTCGGTTTTCCCAAGATAAACACTCATAAGAATGTTATTGCTGGGGGTCTACTGGTCCCCGAAAACTGAAGTCCTATTTCCATCTTTTAAATGAAGCAGTAATAAAGCATTTGTGTAATATATCAGATGGCTACTTTATGTGTCTATCAACAAAGTCGGGACTCTGCCAGAAGCTTCATTAATTTTACTGTTAACACAGTAGAACAGCAAACTCAGTACAAATACGTGACAATGCAATAAAAAATGCTATTGGCGAAACCTAATACGTGGTGCACCTGTAAATTGGGAGTCGGGCTGTCTGTCTATGCGTAGTCTTGTCTGGGTCCTCTCATTGTCTGCTCCATTGTGCTCCTCACTGGCGCTCCTCTCAGGCAACTCAGTTCTTCTCACATCAGTGCTGGTTCACTCTCTGACTCTGTCTCTGTATTGTGAGCTCTCCCAGACTGCTCCACTCATTGTATTCAACGTCAGATTTCTGCTTCGCCTGAACTTGCCTACTGCCATTTGGACCTCAATCACAAGACCCCAGTGACAATTACTGGCCTGAATAGGTAATGACCATGTCGGCACCACAAGTGTACTGCTATTCTATTCATGAATATAGATGAGAGCTGTCTCCATCAGTCCTTAAAGGGGTTTTCTTCACTAAGATTAAGCAGTTTTTCAATTACTCGGTCTCCTCAGGCTATGGGTGGTTCTACAGCAGTGATTAGCATATTCAACTTCTAGCCAGCCATTACTCTCACAGTGCAGGATATTGTTATTTCTAACAAGATTGCAGATAAAGACATCCTTTAAATCCTCCCAGCACATGTATCTGTTTTTTAGTGAAGCTATTCTTGTTAGATATAGTTAGTTTGCTTCTGTCTCAGTCCATCAGTGGGATGATGTCACTCCCTGCTCTCAGCTAATCAGATAACAGATGTCCTTTTGGTATGCAGGTAACCATAGAAACCTGTGTGCACTTCAGAGTACATAAAAAAATTTCTTATCTCATGACTAAAGTAAAATCTATCGACCAATGCATCTAGAAAAAGTCTTCATTTACCTGTCCCTTTTTGTTGAAAGCTAATCTTTGAAATGAAAAAACCCCTTTAAGAAATTGAAAGAGCAAGCTTGTAAACATTACTTATGAGATAATTCACAAACAAGCAATTAGATCTTGTTGCTGATATGTCCTATGCGTGCAGTGACAACAACAAAGATTATGATGCACTTAAAAGTAGACAGCCTATTTTCCCGCATGTTAGGTGGGCTTCTGTTATTTTCTGCTCTGGCAAGCCAAAAGAACCCCAGTTCAACAGTTCTGGGCCAAGAAATTCTAGTCAAATTCTGGCTTTCATCCAGTGTTAGACACCAAAGTATCAGAGAGTCCTCCTGGGGGCAGTGTTCTGACTGAATGATCGGCTCTTATCACAACAAGGCCCAACATGTTCAGGTCTACTCTATTTGAAATCTACTATGAAGCTAATGACTTGCCTCTAACGATTATTATGTATGAACTAATTCAACAAAATTCACTAAGAAAACTAATTCACCAAAATATATCAAATCATTTAGTTTTGACCTGTGTTAGTAATCTGATTATAAAAAAACAATTAAGAGAAAGTATATGTTTCTTTGTATACATTAATAGAGGCTGGGCCCAATTGATATCCTCGTCAGGTCCTCAAGACACTGCTTGATGGTTTCCTCAAGAAAAATAAACTGGTAGATTTTGTTCCTTTGATAACCAAAGGAAGAATAAACCAAATGACACAGTTCCCCTATACCACCCTCTATTTCCCAAGGTGGAAGTACCTGACTGGCACTAGGACTTAACAATTACCACTATGACTCTGGTCTAGTGATTGGCTTCCTGGATAATGTTTAATAGAACCAGATACATTGGTAAAAATTAGAACCTATGGTTGCTTAGAGCACTGGTAACCGGTGATGATTGTCTGGAGGAAAAGAATGTGGTACAGTGGAGAATCACAAAGAGTAGACCGTAGAGCTGGATCACAACAGCAAGGTTCAGGTATTATCAATGGCACATGGTGGATGGAACATTATAGAGAGAGATTAAGGACAATTAGCAAGTGACTCAGCACAGGTGAATGCCTATCTGCTACATTGTATCAAGACTGTAAAACTATTGTCTAGACTAGATACAACTGTGGAAGTACTAGGTAAGGTTTACAGGTTTACAGTCTACAAATATTTCCATTCACAGGCAAGAAGCTATTGGAAAACATAGTGAATTGTACAGAAAATTGTATTAGAAAGTTGATGAAAAATATTTATTTGTTAATGGACATCACAAAAAATCACAAAAAAGGACATCCCCTTAAAAAAAGGGATGTACAAACACTGGTACCCATACACAATTCTGTCTTGCCCACATACAGTGAAGGAAATAATTATTTGATCCCTTGCTGATTTTGTACGTTTACCCACTGACAAAGACATGAAGAGTCTATAATTTTAAGGGTAGGTTAATTTTAACTACCTATCTGTTAAAAAAAACTAACCTTTATTAATGTTACACTAAAATGTGCCACAAAAATATGGCCTCAATATATCTAACCACAATGCCTACCTATATAGACGTGGAGAGACCGTCCCGATAAGGACGACCCCGACAAGCCCTAGCCAGATAAACTAACAACTATCTAAAAATATCTAAATCTACTACAGTGTACTAAATACCCCCAAAAGTGTAACATACAAATAAATAACTAAATCCTAAATACACTTAGTTGTTAGTGCAAAATATTACTCAATATTTAATGATGCACTATTAAGGTTACAATCAACGTACATAAGAGTAACTATTCAGGATTTATATTGTCCCAATACTTTATCCTACGCGTTTCCCCCCTTACTCAAAATGAATAGGGTCATCAGAGACTATCATTAGACAAAAACAACCTTCTTTAGCAATCATACTCATTCAAGGATTTTTCCAAAGATATCACTTATACATTAATTCAGGGTGTCATTAGATTACTTTATATTTAAGATAATACTATATGGTAGGCATAACAAATTGTAGCCAACATGGGCAGGTATCTTATCAATAATACTTGATACTATTATGGTCAAGATGTGCACTGTGCTTACGGGAGTTTGAGTCATCCATGACATTGACGTGCAGATTATCGAACAAACGGCGGATTGGACATAGTGAACGGGTATTGTGAGTATGTTACGTAGCAAAGTTTCACACCTTGACCAGCAAATAGTATCATGTGATTATTGATAAGAAAACCCTCCATAGTTGGCTACAATTTGGTTATGCCTATCATATCAGTATTTATTACTTAATTATAATGTATGCTAATGACACCTGAATTAATGTATAGTGATATCTTTGGAAAAATCTCTTGATTGTGTTATGATTGCTAAAGAAGGTTGTTTTTGATCTAATGATAGTCTCAGATGGACCCATGTATTCATTTTGAGTAAGGGGGAAACGCGTAGGTTTAAAGTATTGGGGACAATATATTCTGAATAGTTACTCTTAGGTATGTGTTTGGGACCTTAATAGTGCATTCATTATATTGAGATATTCTTTGCATAGTATTTAGAGATTTAGTATTGATTTTGTATGTAACAATTTTGGGGGTTTTAGTACACTGTAGTAGATTTAGATATTTTTAGATAAGTTGTCTTAGTTTATCTGCCTTAGGGCTTGGCAGGGGGGTCCTTATCGGGTCGCGTCTTGCTACGCGTCTATATAGGTAGGCAGGTTGTGGTTTAAGATATATTGAGGCACATATTTTGTGCACATTTTAGGTTGTAACATTAATAAAGGTTAGTTTTTTTAACAGATTATGATATGAGCTAGACGTGTGGTGAGATTGGTTTGTAGAAATTTTGGATGAGTTTGTCTCGATGTAATTACCAGGAAATTTTGGATCTTGCTAATATGTAGATTGTCTTGAGGCCACTGTAACTTGAATCGGTTAATTTTAATCACATGAGAAGCTATAATATCCTGTGTGAGAATAAAATCAGAAAATCACATTGTAAAAAATTAAAATAAATGTATTTGCATTTTCCTGAGAGAACATAAGTTATTTGATCCCCTACCAACCTTTAAGACGTTGTCTGGCTCCTAGAGAGAATCCTGTTAGGACGCTCATAAGCATACTCGTTACCTGTAGTGTTGAGCGATTTTTTATCGACAAAGTTGAAATCGGCAAGGTTTTTATGGTGATCTAAAATTTTCAGATCATGCGATAATTAAGGTTTAAAAAATCTGTGCATCATCTATTAAGATCGCGCCATTTTCGGACGCTTCCTGTCATTTTTGGCGGCCAGCAAAACAGGATTACAAGATTAGAGGCAGGGTGAGAATGTGGTTGTGTTGCGACTTCATGATGGGATGTGTATGGTTCGATTGGATGGAAAATTCCACATGACTAGTGATTACATAGAACAGAGTTTCTGTCAGCCTTAGTGTCTCTCTGCGTCTCATAGGATAGGACGTGTGCGCTCTGCCTGTGGCCAAACTGCTCAGCGAATTAGTCTATTTCTGCACAGAGCAACCTCTATATCAAACTAGCTGTGATCCTTCAATTTAGTTAGATTAGAGTTTTGAAGATTTTATGTAGTTAGCTAGGGAGAATTTTAAAGCAGATCTAAGCTGTAACGTTCGGGTGAGTGGGGGGGGGGGCCCGGCGGGAGAACACAGACTAGCTCTATTATATAATGAAACACTGGATAAAGTTCACCAAGACTTAGTTGTAGCCCTTGCACTGCCAATATCTTTATTATTGACAGATTGCTATTTGAAATATTTCCTGGATATTGGGCAGCTGAAATTATATTGGATACACCATCATTTCTAGGAACTGCAGGTCTTTTGTTAGTGCAAAACTACAATTTTTATTATCTAGTATACATTTCCGAAAGGTGTTCATTTTCAATTTTAACCCATTCCTCTGTGTTGATATATCACCTTGCAGTTAAATTTACAATCCAACAATCTTGTAGTCAGCAAGGTTGTTTGTTGCCAAAAATAACGTGTATCATACAGAAAAACATACAGATACGTGTTTTTGACTTTTGCGCACCAGCTTTGTTCTCATTGACGCAGCATCCCGGTAAACTCTTAAAGACAGGCAATTCTATAGTCACCACAGGTGAATTCAAGGTGCAAAAATACCGTTGTATTATACGAAATCATAACAGATACGTGTTTTGACTTTGCGCCACTCAGCTTTGTACCATTGACGCAAGCAATCTTCGTAAATCTTAAAAACAGCAATTCTGATAGTCACCACAAGGTGAATTTGAAAGGTGCAAAAAATACCGTGTATTATACGGAAAACACTAAAGATAATTGTTTCTTTGATTTGCGCTCCCAGCTTTGTTAATTGACGCAGCATCACGTAAATCTAAAACGAGCAAATTCCTATAGTCACCACAGCTGAATTGAAAGGTGCAAAAAATACCGTGTATTATCAAGAAAACAATACAGATACGTTGTTTTTTTGACTTTTGCGCACCCAGCTTTGTTCATTGACGCAGCAAGCATCCCAAGTAAATCTTATAAAACAGCAATTCTATAGTCACCACAGGTGAATTGGAAAGGTACAAAATAATACCGATGTATTATACAGAAAACAAAACAGATAGTTAAGATGTTTTTTGACTTTTGCGGCACCCAGCTCCATTGTTCGATGACGCAGCATCCACTGTAAGAATCTTAAAACAAGCATTCTATAGTCACCAACAAGTGAATTGAAAGGTGCGAAAAGAAATACAGGTGTATTTAGAAAACAAAAACAGAGTGCATGTTTTGTTGACTTTTGCGCACCTAGCTTTGTTCATTGACGCAGCATCCACGTAAATCTTAAAACAGCAATTCTAGAGTACCACAGGTGAAATTGAAAGGTGCAAAAAAATAACCGCTGTATGGTTTTTACGAAAACTCAAAACAGATACGGGGTTTTATTGAATTTTGCGAAACCGCGCCAGCTTGTGTTCAGTTCGACGCAGCATACCACGTAAATCTTTGATAACAGCAATTCATATAGTCCACCAACAGGTGAATTGAAAGGTGCAAAAATCCGTGTATTATATGAAGATCCATAACAGATTCGTCGGTTTTTGACTTTTGCGCACCCAGCTTTGTTCGATTGACGCAAGCGTTCCACGTAATCTGAGAGAACACAAGCAATTCTATAGTACCACAGGTGGAATTTGAAAGGTGGAAAAAAATACCGTGTATTTACGAAAACATAAACAGATAGTGTTTTTTCATTTTTGCCAGTCCAGATTTGTTGATAGACACCTTGCTGTTAAATTTGAATCCAGACAATTTTGTTTTGATTAGAGGGATTTGAGAATAGCTGTGTGTTTTGCAAATCTTTTAATAAGGAGGACTTTTCCAAAACTATTCACATACCTTCATAAATTTTTATATTTCTGAACATGGTGCGAAATGAAGGTTGGTAAGGGCAAAGAGGGGGTTGGAACATGGCAGGTTAGAGGTTCAGAGAAGGTGCTCCTTCAGTGCTGGCGACAACACGGAATGCCAGCGGCTCGACAATTGCTGGAACGTCAGGCCTGTCATCGATGGGTCAGGGACCTGTGAATCTAAGTAAACGCAACATATCAGCCATCTGTCCTTCAGTGTTAATGAAAGCCTGCATCTGAGCTGTCTTACCTCCTCGTCCTCTCAGTCACGGGCACAAATGTCGTCATCAGCATCTTCCGCAGGCGTTCCAACATTGAAGCAGCTCAAATGTCAACTAGTGTACCACCACTGTGGATAATCCATTGTATGAAGACCTCCCCCTTTTGATGACAAAATGCGGTTGGGGTCAGAAGGCATGTTAAGATCAAGAGGGTGATTTAGTCTGCTCTGACGCCAGTTATGATTAGCCATCCAGAGGAGGTGAAGGTTTGGAAGCCGGTCAAATCGGCAAAAATTCCCGGGCGGTCAGGCAACGCCTTGCAGGTGCCGCCTTGTTGTAGGCTCGCTCGGCTTCTGGAATGCAGAAAGTTCAGGACGACAAGTCACTGTGTTGATGTTGATGATGATGATGATGAGACATTGCGGATCCATCCTGGTCTTTCCGCAGAATTTGCTTGCGAGCGACTTGACATCAGTGGACGAGGAGGAAGATGATGGCTAGTGTCAAATACGGGTCCCGCCCACAAAAAGCGGAAAGGAGACAGGTCGCAGAAGTGCCGCTGATATGATTCCGCCAGCCCAGGTCAGTGCAAACTCCGCTCCTTGCTTATCGCCGTCAAAAGGTCAAGGGGACCTCTCAAGCCTGGGCCTTCTTTTGAGCAAGCCTCTGATTCACCCAGCGATTGTCATATGCCGCCTTTGGCGTATAACGCATAAGTAGAGGCAAGAACCTTAAGTTGTTAACCACAACAACATGTTCTAGTCACACATGCAGCGAATGCATGAGTTGAAATGGAGGAACACTTGGCCAAAAAAGGCCACGACCGACGCCGGGCCTCCAAACCACTGTCACACCCTCTGTCTCCGCCTCCTCCTCCTCCGCCACCACCAAAGGTTTCCTCAGCTGCCCATGTCTCTCAAGAGTCATGATCAGGGTATCAGTCTGCGCTTAGCTACACGTCGCACACGATAGTATCCCCAAGCGCAGACCTTTCGAGCAGTGTAGTGGTGACCCATAGAGCTCAGTCTCACCAGTCACCTTTACTACAACGAGGCACTGTCAGTTTTGAGCGTTCCTGGCACGTCCGATACGCTGGTCAAATGGAGATTTGAAGTCTAGCAGCCAGCTTCTGTCTTCCAGGTGTTGGGAGCAAGAGAAACACTTTAAAAAAAACACAACCAACACACAACCCAACAACCCCCAAGCCAAAAGCCTGAAATGTCGCATTGCCAGGCTTTTGGCCTGGAAATTTTGCCTTTCAATTCTGGTTGGACAAAGATGGTTCTGCCACGTCATGCCCTCCGCTGCCCCAATACACAGTTGCCGAGCAGGCATTTCTTTGCAGAAAAACCGTCCCTGGCCATGGCCAGCCACGTGTCATCTAAAATTTCAATGCGCGTTGTCTGCATCTGTGTCTGGAAAAGTCCATCCTCTCCAACCGACACATGGACTAGTTAAGCACACAGCCAAGGCCCGCTATATCTTCTGTGGACAGGCTTCCAACTGGGTGAGCTGGGTGGATGTCTCTGGGGGTGACGGTGCGCTCTCAGAGCTCGAGCGAACGCTCTTACATAACCGCGGGATGGTGCAGGGCTCTTTCCCCCAAGATCCTCTTGGTGGCTTACAACTATGTCCCAGAGACACCAGCGTTGTTGAAATTATTTCTGGCCTTGGTGACCGCTCGATCCACACAAAGGTCAGGAGCTGTGGAGGCTCTAAGGCAACGAGGGTAAGAGCGCTGGCTGGGTGACAAGAACCTTGTGACAGGCAAGGTTTAGTGTTCGCAGATTATACGGGCGTAATCTGCTGGCCGCCCTTAAGAACGGTAGGCTGGAGCACATCCCTTGCTCCTGGCAATGTCATGAACCTTGTCGTCCAGAAATTCTAAAGAGCTTTTCCGGGTCAGGAATGCTGCTGAAGAAGGCTCGAGATCTGAGTTCGCACTTCAGCCGTTGCACCACCCTGCTTCGTCCCGCCTGGTGCGTTGCAGCGGTCAGCTCGGCCTCACCCGTCAACCGTCTCATTGTTGACGTGGCTTCACGCTGGAATTCCAACACTCCACATGCTCAGCGATTGTGGAGCTGCGCAAGGCCATTTCGCAGTACGAAGTGACACATGGCATTAAAGCAAGCGGTGCAGGACCTCAGGGTTTGGCCACCGAGGAGTGGAGGCAGGTGAAAGAGCTGTGCCACCATCCTTGCAGTTTTGAAGAAGCCACACAAAATGGTCAGTGCGGACAAATGCCTTGTCAGCGATGAGGCATTGTGGGTGATCTTAATTTGGAACGATACGTTGGACACTTGGAAACATCAGGTCCAGCCAGCGTGGAGGAGGAGACGGACACAGATGCAGACACGGAGCCTTTCTCTCCGTAAAAATCCACAAGGGCCGACAGTTTCTCAATTTTATCGGTCTGCATTGGCAGTGGTTCAGGGTCCAGAGCTAGCTGCCAAGGCGGCCTACCTCAGCTCAGGGTCAGGGGCATTCAATCCTGAGGCAAGTCAGGGCTGTGTTGAAGCTGTGCCGGAGGAAGCGGAGGAGGAGGAGGAGGTATTCCTAGGACACCGACGTCCCTGCCTTGAATGAGGTTGGCATGAATTTGAGGGCTGGATGAGGAAGATGCAGGGTTTGCTAGTGACCCCTCAACCCAGAGGCTTGGGAATCACGGCTCCATCTCTCACATGAGTGATTGGATGCTCCATTTCCTCCAACATGATCCTAGCATAGGCCTCAAATATGGAAAAACAGTTACTGGGTGGCCACCCTCCTGGGTCCCCGGGTACAAAACAATAAACTCAGCACTTCCTCCAAACCACCCAAATAGAGAGTAAAATGCAGGAATAGAGACCTTGATGAATTGATAAAACTGGAGGAAATCTGGTTGCGTCCTGATTCACGTCTTCAATTGTACGTGTGGAACAAAGGGCAGCGAGTGACAGCAGTAGAGTGCATGTAGCCGTACGCGCAGAGCGGCAGCAGCAGGCAAGAGCCTAATGGGTGACCTTCTGGCAATCTTTATTTACAACCTCACATGCTAAAAGACTTATTGCAGAATATGCAGGCCACCTTACAACACCAGGGGGAGACAGTCTTATAGAGCATATTAGGTGCTTATCGACGCTATTCTGCGTCTACAACGCAACCGAGTGTTTTTTGTATTGTTGTCCGGACCCAATATGAGAATATGAAAGTTGGGTATCAAGATGGCTCATGAATGGCTCGAGTGGCTGCACGAATATAGATGGTGTATTGCCTTGGACATGCAGCTCCAAGCGTCATCTCTGAGAGGACCTTCTGCACAGTCGGAGGAGTCATTACAGACTTAAACGCATCGGGCTTTCCACAGTAATGTGGATCGTTTGACTATTCTATCAAGATGAATCAGCATGGATTATGATGATGTCTGTGGCCGCCAATTGCCGAGGTCACCGTATCTAGTTGCTGGTTACTTCAATTACTTCAATACAGAAATGGTCCTCTTGAAAAACTTATTTTTAAAATGTCATTTCTTACTGCATTTTTATTCTCAATTCCCAACAGTTATTTTGCTGGTTTTGCTGTGAGGAGACTAAAGACACCCAAGGGGTTTTTGACAAACATATTCCATTTACTCCTTCACTTTAGTTTTTTTCACATTTCAAAGGTTTTGGGGGTCATGTTGCCTCACAATTTTTAACGTGGGTGAGAAGTTCATTTTTAATTTTTTGGGGTCATGTTGCTGGAGATACACAAGGATAATCATGGACCTTTGTGAAACAGAATGTTCTTTTTAAGTGGCATTTCTCCTTCACAATTTTTAACAGTGGTGGAAGTCATATTTATAATTTTTTGGGGTCATGTTGCTGTGAGATACAGCAAAATCATGGTTTCCTTTGGAACAGAAATGTGGCTTTAAGTGGCATTTCTCCTTCACAATTTTTACAGTGGTTTAGAAGTCAATTTTTATAATTTTTTTGGGTCATGTGCTTTGAAATGCAGCAATTTCTACAGGTCCTATTTCTAAAAAATGTTGTTTCTAATAGACATTTGTTCTTCACAATTGTCAAAAAATGGCTCATGGGTATGTTTTGAATTTTTGGGGCATTTTGCTGTGAAAATGCAGCTATACTACAGGTCCTATTCTAAAAAAATGTTGTTTCTAAACAGACATTTGTTCTTCACATTGGTCAAGAGTGGCCTCAAGGGTGATTGGTGCTGTCTGAGAAACACAGGTATAGGTATAGGACACTGTTAATGAAACACATATTTCAAATGATTTGTTTTTGCAAGGATCTATAACATTGCATATCAATCCCTTAATTGAGACAACCCATTTAAATACATATTAAAATGAGAAACAAAGTACATGGTGGGATTACATCCGATTGTAAAAATGTTGTTTTCTTGAATAAAGTACTAAAAAAACTTGCATGTACAAAATAGATGTTAAAAAAAATCCTCATGAATTGTAAAGGGAGGTACAGGAAAATTGACCAGATGTAGGTTATTCTGAGGACTTGGAGTATGGAGCACGGACAGAGGAACCAAAGTAAGAGACCATTTCCCTCACAGCACGTTGAGTAAAATGAGAAAAAGAATGCCAAGTTAAAGGGCACCTGGGTGTATCAGGAGCGTTAACCACCAGTATTCAAGTGCAAGATCAATTGGCCACACTAATGACGGTGGGGGGGACATGCGCTACCTACAGGTAACTGACTTGTGTACTGGAGGAAGGCTGGAGTTCTCACAATTCCGCTTACGACTTGCTTCAGCACGAAGTTTTCGTTGACTGCGTCTTCAGGGGGCATTTTATACCTGCATGTTTAATAGATTGACCGGAAGCCAGCCTGGGCTCTCACCGCTACCACTTGTAACTCGGCCCTGGGTCATGCTGCGCGCCGGGTAAGTATTGTCAATGTCAAGTGAAACTAAAATGGTGGTTGAAAGACTCCTTTTCCGGAGGCACTTTTTAAATGTGGGGTCGCATGCGGGTTTGGGGCTCATGCTGTTGCCCGAAGGGACAGGTATAGCAAATAGTCCAGTGAAACTAAAATGGTGGTTGATAGTACTGCGCTTTTTCCGGCACTTTTTTATTGTGGGGGTAATGCAGGTTAGGGGCTCACATGCTGGTGACTCGAGGGACATGGGTATTAGTCAATGTCCAGGGAAACGCTAAAAAATGATGGTGATATTGGAACTCCTCTTTTTCCGGCACTTATTAAAATCTGGGTGTTTATTGCAAGGTTTGGGGTCTGTGCTGTGGCCAGGACAGGGTAATAGTCAATGTCCAGTGAACTATAAATGGTGGTTGAAAGACTCCTTTTTTCCGGCACTTTTTAAAATTGTTGGCGGTCTTGACAGGTTTGGGGATCATGCTGTGGCCCAGGACAGGTATAGAATCAATGTCTCAGTGAAACAAAATGGGTGGTTGACAAGACATGCTTTTAATGGCTGCTCGGGTCACTTTGTTAAATTGGGGGTTATGCAGGTTTGGGGACTAATGATGTGGCCCGGGACTAGAGGTAGATGTGGTAGCGCAATGTGGCTCAGTTGAAACATAAAATGGTGGTTGAAGAAGATCTACTTTTTCGGCACTTTTTAAATCTGGACGGTTCATGGCATGGGGTTTTGGGGCTCATGCTGAGACCAAGGGACAGGTACTAGTTCAATGTTCCAGTTGAACTAAAATGATGGTGAAGACTCCTTTTCTGGCACTTTTTAAATCTGGGGGTAATGAAGGTTTGGGGCTCTTGCTGTTGGCACCAAGGACAGGTATAAGTCAATGTCAAAGTGAACTAAAATGGTGGCTGAAAGAATCCTTTTTCCGGGCACTTTTTAATGTGGGGGTCATGCAGTTTGGGGGCTCTATGCTGTGCCCAGGACAGGTATAGCATATTGGTCAGTGAGAACTAAAATGGTGGGTTGAAAGACTCCTTTTTGCGGCACTTTTTTAAATCTGGGCATTATGCAGGTTTGGGGTCAGTGACTGTAGGCCTAGGGACAGGTATAATTCAAGATGTCCGGTGAAACGTAAAATGGTGGTTGAAGACTCCTTTTTCAGCTGGCGATCTTTTTAATGGTTGGGGCGCGTCATGCAGGTTTGGGGCTCATGCTGTGGCCAGACAGGTATTAGTCAATGTCAAGTGATAACTAAATGGTGTTGAAAGATTTTCCATTTTTCGGACTTTTTTAAATGTTGGGGATCACTGCAGGTTTGGGGCTCATGCTGTGGCCAGGACAAGTATATGTCATTTGTCCAGTGGAAACTAAAACATGGTGGTTGAATATAGATCACTTTCTTGGACGGCACGCTTTTTTAAAAATGTGGAGAGTCATGCAGGTTTGGCGGCTCGATTGATGCTTTGATCCAATGTCGACAGGGCAATTACAGAATGGCCAGTTCAATTGTGTAAAAAATAATAAAAAAAAAGTGATGGTTCCATTGTTTCATAGACTGCTCACCTTATGGCACTCCTTATAAGTTTTTGGGTGATGCAGTTTAAGGGTCATGCTAGTGTGTACAAGACCAGGGTTAGTGAGAATGGTGTTTGACTTTTTTCTGTGGCCTGTTATTAGCCCTAAGTGTTGTGCTAAGATGTCAGGCAGGTTATCCATTTAGACTGTGGGTGGGCTGTAATTTCAAAGCTTCTCTCAGCCTGTTTGGTGTAAGATGATGTAAGGTGCTTGTTTGCATCTGCCCATTGACTCTTTTATGATGGTCTTGGCGGAGGATGATTTCGACTATTCGACTATCTGAAATCACCTTATCGGATGGTGGGACCGGTCGACTATTGCGACTAGGTCGATCTGATGTCGATATAGCGCTCAACGTAATCGCTCAAACACTAGTTTACCTGTCATTAAAGGTACAGCTGTTCTTAATTGAGTCCTCAATTATAAAAGTCTCATGTCACAACACTCGCAATTAAAAACAGTCCGACTCTAACCTATACAAACATGGGAACGACCAAAGAGCTTTATAAGGTATGTCGGGACTCAAGATCATAGGACCCTGCACCAAGATGGAATGGGCTTATAGTCCATAAGTAAGACGGTGAGTGAGAAGGAGACATCTGTTGGTACAATAGTAAGAAAATGGAAGAAATACAAAATGACTGTCAATCGACATCGAATTGGGGCAAAATCTCACCTCGTGGGGCATCCTTGATTTTGAGGAAGGTGAGAGATCAGCCTAAGTCTATATGGGGGGAACATGTTAATGATCTCAAGGCAGCTGGGGCCACAGTCACCGAGAAAACCATTGATAACATATTACGCCGTATTGGTTTAAAATTCTGCAGTCCCCACAAGGTCACCCTGCTTAAGAAGGCACATGTGCAGGCCCATCTGAAGTTTGCCAGTGAACACCTGGATGATTCTGTGAGTGATTGGGAGAAGGTGCTGTGGTCAGATGAGACAAAAATTGAGCTCTTTGCCATTAACTCAACTCGCTGTGTTTGGAGGAAGAGAAATGCTGCCTATGACCCAAAGAACACCTTCCCCACTGTCAAGCATGGAGGTGGAAACATTATGTTTTGGGGGTGTTTCTCTGCTAAGGTCACAGGACTACTTCACCACATCAGTGGGAGAATGGATGGAGCCATGTATGGTAAAATCCTGAGTGACAACCTCCTTCCCTCTGCCGGACATTAAAAATGGGTCGTGGCTGGGTCTTCCAGCAAGACAATGACCCAAAACATACAGCCAAGGCAACAAAGGAGTGGCTCAAAAAGAAGCACATTAAGGTCATGGAGTGGCCTAGCCTGTCTCCAGACCTTAATCCCATAAAGAACTGGAGGGAGTTGAAGCTTCGGGTTGCCAAGCGACAGCCTCAAAATCTAAATGATTTAGAGATGATCTGCAAAGAGGAGTGGACCAAAATTCCTCCTGACATGTGCGCAAATCTCATCATGAACTACAAAAAACGTCTGACCAAGTATTAAGTCTTATTTGCCAGAGGGATCAAATACTTATTTCTCACTGCAAAATGCAAATAAATGTATATAATTTATACAATGTGATTTTCTGGATTTTATTTTTGATATTCTACTCTCAATGTTAAAATTAAAGAGTGTCCATGTCTTTGTCAGTGGTCAAACCTACACAATCAGCAAGGGATCAAATAATTATTTCCTTTGGAATTTCCGGCCTTAATTGAGTATTATAATTTTTCATTATTTTTCTTATTATTTATGATGATTATTATTTTTACTGTGACTACTTTTATGTGCAGTGAAGCTTTTTAAGCAGAGTCCTGACATTTATAAACTCAATGTAGGAATTTTCGTAAATTACTTCTAAAGATCTCGTTGCTCTTCCAACGTTGATCTTTGACTTTTGGCTCCAATTATATTTTAATCTGCTGCAGACCTCCACCATCCTCATTAATTGGGAGGGAAGTTGTACAAGGGAAAGAGAAAGTTTCAGGACTCATGATGCATAAGATGAGATAATAAAATTAATGCTATAGATGAGACAACTGCAGAGAATTTCAGGTGTTTGCTGAGGACTGGGGATGGATAAAGCAGAGAAATGGTGTTCTTCGCTCTCAGAGCTGCGCTATGTATGAGGCTGCCACATTAACTGTAATACGTAGCGTGTAGCTGCATTCAATCACTTCATTTTCATAGAGCTATTGTCCTGACAACAGGCTGACTACACACAGGCATCAATCTAGGGGTCAGGCTCCAGCTTGTCTACTTCTGAATCATATCATGAGGCGCTAAATGTAAAATATAAAAATATATATGTAAAATATGTGATAGACATAGAATCTTCTAAATATTCAGATTTTTTAAAATAATATTGTCCTTTTTTAAATAATTCAGGCTTTTTGTATAATCTTTTTGTTTGTACATGTATGAAAATATACAAAGATAGAGACATATTATTAATACTACCACTGACTATGACTCCTTCACCCTTATCATATGTCCTTGCTAACCTAAGCACAAAAGTGGACAAGTCACTGCCTCCATAAAACAGCAGCACAAGATCAGGACAATGCTCTCCTGAAATACTCTGTACTTAAAAAGACGCTTCTTCATTTTATATATATATATTATATATATATATATATATATATATATATATATATATATATATATATATATATATATATATATATATATAATATATATAATATATATATATATATATATATCCTTTTATTTCACCAATGTCCACAGCAGGACAAGATTACTTTTTAGTAGTGCTATTGAGCACACCATAGAATTTACTGGGAAACCGAAAAAAAATTCTAAGTGGGATGAAATGTGAAAAGAGTATACTTGCCATGTTTGTGGGGATTTTGTTTTATGACCAGTTAGTTGTGTTCTGCTCTTCTCCTAAGACCCACCTTACCACCATCATTCATGACACACCTTTCACGCTACTCCAAATAACACCTCACTACCTGTCCTCTTGACCAACTTCCAGCTCATCTCATCCCCAACCTTAACACTGTGATTATCCCATCCCTAACCCATATTTTTAACCTATTGTTAACCTCTGGCATCTTTCCCTCCTCTTTAAATCATGCAACAATCACACCTATTCTCAAGAAGTCATCTCTCTTTCCATCCTCTTTATATCACTATCACCCCATCTCTCTACTACCAACACTTATTTCTCTTACAATTCTCTCTTCCTTTGGCATCAGAGATTTGGCTTTTTCATGGATCTCCTCCTACCTCTCCGATCGGACATTCAGCATCTCTCACTCTCACTACACCTCCTTCTCTCACCTTCTCTCTGTTGGTGTCCCCCAGGGATCAGTGTTGGGTCCATTACTCTTCTCTCTCTACCCTTGGTCTCGATGAACTCATAGCATCACATGGATTCCAGTATCACTTGTATGCTGACAACACTCAAATCTACATCTCTGGCCCAGATGTCAATTCCTTGCTTTCTAGGATCCCAGAATGTGTATTATCCATATCCCCGTTCCCTTCCTGCTTTCTCAAACTCAATATGGAAAAAAAACGAAGTTCATCATCTTTAACCCATCCCACTCCACCTCTTCATCTCATGTAAATATCACAGTCAATGGCTTCATGCTCTCCCCAGACCCACAAGTCTGCTGCCTTGGGATAACAGTTGACTCTGCACTGTCCTTTAAACTACACATCCAGACGCTGAAAAACATCTGCTGCCTTCACCTGAAAAATATTTCCCAAATCGGCTCCTTTATTGACTTTGACTCCACAAAATTGCTTGCTTGTTCATGCCCTCATCATCTCATGCCTGGATTACTGTGACACTATTATCTGTGGCCTTCCATCTAGTTCTCTTGCTCCCCTTCTGTCCTTCATCAACTCTGCTGCTCAGCTAATCCACCTTTCTCCTTGCTTTTCCTCTGCCTGTCACCTCTGCCAATCCCTTCAATGGCTTCGCATTGCCCAAAGAATTCCGTTCAAGCTACTAACAATGACATCCTACAGTGGTGGCCAAAAGTATTGGCACCTCTTGAATTCTGTCATATAATACTCAGTTTCTTCCTGAAAATGATTGCAATCACAAATTCTTTGGTATTATTATCTTCATTTAATTTGTCTTCAAAGGAAAACCACAAAAAAATTGTCATAAAGCCAAATTGGATATAATTCCACACCAAACATAAAAAAGGGGGTGGACAAAAGTATAGGCACTGTTTGAAAAATCATGTGATGCTTCTCTAATTTGTGTAATTAACAGCACCTGTAACTTACCTGTGGCACCTAACAGGTGTTGGCAATAACTAAATCACACTTTCAGCCAGTTGACTCAACCTCTGTCCTGTGTCCTTGTGTGTACTACATTGAGCATGGAGAAATGAAAGAAGACCAAAGAACTGTCTGAGGACTTGAGAATCCAAATTGTGAGGAAGCATGAGCAATCTCAAGGCTACAAGTCCATCTCCAAAGACCTGAATGTTCTTGTGTCTACCGTGCGCAGTGTCATCAAGAAGTTTAAAGCCCATGGCACTGTGGCTAACCTACCTAAATATGGACGGAAAAGAAAAATTGACGAGAGATTTCAATGCAAGATTGTGTGGATGGTGGATAAAGAACCTCGAATAACCTCCAAACAAGTTCAAGCTGCCCTGCAGTCTGAGGGTACAACGGTGTCAACCCGTACTATCCGTCGGCGTCTGAATGAAAAGGGACTGTATGGTAGGATACCCAGGAAGACCCCACTTCTGACACCGAGACTTAAAAAAGCCAGGCTGGAGTTTGCCCAAACATACCTGAGAAAGCCTAAAATGTTTTGGAAGAATGTTCTCTGGTCAGATGAGACAAAAGTAGAGCTTTTTGGGAAAAGGCATCAACATATAGTTTACAGGAAAAAAAAAGAGGCATTCAAAGAAAAGAACACGGTCCCTACAGTCAAACATGGCGGAGGTTCCTTGATGTTTTGGGGTGGCTTTGCTGGCTCTGGCACTGGACTGCTTGACCATGTGCATGGCATTATGAAGTCTGAAGACTACCAACAAATTTTACAACATAATGTAGGGCCCAGTGTGAGAAAGCTGGGTCTCCCTCAGAGGTCATTTGTCTTCCAGCAGGACAATGACCCAAAACACACTTCAAAAAGCACTAGAAAATGGTTTGAGAGAAAGCACTGGAGACTTCTAAAGTGGCCAGCAATGAGTCCAGACCTGAATCCCATAGAACACCAGTGGAGAGATCTCAAAATGGCAGTTTGAAGAAGGCACCCTTCAAATCTCAGGGATCTGGAGCAGTTTGCCAAAGAAGAATGGTCTAAAATTCCAGCAAAGCATTGTAAGAAACTCATTGATGGTTACCGGAAGCGGTTGTTCGCAGTTATTTTGGCTAAAGGTTGTGCTACCAAGTATTAGGCTGAGGGTGCCAATACTTTTGTCCGGCCCATTTTTGAAGTTTTGGGTGAAATGATCAATGATTTGATTTTTGTATCATTCTGTTTTGTGTTTTTTCATTGCAAGCAAAATAAATGAATATATTAATACCAAAGAATTTCTGATTGCAATCATTTTCAGGAAGAAACGGAGTATTATCTGACAGAATTGCAGGGGTGCCAATACTTTTGGCCACCACTGTATATCCCACAATAACCCTGCTGCCGCTACACAGGCCACAGACATGTTTGCCCCTCACCTTCACTCTCCTCCTTTTCCATTGTAGATTGTGATCCCTTGCGGACAGGGTCCTCTCTTCTTCTGTATCAGTGTGTATTTGTCTTATATTATGTACCTGAATGCCTTGGCTTGTACAGTGCCATGAAATTAATGTTGCTAAAAAATGAAATAATAATAATTCCAGCAACACCAACTATGTAGGATTTTCCGTTATGTTTTCGTATTTCTGGAATTTGCACTACAGTGCCATTTTCTGCGACCCATAAACAGTGTCAGACTGGCCCACCAAAGGATCGGAGCCCCGTAGTGATGAACTGGGCAGCGGCACGATGAGTTCACCGCGCCACTGCCTCTCTTCGGTCGCATAGCCGTCACTCTTCATAGGCTGTGCGGCTGAGGAGCTGCTGGAGGAGCATCCCGGTGCTGGGGGCATAATGTCCAGTATCAGGCAGAAGAGGAAGGCACTCGGCTGGGGAAGGAGGTAAAGTAAGTATTATCGTTATAATTTATAATAGCAGTTATCTGTCTCACTCAGGGGGCATATATATACCAACCTGATGGGACATGTATATATATATATATATACCTGCCTAATGAGACATATATATATACCTAACTGAGGAGACATATGTTTACCTGCCTAACTGAGGGGGCATGTGTATATACCTGCCTGAGGGGGTATATATATATATATATATATATATATATATATATATATATATATATATATACACACATACACCTGACCGAGGGGGACATATTTGTACCTGCCTAACTGAGGACACACACATATATATGTATAAAGTGAAGTAATAATTATTTGATCCCTTGCTGATTGTGTAAATTTGCCCACTAACAAAGACATAAACACTATAATTGATAATGTGATTTTCAGGATTTGTTTTCTCATTTTGTCTCTCATAGTTGAGGTCTACCTACGATGTCAATTACAGGCCTCGCTCATCTTTTTAAGTGGGGGAATTTGCACAATTGATGGCTGACTAAGTACTTTTTTCCCCACTGTACATACCTTACAAACTGAGGGGACATATATATACCTGCCTTACTGAGGGGACGTATATATACCTGGCTGAAGGGACCCATGTATACCTGCCTAACTGAGGGGCCTATATACCTTCCTAACTGAGGGGACCTATATATGCCTGCCTAACTGAGGGGATCTGTATAAACCTGCCTTACTGAGGGGACCTATACATGCCTGCCTAAGTGAGAGGACCTATATAGGTTCCTGTCTGAGGAGAACTATACACCTACCTAACTTAAGGAACATATAGAGCTTTCTGTCTGATAAGGGGAGCTATAGAGCTACCTAACTGAGGGGACTTATATACCTATAAGTAAGGAGTTAATGGAAAGTGAGGATTCTAAGATATTTGGGTCCAAATCTGCAGGGACAAGTGTTGGCCGGGAGAAGTCAGCATGGTGGACCTGGACCGGATGGTGAAGAAAAAGGAACATGAATGGCTCATCGGAGAAACGTCACCTGTGAGTCACTAAATATACCTGAACTGTAATTACTTATATGTGTGCAAAGTGTAATGGTGTCGCGGTATTATTCAGTCTCTATATAGTGGCGATATGTGGTCATGGTGTGGAGGTATGATTCAGTCACTATGTGGTGGTGATATGAGGTCATGGTGTTGCGACATTATTCAGTCACTATGTGGTGATATGTGTTCACCGTGTGGTGGTATTACCCAGTCAATATTTGCTGGGGATATGTGGTCATGGTGTGGTGGTATTATTCAGTCACTATGTGGTGGTGATATGTGGTCATGATGTGGCAACATTTAATCTTAATTATTGGTAATTTTTGCTTTGGGATTTTGTTTTTATGCAGTGGTGTTATTTGTTAACTGTATGACCATTATTTAGTGGTTTGGTTTTATACTTAGTACTTTCTGTTATAGCTTTTGATATATTTTTATTTATAAAAAATTTGTTATTTAGGGAGGTGGGCATATATCTTTAGACCTTTAATGTTCACCACCAGTGTCCTGCTGCATTTAGGTGAGGGAGACTCAGAAGTCCCAGCACTTTATCTTGATTACAGATTAGTGTGATCATGTCATCGCATCGGTCTGTTAAAGCGAGACCAGGCGGGCAAAGACAGCAAGGCATAGTGGGCCCCTAAAATAAACTTGTGTTGTGGGCCCTAAGCACCCCAGTCCAACACTGCCCATAACTTAAAATAACGAAAAAAAAACACACAATTTATTTTCTTCTAAGGTGTTCAATGGGATAAATGATGATATATTTTAATAAATCTTTTACGGACACACCAAGACCGATGATGTTTAACTTTTTTTTCCTTTTTTCTTATTTGTAAAATTGCTAAAGAGGGGTAATTTGAACCTTTATATTTTTTTTTCTTTAGACCTTTAAAAACACTTTTTTTATATTTACACTTAGTTCCCCTAGCAGGTGCGTAACTAGAGAAGTTTGGACCCCATAGCAAACTTTTGGATGGGCTTCCCTCCAGACCACAAACATTTACCTGTGCCGTTAATAACAGTCATGCATTTAGTAAATAATAAAAAGAACAAATATCTCACCACACATATCACCATCATACTGCTACCAAACAAATCCCATTATACCAAGACCAAATTACCAATAACACCACTATGTAAGGATCTGATTATACCACCAGAACACAACCATAAATTACCACCACATAGTGATTGAATAATAGCTCTACACTATTACTGAATGAAGATCAGTAACAAAAACCAATATTACCACCACATAGTGGTGGTTACCAGTGTACACAGGCTCTGCAGACTGTATATCAACTCCATACAGTGTCCATATGGTAGTAGATACCAGACATATAAGTGATTACAGTGCAATTACATCTTGTAAATCACAGATGATGTTTCTCTGATGAGTCTTTCACTTTGCCTTTTCTTCTGCATCTGGTCCACACTGACATGATGATATCTCCCGGCCACCATTCATCCCTGCAGATGTGGACACAAATATCTTAGAATCCTCACTTTTCCAGCATCTCCCTCACTGTCCTCCACCTCTGTACAAGCTTCTCATGAGTGGGAGAGTGGGTACAGGCCATAGCTTAGAGGCACAGTCTTGTAGAAGGGATGGGGAGAGACAGAGGACTAACCCCCCTGGAGACTGTGCTACAGCTCTGACCTATACCCCTCAGATTTATATTACTTGGCAAGTAGGTAGGTGGACCCCAGGTAGCTAGGTAGACACCTGTTAGATAGGTTGGTAGACCCTAGGTAGGTAGGCTGATAGGCTCCAGGTAGGTAGCAGTTAGGCCCCAGGGAGGTAGGCATTAGATAGGCCCCAGGTAGGTAGGCCATATCTAGGTGAATAGGTCCCAATTAGGTCCAAGTTAGGTAGATATAAATGCCTCAAGTAGATAGGCCCCAGGTAGCTAGGTAGGTCCCAGGTAGCTAGGTATTCTTTAGGTGGGACCAGGTAGCTAGGCTGTAGGTGAGCCCCAAGTAGCTAGGTAGACTATACCTAGACCCATGGTAGGTAGGTAGGTTGCAAGTGAGCTCACATGGCTAGCTAGGTAGCTAGTTTGTAGGTGAGCCGCACTTGGTAGGCAGACTGTAGGTGGGCCCCAGATAGCTAGGTAGGAAGGCTGTAGGTGGGCCCCACATAGGTAGATGGGCTATAGGTGGGCCCCAGGAAGGTAGGTAGACTGTAGATGGGCCCCACATATGTAGGTAGATAGGCTATAGGTGAGCCCCAGGTAGGTAGGTAGGCTTTAGGTGGTCCCTATGTAGATAGACTATAGCTGGGCCCCATGTAGGTAGGTAGGGTATAGGTGGGTCCCACATAGATAGGTAGGCTAAAGGTGGGCCCCATGTAGGAAGGTAGGCTATAGGTTTACTCCATGTAAGTAGGTAGGCTATAGGTGGGCCCTTGGTAGGTAGGAAGGTAGGTAGGCTATAGGTGGGCTCCTGGTAGGTAGGCTATAGGTGGGCCTCTAGTAGGTAGACTATAGCTGGGCACCTGGCAGGTAAGCTATAGGTGGGCCATTGGTAGGTAGGTAGGCTATACGTGGACCCCTGGTAGGCAAGTAGATAGGTAAGTAGACTATAGGCGGGACACTAGTGGGTAATTAGGCCATAGGTGGGCCCCTGGTAGGTAGGTAGGTAGGCTATAGGTGGGCCACCGGTAGGTAGGATATAGGTGGGCCACAGGTAGGTAGGATATAGGTGGACCCCTGGTAGGTAGGTAGGAAGGCCAGGCCCCATTAGTAAAGAAAATAATTAATAAAAATAATAAGCTCACCTGTTTCTCATACCCCTGACGCAATTAGTGCAGACCGGCTTCCCTGTGAAGCCTTGCACAGGTGGCGTGATGATACAGTAGGACCTCATCGCGCTGCCCACATCATCAATGGGGGTGGATACTTAAGGCCTTAGGCTTACCAGGCTGAGTAGCGGAGCAAAGCCCTGGTGTTTTGCTCTGCTCTGCTAAAGCCACAAAGTCACTACCTCTGAATGCTTGGGACAGAGGGCCCAGCATTCTGAGGCAGGATGTGCCAGGCTCCCTGGGACACTGGGACCCATAGCAGTCACTATGGCTGCTATGGCGGTAGTTCCTCCCCTGCCCCTTAGGGTTTTCGACTATTTTGGGGCATGATCGCTTCTGTAGCTCTTCTGTATTATATAAAATATGCAGAAGGCTGTACCAAGATGGTGGTTCTATTACTTCCTGTCTGTGGCAGAAAGTAATAGAACCCTTATCATGGCGGCTAAGGAAGCTGATTAGCACCCCGCAATCTTGGCATGGAGATGCTGATCGGATGGAGAAATGGTGCACAGCACCGGTTCTCATACATTTAGATGTCGTGGCCACGATCACTGTATCTTATGAATGGCTAAACAGCAGGCATTAGAACCAGCTCCATTAGCTGCTTTTAGTGGTGGATGTTAGCTGCAATAAGCAGCTGGCACCCACATCCCATGTAGCAAAATTACTGAGTGAGCCCATTACATAAGACCTTGCCAATAGCGGGACATACTAGTACGTTGGTGATAGGGTGGTCCAAAAAAGAAAAAAAATACTTAACTAGCTGTCCCGTGCCACTGTCACTCCAGAGCTCCTTACAATTGTTTCCTCTTGGGTTCCAATCCTGACACTCTAATTGGGCTTTTGCTACACTGTGAGTGATTGGAGTGCAAGACTCGCCTCTGTGTCACGATGAGAACCTAAAAGTCAAGAGGGGTAGGTCACTGGAAGCTCTGAAGCAGCATTGGAGGGGGACAGCTAGGTCAGTATTTTTTGGACCACCCTGGCCCAGTGCAATAAAAAAAAATGTACGAAACAACCCCTTTAATTTCTAAATCACTCTAGACCTGCACGGATATAAATAAAAGCCCAGAACTATCTTAGACTATTAGGAATACTACAGAAACTTAAAAAAAAGGTATATTGGAACCAGCGGTATAGGTCAATAAAGTGCCGTAGCTTATTTATAATCTATTGTGCAGAGGATACAGGAAAGACAAGGTAAAACCGATGCGTTTCGTGCGTTACATATAGCCCTTGTATATGGTAACATATTCTCTGTCAAATTATCAGATTAAATAGAAAAAGGGAAGGAACGTGGGTAGCCACGTCACTTCCCTACACATCTAAAACATATGTTAAAACATGTATTCATTCAGACATTCACAAATCATTAGCATGTATATACTCTTATAAATGAAAATAGAATTAGAAATAGAATGATACTTAGCTACTAATTATAATGAGGAAGTAGTTATACCTTAATATATGTAGTCAAGATCGTTTCTATAATTCAGTTATTGTGGTGCTCTCGTCTCTAACTCGTAAATCCAGTATGCCTCGTGCATGCGTACGAGGTGTTGCCAGTCTTCCCCATTACTCGGATATTCTACCTTATCTATCACATAACGGCACAGACTCTCCACCGATCCTGCATGGATATCTATAAAATGATTAGCTGCGCCTGAGTGGGAGGACTGACCTTTTTTAATATTTGCCAAATGTTCTGATATCCAGACCTTACATTTCCGAATACTGCTGCCCACATATATTTTATTGCATGATATACAATGTATTACATACACCAAATGTTCAGTATCACAGTTCACAAACCTATTTATTTTGTAGGTCCCATTCATTTCCTTGGTACTTTTAAATTAATCTTTTTTTAGGGTATACTTACAAATCTCACATCTTTTTTCCCACAAGGGTAAAAACCCTTATGGGTAAGTCAAGTACCTGTGGATGATTGTTCTACTATGCCTAGCCACCATCTTAACACCCTCATCTATAACTTCCTGCCTTAAAATATTTATATTTTTAAAAAATACTTTTTTGATTAAATTCCTGACTAAATGTAGTAGAGCAAATTACACCTTTTTCCTCTTTATCCTTGCTCTTTTTTATCTTAAGTAGTGATTCTTGTGATTTGCCATCCATTTTTCTTTTTGACAATTCCATCTGTCTTATAGTATAACCTCTTTTCTTTAGTCTCTGGTCTATAATTTCCACCTGTTTTGTATATACTGACTCTTCCGTGCACGCTCTTCGGGCTCGATTGTATTCACCTACTGGGATTGAATTTATGGTATGTATTGGATGGCAGCTATTTGCTCATAAAATGGTGTTCCCACTGGTGGGCTTCCTATACAGTGTGGTCGCAACCCTCTATTAGGAATACTACTGTAAATATTAATATTAAACATTTTTATAAGCCTAGGCCACCAAAGTTGAAGCACAAGAGTGTAGAGTCCTCCAAAGAGAGGGGTGCTCTTTGTAGTTGATAGTGGTTGATAATTGAAGGTCCTAAAAGTGAACATTTAAAAGGGTTTGTCACTTTCTGCATTCCAAACCAATATGTATTCAGGTCTCTGTAGTACCCATATTCTATTTTTTTCCAATTTTCTTCTGAATTTGTTCCACATCACATGTGCATAAAGTAGCAGAACACAGATAATCTCTTTGGTAATTGTTTTACAACTTTCCTTGTGTCAACCACCACTCTTCCGCACACGATGACTTTGTATCGTTCTCGGTGTTTTTGTAAAATTGGAAGTCACGGTGCCACAGAATAATTTTCCATCTCTATGGATATAAGCAAAACACTTGGAGGAAAAGAGTAAGTTAAGCCTGGCTGATGGGATCCAGAAAGCGGCGTAATCTTGGCATGAACACAATTTGTCAACATTTGCAGAAACAACACGGTTAAGAAATGCGACTTAAACCTCCCAAATACAATGTTGCTTTAATTAACCTTCAATGCATCCGGTTATTATAGATCTCATTCCTTTGAGATCTAAGCCTGGGCCAGGTAACGAATGCATTACTGCTCGGCTTTGTTGACTTAATTATCTTCATACTAACATTTGTCTAAAGCATTTAAACCAATATATTAAATTCAAACACCTGCAGATAAGGAATTTAAAATACCATAAGCTCTGTTCTCCCAGCACCGTGATCAAACAAATATTGGACAAAGCAATATATACATAAAAAATAAAAAAATAATATAAAAAGTTGGGTAATTACAACAATAATGAGCAAAAATAAACAGAAAAATTAATACTGGCTAATTAGGTCCCATCCTCTTTTGTACAGCTCTTCACCACCCTAAGCGCCATATTACAACATAATAACTAGATATTACTGTAAAAGGAAAAAAAGGAAAAAAATGTAGAGATGTATCAGGGTTGGGTTTGTCAGTTGATACAACTCAAGGTAATATTCTGATTTGTGCTTTCCCTTAGACCTGCAAAGCATCCTACTATATTATATGTTTGTCTAAAGTATTTAAACCAATACATTAAATTCAAACATCTGCAGGTGTAGAATATAAAAAACTATAAGCTCTGTTCTCACAGCACCGTGATCAAACAAATATTGGACAAAGAAATATTTAAAAACAAAAACAGTAATATAAAAAGTTGGGTAGTTACAACAATAATAAGCAAAAATCAACAGAAAAATCAATACTGGCAAATGAGGTCACATTCACTTTTGTACGGTTCTTCACCATCCTAAGCATCATATTATGCCATAACAACTAGATACTACTGTAAAAGAGAAAAAAATGTACAGATGTGTCACGGTTGGGTTTATCAGATGGCACAACTCAAGGTAATATTATGATTTGTGCTTTCCCTTAGGGCTGCAGAGAATCCTATTATATTATACGTTTGTCTAAAGCACTTAAACCAATATATTAAATTCAAACACCTACAGGTAAGGAATATAAAATACTGTAAGTTGTGTTTTCCCAATGCTGTGATCAAACAAATTTTGCATAGAGAAAAACTACATGTAAACAAAAAGTAATATAAAAAGGTGGTAAATTACAATTATTATATTTTTTCTATACATATGAATTACATATTACACTAGATACTGTGTATAATAAAGTGTAATAAATAAAGAAAGACAGTCTCATCTTTCTCATCTTCCAAAAGCTATCAGTTCCCCTTTTTCTGCCCGCAATATTCAGAAATTTCCTCACTAGAAAATCCATCTTGAGTCAAACAGTAAGTAGGGAGGTAGGAGAGGAGGATTGAGGTTTGACATGAAAAGAGAAACTGGAGTTTAAGGGTAAGTTCATACGTCGGACGGCAGCACCTCAGTTTTCTGCCAAAGATTTTAACTTACAGAAGTGTTTTTTGCCTCTGATTCTGTTGTGTGCAATGGGGCTAACTCGCATCTTATCCTCCCTGCTCTGCTCAAAAGCGGGATCCAATAAGGATTAACTCAAAAGAAGGAACATGATCATCCTTTTATTTTGCGCCATGGATTTTAAATCCACAAATGTAGAAAGTCCATGCTGTAGTTCACGGTATGAACTACACTGCAAATTGGCCATTAAAATGATTGGCTGTCTGTTTACATGAGGATTTTCACAAGGAAATCAATATGGAATCCGTGTTGAAGTCCCTGCTAAAACCTGCCATGTGAATATACCCTTATAGAAAGTAAAAGAGAAGAATAAAGTCCCACAATCTGAAAATTGCACACATTTCTGTCTGCAGTACATTTATTCACATCTACAATCAATCTACAGATACCTTTAGATGTATTCCAACTATTTTAGATGCTTCAAAATAACAAAAATAATGCATCTTTGCGAATAGTCATTGAAGTCTTGTCTGCCATTTTATGTATACAGCTCCCATGCAGACTCATGTTTTAACCCCTTAACGATCGTGCACCATCTTTTGATGTCAGCTGGTGCGGGTCGTTCGTCTACAGCGACGTCTTTTGGCGGTGCTGTAGACTTCGGGGTTTGCGGTGCCCGGCGCCGCAGCTGCGCTGGGATCAGGGCTGTACTACACAGCCCTGATCCCAGAGCATCCCCTGCAAGCATTGGGTAGCAGGGGAAACCTTCGCAACCCGGTGCTTTAACCCTTTGATTGCGGCAGTGCGTTACCACAGCGCAATCAAAGGATTCCCCTGCTCTGTCGGGTGATCGGAACACCCGTTGACCCGACAGAGCCCGGGGAATGGCTGCACAGTCAGCTCTGGGGACCTTGAGTGGCCCCAGAGCTGTCTGTGTATGAAGCCAGTGACCAGGACACACTGTGTGCTGTTCAGATCACTGCCTGTGTCAAAGTGACACAGATTAGAATGTATTAGCATATATGAATATGCTAATACATTACTAAGTGTTAAAAAATGGGATTAAAAAAGTAAAAAATATAAAAAGCATAAAAAAAGAATAAAAAAATAAAGAATAAAATAAAAATAAATATTTAATAAAAATAATTGTGCATACATTACACACAAAAAACCCTACACATATTAGGTATCCACACGACCTTAATTACTTGTAGAATTAATCTAACAAGTTATTAAGTGTGAAATGTGAATGGTGTAAAAAAAATAAAATAAAATAAAAAAAATTCTGCAATAATTTCTAAGTGAACTTAAACTATTCCCCCATAAAGTACAACTTGTACTGAATAAAACGAGGCCTCATCCAACTGTGTCATTGAAAAAATAAAAAATTTACAACTGTTGAAACGCAAAGAGGCAGAAACTAAAAAAATGTTCTGGTCATTAACTACTTTTCAGGCCTGGGGCTTAAGGGGGTTAATGTATTTCCAGTTTACAATTTTTAACTTCATCCCTAGTGTAGGTGGCTGTAAGGAAAGAAGTTTTCCATTAAAAGGGGGCACCAGTAATTTAATTGGGGATTTCTACTGGAATTAGAACTGAATGCCCTTTGGAATATTTGATTTGCAGCTTTAGGTAAAGTTATAGAAGTGTTTTGTGTGGTCTCATTGAATACAGGATAGTATGGCTATTGATCTGTGTCACTTCATTTAAAAGGAGATCAATCTATTCCTAGCCATCATTCAAATGAATTCTTATGTCCCATTTCCTGCACCAGTAAACTGATTGTCTTCTATCAGGTGCAAGAAGAACAAGTGCGATTGGGAAGATGGATTTTACCTAATGTTTTACACCATTAACTGAGATGGGAATTATTGTATGATGTGTCACTGCTCAGTGTAATATTATGAGCCCATTAACTTAGAGAAGAATAGGATTAAGGTTTGTCATTGTAAAAAATCACACTACCTGGATAATCCACAAATATTACATCTAGACACTAATATTCATTGTATATGTCAGACCTGAACATAATAGAAATTTAATGTGTTTGTCCAGTGGGGAAATTCATTTTTATTGATCCTATTAGTTAATTGTAAGTTAATAGAAGGAGGTTCTTGACAATCTGATAAATAAACTTAACAAAGCTAGGATTGGTATGTAATGTCGTTCCTTTGTGGTTAAACACTAGACATGACATTACCTACCAATTCTAGCTTTGTTAAGTTTATGTACCCGATTGTCCCACTGTAGACAGTTTTTAGTCTCGGATATTTCCCTTATACTTAGGGGTTTTAATGTTTTGGATAATGTATATGAAGGTGTAGTCAGTAATTTGACTTTAAACCCGAGGCGTCTCTATATAAGTGATTCCGGATCATGAACCGACAAGACATGATGAAGGGTCAATGACCAGAAACACGTAGGCTATTCTCTACCTACCGAGACACTTGCAATGGATGTGGGTCTCTCTCGTTATGTTCGTTTGTTTTTTTAATCTAACAGAATAAATTTGTCTTCTTTTATTCCGCTATTCCATTGCCCGATTCTTCACTTTGGAGCTGGTGTTTCTACTTTCATCAACTTGCTGATCTCTATGGGTTTGGTCTACCCCCACCGTACCCCGAGTGGAGGATTTTCATCTATAAAACGAAGTTAGTGAGCTGATTCATTTTCTTATTGTGTGGATTTATGTCTAGTGTTTCACCCTTTGATTGCAAGAGAGCAGTGTTTGTGTGTTAGAGCATTTTAGCCTGTGACTGCTGGAGCACAGTTTGTGTGTGTGTGGTGGGGGAACTTATCATCCATATTTGATAAATGTTAGCAGTATGTATCTGGGACGCATGAGTTACAAACCGTACTACTTTATATTACACGCCGCTGCATGATTCAAAAGCGCAGCTCGAGTCCGTCTTGAAAAGAGTTGCATGTCAATTCTTTTCAAGACGGAGCTGAGCTGCGCTTTTGAAACATGCAGTGGCGATCCCTCATGGGAATGCCGCTCCATGTTCGTCCTAGACAGCAGTGATAATCTCACTGCTAATTGTTAGATCCATCTTATATACTCCGTGTGAACAAGCCCTTACAATACACCACATTTATCATAGTCTTGAAAAATCTGCTGGAGGTTTAGACTATCTAGCATAAGTTCACACCTTCTATTAGCTGGCGTACATTATGCCACTAATTGTAACAAAATGTTGGCACTTTTTTGGCCATGGCATTGCATTTCACGAATCCTTTCCACAAAACCTCTTTTATTGGACGAGGTGCAAAAGTGTCTAGAAACTGTCTAAAACATTGGCACAACTGCCATAATAAGTGTGCCCTAATCTATATTGCATACTTAATTTTGTTTAACTCCTTGTTTAGGTTCTTCTTTGCTTTTTTATCTTTTCCAAACACCAAGATTTCTCTCAAGCATCCCTCACCTGGAGCACACTATACAAACACATCAGGTTTTACTCAACCTTCAAAATCTCCAAAGGTAACCTGAAATCCAATCTTTTCATTAGTGCCTACAAGCTTCAGTAACCCTGCTGCCATTACACTACCACATGAAAAACTTCTTCTTTTAATTTCTGCCTCCTTACCATACCCTTTTAATTAATAAGACCAGAGCCCTGTCTCTGTCTGAGAGTTAACATCTTGGTTCAATGTCGGGGTTAGTGTGTTGGAAATTGGCAGGGCTCAGTTCTGCAAGGTGACCATTACTTTTAGGACGGTGGGGAGAGGCGGGGTGGGGAGGGGGTGTTTCTACTGCTGTCATACTACAGATAAAGCAGACAAGGCTGGTTCCCAGATTTATCATTTACATATCAAAAACCTTGGGAGGTGAGAGGAAAGAGGGGTAAATAAAATAAAAGGCGTAAGGATGGATAATATAAAAAAATATTTTAACTACTAGAAGCAGAGTAGGATGACATCATCATGAATATTTTACCTAATAATTTTGACCTGTATTTTTCAACTTTAGCATTTCTTTGAAAGGTCTGTATCACTTACATTTTAACTTATTAAAACCAGACAGTGAAGCATATTATTTTTTAATCTTATTTCTAAATGAATATTGTTTTATTATATCTTCTGTACAGAAGTATGGGAACATCCACCTTAGGCTGCTTTAACATTAGTGTTCTGTTCCATGTTCAAAGGATACTTTAAAAGTTTTACTCCAATGTACACTGCAATGGGGACCATGATAGGGCAAACATAGTCTGAATTGGACTGTCTACCCTACTTACAGCACATATATATATATATATATATATATATATATATATATATATATATAACACATACAAACATCATGAAGTGGATGGAGCCTGTTATCAGCATTGAGAGATTTGCTTTATAGCAACCATTGTAATCTGTGCAGGAATTGTGCAGAGGGGAGGGGATAAACTATTTCCATTACCTATTGTAAATGGTGTATCCCGTGGTATGTGCCTTCAACTATTTAATTAAGGTGTTACCATGCAATGTAATCCTGCTCAAGATGATAATCAGATGTCTGCTAAAATAGTAAACCTTACAGAACAAGAAGTGTCAACCTATTTTGAGGCTTAGCGGCCATCATTAAAACAGCAAGATTTCAGTATGTCTTTTACTATATTGGTGGTATAGAAAAATGAGAAATATTGTAAAAAAGAAGATTAATAAAAAAAACTTGATTTGAACAATGTGTCATTTTCTGCCGATATTTTTCTTTCCAGTCTCTAAGCAAGACGGGGCTGCATGATGACATGAGAAGCAATGCCGTCACATAATAAATATCATGTCATGGTCAGAGTGGCTCTTGCGCACTCGAACATTGCACTACACTAGAGATCTCAATATCCTGAAGTACCATAAAATAGGGAAGTGAATACAAAAGAAAGCTATCCCCTGCTAAGAAAGTATCCAATCTGAATATGCTGCTAGCATGGCTGAAGAGAATAGGTGTTACCGCCTAACCTCCTTATTGTATGAAGACCCTTACTGTGCTGCTCTGGGGTTTTCCTAATAGCTGGAGAGGTAAGACTTGTAGTAAATTTGACTGCAATAATTAGTCTCATTGCCAAATAAATCTGAGAGACAGTGCAGCCATGGGTCAGGTATTTGCCCCTTCATTTCAGGAAGGGTTGCAGGGCATAAATATAATTTATAGGGCTCCATAGCATAATGAGAGGGACCAACCAGAGATCATAAGTAGCTATAATTAGTGGTATGGATCATAGAACCATTTATGAAAGAACCAACATCATAGTGTTAGAGAGCAGAAAGCTAACAACTTGTTATTGCATAGAAAAAGGTGTAGTGTTTTTGCATTTAAGTAGACCCCTCAATATCTGGCCCTCGTCGCAGCTAAAATGACTGTTATGGCCAATTAGTGGCCTTAAGGGTCTCGTGCCTTTCTATTGACATCACCACTTAGGTTCCATTCATATCCTGAGGAGTGACATCTGTCGATCTGCACATGACTACAGAAGCCATCAATTGGTGTCAGAGGTCATGGTCATGTGCAATTTGGAATCAAAAGAAGTAAAAAAAATAGAGATAGCTAGAGCTTCAAAGCTGGATCAGCAGTGAGTACAAAGGTGAGAACATTTATAGCTTTTATTTAATATAGTTGGGGCTTACATTTCATTTTTTTTATTGGGACAACTCATTTAAAGCCTCCATACACTTTAGAAAAAGCGGGCTAAACGCACATATTCTCTTGTGTATGGGGACCTCCCAACCATCTCACAACAGATGTTGTTGGGTGAAAGATGAATCAGACATTGGATTTTAATGTCTGTTCTTTTTGTTTTTTATTGTGATAACACACTGCGATATCCAGCAGTAGACTTCTCTTTTCTCACCATTGATTACATATGCATGCTCAGCCAAACTGAGCATGCATGTACATAGAGAATTCAATGGAAATAGCTGAATATTCTACCAACATCTCTTGAAGGTATAAGGTCACCTTTAGTTTAGTAATCTGCTACCTGACTTGATGGTGACCACAACAATGAGCAGTACAAATGTCAAGGGGCTTCTATAATGCCATTCACATCCCCTTCATAGCGTCCGTCGTCTACACTAATGTTTTACGTGTTTTAGGCGCACATATCTATGTCATCCAAGTAACCAATGATAAATGACATATTCAGCTCTGCTATATTAGTATCTGCATCATGTGTATGCATAAGTCATGTCATTACACAGGTAACAATCTGATTAGACCCAGTATAATGAAATCCTGATTTAACATTCACTGTTTGTTATAAAGAAGATACCCCCCTTCATTGTCATGAGCTGACCTTTATGTCTGTGGATCAGCCATGCTTAGCGCTAATGGAGTGATTGCCCATTGTGATTGAATTATTGCATAATCTAACATTTGCAGAATGTATGCCTTCATGTCAACCTGCATTTTTATGTGAAGTTTTGAATTTCACTGTCAAATGGCATTTGAAGAAATGACCTTTTAAGGTCCATTCATCTGCACATCTAGAATATGCCACGTTCACCATGGTATGAAAACAATGGCGCTGCATGGTTATTCCTTCATATAAACACATCTCTTAGGCTCAATTGTCCTTAGTGCACCTAATGAGGCTGAAAATGATTATTTGCCGATACAAAACTATTGTCCTCGGTTCCATCTTCATAAAATTTTAAAAATGAATAAAGCCAGAATTTGACATTTGTACATTAAAGGTTGCAAATCTCTGAGCTAAACAAAATTGTACATAGAGGAACTGGAGCGATTCAACTCCTAACAACATTTCACAGGATAATTATACATAAAGGGCCTCATGTCTGAAAACTGTCTTGGTCTAAGACTTTCTTTGTTGCCCATAGCAATCAATCAAAGCTCCCCTTTCATTTCACATAGTGCTCTGAAAAAATGAAAGGGTAGCTTTGATTGGTTGCTATGGGCAAAAAGGAAAGTCTTAGACCTGGACAGTTTTCATACATGTCCCCAAACATGTCCAAATACTTTGCTCTCCTTATTTCATACCCAGCTACACCATGTCCTGTGCTCCAGTCACATCCAAAGCTAATTTTGAATTTTTATCTTAAAACAGACTGATTTATCTGTACTTTGACATCTGATATGCAGTTTAAGTGTATCCAAAAATATTGTGTGCATGGATGTTACGTTCCCTTAAAGGGATTTTCTGGGACATACAGTTGAATGGGACTAAGCCACCATATCAGCTACAACCAATTGTTCAGATAAGATATCTTGCTGATGTAAACAACCAAAGCTCCTTCATTTGATACATTGGCAGGGGTCCTAAGGGTTATACAGTATTTCCCCCCTATAAAAAATGGATGGGCTATCCTGAAAATAAGAAAACAATGCAAAAGTCACAAAAAAAAATTATTCTATATTCTTAAACTCACTAATACAGATTTTTTTTAGCTACAGCCTTAAAGTAGAGGCTATAATTGGAAGGTGTTCTGCTAAAGATCCAAAGGAAATTGGTTCCGTCCATTTACTGTAGGCAAATAGAGATTGTAGCAGTAAATGATTTTCACATCTGGCTGTCTTACAGAGCCTGTTTTTTTACAGCCAGTTTCAGGCCCCAATTCCTGTTCCGACTATCATTGATTTTACAGCAGTGATTGATAGTTTTTAGTCGGATTTTCAGCAGATTCAGAATTTAGAATCCGTTGAAAATCCAACTGTAACCTGTGCACCATAGACAGCAATAAAAAATCCATGCTGTAGTCTACACAGCATGGATTTTTTCCAGTTGGTTTTGAAATCCGCAAGATTCCGACTTTCCAATTCCGATTTTCAAACCTGTCAGATCTTCTGCCGGATTGCTGTTGGATTCCCATACATCCAATGCAAATCCAGAAACCGACTGCAGTTTTTAGCACAAACCCGTGCCAAGAACTGTGGTCCGGTGAAGTTAAAGTGCTGTCAGATTTTGGATGACATTTTAACATTGTTGTGTAGACACAGCCTAAAGGGTTAATTTGTCAGTTGCAAAAATAAACAAGCTCCTGTGCTGCTGATAAAACAGGGCAGGGAGTGACTTTACCATCCCACCAAGGGCTGCTAGAGCAGAAAAAGTAATAAAAACGTATGCGTCCTAAAAATAATGGTAATGGATGAACCATTACCATAAATAATAACGAAAGAAAGCGCTCTCTCATTAGAAGAATTAAACAATATACACTCATAAAATATTATAAAGTTTATTATTAGATATAAAAACATGCATAAATAGCACAGATATAAGATCCAAAAGAAATGTTGGATAATCAGGATCAAACAAAATAGATAATAACGGTAAAAAATACCAGAAATTGTGATGATGTCCCAATGATGTATGTCAGTCCCAGAAAGAAGAGCAAAGTGCACATATACAACACACACCACTCATACTCACAGGAAAAGACCCAAAGTATTTTAATGTTTATAAGAAAGTGCAAAGTGCAATTGTAACAAAGAAAATCACATCACATGATTATGATCCCATACCCACCAGAACACTCGACGTGAGTTTTGCTAACTGCTGCGTCAAAGGGGTCATCTTCTTGATGAAGCAGAAATTGAAACTCGTGTTGGGTATTTCTTATAAACATTATATTCCTTTGAGCCTTTCTCTGTAAATCTGAGCAGTGCGTGTGTTTTATTTGTCCACTTCGCTCTTCTTTCTGGGACTTGCATATATGATTAGGACATAATCAAAATTTCTGGTATTTTTTGCCATTACTATCTATTTTGTTTGATCCTGCTTATCCAAAATTTCTTTTGGATCTTATATCTGTGCTGTTTTATGCATGTTTTTATATAGAACAATAAACTTCATCATTTTTTATGAGTATATATTGTTTAAATCTTATGATGAGAGAGCACATTCTTTATTTATTATTATTATTAGTTATTATGAGAGCAGAGGAAAGTGGTTGTCAGTCTAGGAAATGTTCTGTATACAAGCAAGAGATGAGAGCTGCTCTGGCTCTGAAAGGAAACAAAGACTATTATCAAATTCATTGTTGTTTTTATGTGGCTTTTTTGAGCAGATGAGAGATTTTGTCTTCACAGAGTGCACAAATGTTTCTCTTGGTTGCTGACCATCTTTCAGAGAGAATTTTTAAAGCAATTTATTACTTTCTGCAAAGTCAAAAGTTTACATACATTTCATTAGTATTTGGTAGCATTGCCCTTAAACTGTATGACTTGGGTCAAATGTTTTGGATATCCTTCCACAAATTTCTCACAATAGTTGGTAGGAACAAACATTTCTACTTTGGTTTCATCTGACCATATGGTATTCTCCCAATACTCCTCTGGATCATCCAAATGCTCTCTAGCAAACTTCAGATGGGCCCGGACATGTACTGGCTTAAGCATGGGGACACGTCTGGCACTGCAGGATCTGAGTCCCTGGGGGTGTAGTGTGTAACTGATGGTGGCCTTTGTTACATTGGTCCCAGCTCTCTGCAGTTCATTAACTCGCTCCCCCCCCGTGTGGTTCTGAGATTTTTGCTCACCGTTCTTGTAATCATTTTGACCCCACACGGTGAGATCTTGCGTGGAGCCCCAGAAGGAAGGTGATTTTCAGTGGTCTTGTATGTCTTACATTTTCTAATTACGGGTCCCACAGTTGATTTCTTCACACCAAGATCTGTGAGAGCCAGAAATCCTGCTTGTTTTTAGGTGACCAAATACTTATTTTCCACCATAATTTGCAAATAAATTCTTTCCAAATCAGACAATGTGATTTTTGGGATTTGTTTTCTCATTTTGCCTCTCATAGTTGAGGTCTACCTAGTATGTCAATTACAGGCCTCTCCCATCTTATTAAGTGGGAGAACTTGCACAATTGGTGGCTGACTAAATATTTTATTTTCCCCACTGTAGATATAAGGTACAGTACATGCCTTGCGGGCCCTCAATTTAACCATGCTAACCAACGTTTAAATTGTAATTAATGGGTCATTTAAACTATGTCCTTTCCATAAGGCAGACAGTAAGTCTGTGGGATTTTTAGATGAAGAGCCCTTGAAAAAATCCTTATTCTTCCAATATTAACATCATGTACTGATATTTTACCTGTTCGGCTTATATGCTGTGTCTCATGGTCACAAAAATGTGTTTTTCTCTAGTAAACCAATATATAGACAATTTACTGAGCTGCACTTTAGCTTTTTACACCTCAAGGCAGAAGATATAAGTGGCCTGTCAAATGTTCTCATCAAATAATAAATGCACTTTTTCTTCATGTTTCAACTTTGTGGATTGAATATGCGTCTTCAAATGTTTTCTACTTTAATTTATTCGCTTAAAATGCCCTTGTACAATGTTGCTTTTTTGTTTGCTACAGGGTGCAACGTTCAGTAGGTAGTAAGAGGTGAACATATTTTTCTGTGGATTTACTTTGCTTGGTGTTCAGCTGTAAATCATAGTCCCATAGCACAGAGGTCATGTTACACTCTTAAAGAAACCGATAATAGCTGTGGACAGGTGTTGGAGACAAAAGGATGAATCATGGTTACCTTGCTGTGACATTTTTATCCTTGAAGCCCCTATGTAAGAGATGTTCCTCAATAATCCATAGAATGGGATTGCTTCATTAACAAGGTCATCTGCATGATACAAACACTAGACAGTGGCCATGAACCAGCTGACTTTTGCCAACACAGATGGCACCACATTTTTTATAAAAAATGACTGTATAGACAAATATTTAGGTACATGCTATAAATCAGGTAGATAAGAGGTTGCATCTCAGGATGTCCCCTGCTTTCCAATTGGTATTACTACACTGACTTTAGCCCTCCTAAAGCACAGCAATGTTTGCAAACAAAGACAAGATAACTGATCAAATGGTCCTGCCACTTTCCCATCCAGAAAGGGACTGGAAAAGGAAAGGGGCAAAGAATTGTCAACTCCTTTATATACTGGGGTGCAGCTATGCTGGCATTAGCCATCAGCTGGAAAGAAGCCCTTTATGATTTTTGCTATATGTATTTTACTGTGGACATGTTACAGTTAAAGTAACATTTCTGTCTGTAACAACTTTAGTTACCCCTGAAGTCCTACTGGTTGGTGGCCCCATTGAAAAAATCGGGCCCATTCTGATGCAGACTAGTATGACCTGGAGTGAATTCAAATGGTTATGGGGCTGGTGGAGGATTTTTACATGGTGGAGCCATTAGGGCCAACCTATAATCCATTTGTAGGTAGTCATACACCAACCAGACTATTTGGATATATTAGTTTATGAGCATTATGGAAAAATAAGCAAGATTAAGTCAAAGCAATTGTTATTCACATCCACCGATTCCAGTGATATAATCCCAGTAAGTGGCCACATCTCCAGCCGATGGCTGCTTCCTGTCGTTAGAAAAAAGGATGCCTAATCCTCTGGTCCTGATTTCAGCTGTGGCCTTACTGGAGCCAGTTATGGCCATCCTTCTCCCATAATCCAGTAGCTTTGTACTACCAGTCAACAGGGCAATCAGACTCCAACGACTTGTATGTTAAAGTTTTATAAGCTTTTGTGTCTCCATTTCCTGTTGTTTCTGATCCTGGTGACTGATTGACCCTGATGATAAACACAGACTTGTTTCTGGACATTGATTCTGCCTTATCCTTGGGACTTGGAACTGATAAGTGTCCTGCTCCTGGCTGTAATCCCTGTACCTATCTCTGACTATTCTCTACTCTCATCCTATGACCTGTGGCATCTTGACCATTTTTCTCATGATGATCCTTGGCTTTGATCCTCAATATACTTTAATTGTTCCATCAGCAGACCTGCCACCAATCCATGACTATGTAATGTCTGGAACATTAAGGCACCAAAACATAACTTGAATATTAAAAAAGTTAGGGTTTCCAGGAAGGCAGACTATCTAGACAGCATGTTGTTCTGTGGCACACCATTGTAAATGAAACCTCCCTGTCTGTCCACATTTCGATTCCCTGTGTTCTTTCCTTACTACACCTGTCCCGGTGCCAGTTCCTCCTAGTTTCTTTCACCTGCTCACTAGTTTTATTTGTATAATCTCGTTTTTTTTAGTCAGGTGCACTGGTATAACTCATTCATGGTGGCCTACACACACTCTGTCTGCCTGCAGCAACTGAACCAAGCTTCACTCTTTCCTCGGTTCTTATATCACCTCCTCTTTCTCCCTGTGCTTTCATACCATCTATTGTCCAGAAAGTGAACTGCTGGTTTTAACCCTACAACTATCCAGAGAATTGCAAACTGGGAATCTCTCTGCTGCAAAGTCTGTATCTGCTTGGAAGGGTAAATGGTGAAGATCAGGGGATCCTTTAGACCTCAGTCTAGCCAATGATAAATAGGTTAAGAGAAAGAGAATGTACATCTCCAGTACAGGACCATTACAATGATATTCCAAACTGCATTTAACTTGAGTAAAATGATTTAAAAAAAAGTTCTTGTACAAGCAGTCTCCTGTTATGAACAGGATAGGGACTGTAGGTTTGTTATTAAGTTGAATTTGTATGTAAGTCGAAGCAGGTATATTTATTAAATATAACTCAAGACATTTTTTTTTTTTAAGTTTTGGATATTATAGGAAAGAGTTACACCACTTTTACATTTGTTGGAACTACAAGTGCCAGCATACCACACCACATGTACTAATTGTATGGGTGCTGATTAGTACATGTGTTTAATAGGTGCTGCTGTGGCATATTAGTATTTTTAGTTCCACAGCTACTAGCTGGGGGTGCTGCGACCGAAAGCAGTGGGACCACACTGGAGCTGGGGCCAACAGCACAAGACAGGAACGTTGTGGGGGGGGGAAAGCTGTTGTGCTGGAATCTGGAGATTCCCTGCGATGGGTGGGCAGGAGGAAGGTAAAAAAGAACTACTGTGCCAGTCGAAGATGCAGTGGGCAGTGGAAGGCTTGCGACATTCCAACGTTATTATGGGGCATGACTCATTGTGTGATGTCAGCACACTGAGCCACCCCCTATAAGTCTCCATTCATAACTAGGAGACAGACAAAAGTTGGAACATTATAAGTCAGGGACTGCCTGAATTTATTTTTCTAATTTGGTACTATTCCTCTGTTACCAAACATGAGGGGTTCTCCAATTAATTGAAATACATTTTTAGCATATTTACTTTTGAAAGGTAACATCACTGAAGTTTTGACAGAACCAGTGTCCACAATGTTTTGTGGGTTCACCACCACATTCATACCCACAAGACCGTATCAATTCCCACAGGTATTTACAGAAGCCATAACAACTCATTACTAGCAGCTGGTCTACTTGATAATGATTTCAATTTAGTACAATGTAAGTACAGTGAAATAAATGATACAATGTATGAGATTGTGTTTAATGACTACATCAAAAGTGGGATCTCGCTTTAAATGACTGGATGGTAGGAGGGTCTCATCATCCTTCGAGACAACTCATTAGCTTTACGTAAAGTCAGTGAAGAATAAAGGAAAAAAAGTAACATCTTTATCAAAAGGAAAACCTTGAGGGCCATTTTCTCTGTAATAGACTGTCAGAGTAAATGTGGAAACTTCCAAAAACATCTATTTATGGCACACTTCCGAAATCTTAACGAGCCGTTCCATCAGCGGCTGCTGGGCACAGGGAGAATTGCTTCCATGTCCATTTGTTTTTCTATAGCCTTTTTTTTTCCCTGCAGTCATAAGGTTTGTGTCAACAGTAATAGACTCTGGGAGCAGAGAAGGTTATTCAAGCAAAGCGGCCCTAAATAACAGGATATTTAAGGGATATTCTCACCTTACGCTTGTTTGTAGGGCAGACGTAAAGATAGCTCAAAATTGTTTTTAATCCGACTTTATCATTCAACTTCTCATAAGTCGTTCCGTAGTCCGTTGACCTGAAAAAAAAGTGCAATGGAATTACAACCAGTGAAAATGTTACCATACTCTGTGTGTAAGGAGCTAAGAAATCAGAAAAATCAATCAACTGAGCATGATATTACTGAAGGACTCCAGGCATAATATAACAACTATATGCCAGTTTAAAGTCATTTATTGTACATGTTATATATAAAATATAGTATCATTATAGTTATATTATTATACATAGGACACTGTATTATAGTAATTTTATTCCTGTACATAAGAGTCAGTATTATAGTGGTTATATTCTTGTACATATGAGGCAGTATTATAGTAGATATATTCTTATACATAGGGGCAGTATTATAGAAGTTTTATATTCTTGTACATAAGGGCATTATTCTAGTAGTTATAGTCTTGTATATAAGCAGTATTATAGTAATTATATTTTTGTCCTTGGGAACAGTATTATAGTATGTATAGTGTTGTACATAGAGGCAGTTTTATAGTAGTTATATTTCTGTACACAGGAGGCAGTATTATAGTAGTTATATTCTTATACATAGGAGGCGCTATTCTAGTAGTTATATTCTTGTACATAGGAGGAAGTATTCTAGTAGTTATATTCTTGTACATAGAGGGCAGTATTATATTAGTTATATTCTTGTACATTGGGGCAGTATTATAGTAGTTATTCATATACAGAAGGGGCAGTTTAATTAATAATAGTTATATTATTGAATATAGAAGACAGTAATATAGTAATTATATTCATGTACATAGGGGCAGTATTATAGTAGTTATTTAATTGTATATAGGAGACAGTTTTATAGCAGTTATAATCATGTACATAACAGACAGTATTATAGCAGTTTATATATTTGTTTATAGGAAACAGTATTATAGTAGTTATGTTTTTATACATAGGAGGCAGCATTGTAGTAGTTATATTTTTTTTACATAGGATGCAGTATTAAAGTAATTATATTATTGCACTTGGGAACAGTATTATAGCAATTATGTTCTGGTGTATTAGGCTTAATTCACATTGGAGGTTCTGTTCAGAACCTCCATCTCAGAGGTGGAAATGGACACCTAGGGGTCCGTTTCACAACATCCACGGTGTCTGAGGGACCCTATTGAATACAATTGGTCCATCGGGTTTCCGCCATGGTATGTCATTTTGACGGAAAGAATAGAGCATCTTGCTATGCTATTTTTCCGTTATTTCAAATGGAACCTCCAATGCATATGTAAACCAAACCTTAAAGTATAGCTATGAAATCTGTGTACAGCATATCATATTCCAAACCATATAGTAGTTATATACTTGTACATAGGAAACAATACTATAGTTATAATCTTGTATGTAGGGGAAGTATTATACGCACAGAAAATTTAGATAGAGGGAATATATATAAAGACCGTCTCACAGACTAAAGCAAAATATTCCTTTAAAATAGTAACCTTTATTAGATATGCATTAAAAAGCCTAATATATTTATATATATATATATATATAATATATATATATATATATTATATATATATATATATATATATATATATATATATATTAGGCTTTTTAATGCATATCTAATAAAGGTTACTGTTTTAAAGGAATATTTTGATTTAGTCTGTGAGATGGGAAGTATTATAGCAGTAAATTTCTTGTACATAGGAGACAGTATTAAAGTAGTTATGTTCTTATATATAGGGGCACATATAGTAATTAAGAATATTCTTGTACTTGGGGACAGAATTATATTAGTTATATTTTTGTACAGAGGGGGCAGCATATTAGTAGTTTCATTCTGGCAACAGGGGCAGTATTTATAGTAGTTATATTCTTGTATACAGGGTGGATCTAAGTTGAGAGATAAGCAGTAAAATGAGATCAGTCTGCCCTGCCATTCAGAAGTTTTATCTCGGTGGGTATGTTCACATGGCATATTTCGATGCTTACGGGATGCGTACTTCTAAAACGTTTACAGCCGGCTCTCATTGACTTTCACTCTCCCCGGCGCGTAAACGCTGGGAAGAAGTGACATGTCAATTGTTTTCACTGCTACATATTATACGCCATGGAAAATGTCAGGCATTCACATTTCTCAATGATTGCTATGAATTACTGTAATTGCAGGGCGTATCTCGGGCATATAGCAGCTCAAATACGCATCAAGATATGCCCTGCAAATACGCCATGTAAACATATCCTAACTAGAGAAAGACAATATTTTATTTTTAATTGCATAGGACTGTCAAAATAAAAAAAAAATATTGTCAAAAATTATAGAAATAAATCTGAGGTCATCTGTTGTGAAAAATTTGCTGTGTAAATTAATCCTTATTGTTTAGTGTCTAGTGAACTTTAAACACCATTAGAAATCTAAATAGAAATCTTTTACATGGTTTCTTTTTCTATTTCTACTCTCATTTACAAAAAAATAAAATTTTAAATATTGAACCAAAATGTGTTCTTCCAGATGTTTGCTTTTCCTTGCCAACACAGAGATAATAACTGGAAAACTTGAATAAAGCAATCAATAGGGAAATCAGTCTTCTTTTCAGTTTTTCAAACCATATAAAGCCCTAAAACAAAGCTATCATACAAAATATAAGAATAAAAAATAAATCAATAAAAATGTAAAAGAAATTTTGGCCAAACTGTGCTGTGTAAACTTGACCTAACCTGAGGTTTGTGATTTCCCCTCCTGGCCGATGTAGAACAACATGGCCCTTTTCACACATGCGTTATAGCTTGTATTTGGAAAGGAGCCATGGCAGCTATGATGCCAATAAATCCCAAGAAATTTTGATCCACCCCATTGCATTATAAAGGAGTTTATCAGGTTTTTGAGGAGATTCAAGTATTTTTGACTACACTATTCATTCCACACTGGAAGTAAGTAATATGAATATGAACAAAGCCAAATTAAGTATTCTTGAATTCAAAACAGTCAAAAATGTACAAAAACTACAGGGGTTTTAGAGAATTCTTGAAATGACTCAAGTTTTATTTTTTTGTATATGAGGTATCGATATTCTCACAGCCTCATAACACATTTATTTAAATTTCTTCACAAAGTCCGACATCTGTGACTAGAGCGTATAATTCAATGCCAGAAAGAATTCGACTGTATTAACCACGCAAGGTATTAGCGAGAGTCCTAGAAGCAAACTTTTATTAGAAAATCATTAGTGGGAGTTCTTTTGTGAATAAAATCATGTATTAATGCCAGAGCTGAAACGTACCCGAGGCTAACCTTCTGGATAAAGCTGGGATATATAATATTACAGCTGAGAGAGACACAATTTTATAAAATGTTTGTAAGAAACGCCAGTATTTAAATTACTTCATTATGAAGCGCTGACAGTTTTTACTATTCTTGGTGCAAATGATATTTCTATGATTGTAATCTTACTTGTTCTGCTCAGGCAAAGCTACAGAATCCTATTAATCCACCCTCCACCTCACCCCCTGCAGTATACAAAGAAATTTGGAGGTGCCAAACACAAATTTTTCAATAAAATGTTCAGTGACATACCTTCATGAAATGTTAAGAGCGTCAATTACATATCCTGTTGGCTGTGCTATAGAGCTCAAAATGATTGGAAGTATTTTCAGTTCTGAAGAACATGAATAGGGAGGAGGATATGGATTGAAATCAAAGAAAACTTTGAAAGTTTTTAAACCATTTTGGAAGCCAATTATTGTAGGAGCTATAACAATTTTTACTTTGATCGCATAAAAACCATTAGAACGGCTAATCAAAATGTCAAGTTGAATAATAAAATGGACGTATGAAAGGATTGCCCATGGACCTCTTCTTCCTTGCACCCTGTATGATGGCAGCTGTACCACTGTATATCAACGCATGGCTTTACTACTTGAACACTATAGTGGTTGTGTTTTTATGAATCAGTTATGCGTACATTGTCTGACCCTACTATGTATATGATATATGTCAATATTATATGGCTATGATATAGCAGTAATATTTGGTCACTATTAGACCTCTTTCATATTACGTTTTGTGGATCCATTGCCAGTATTCGTTAGAATTACCATTAAAAAGATATCCCAAGGTATACAGCAACAGAGCCATAGAGGTGTATATGGCAAACATAGTCTCATTTTGTGGCTGTGTTACTAGCATCCATTAGTATTGCATATAAAGTTATTCCAACATATACTGTGGTGGCACCATAATTATCTATAGAGTAAACATATGTAGTCTCTTTTGGAGTACATTTGCTGTACTTCATAATCATATACATTTTATGTACATCATGCTTACAGTATAAGTCCATCACTAAAACATATACAATTTTGAAATAGAGTAAATGTAGTACAAATAAGACTACATTTCCCCAATTGTTTCCCTTGGCTCTGACACTGTTTACCTTGGGACACCTTTATAATGCTACCCTGACAGATACCAAGGACAGAATCACAAAACGTGATGTGAATGGGACCTTATGGCAGTATTACCCTTCATATCTCTCATTATAAAAAGTATTGGTCCCCACACTTGTCCACCAGCGGCCACTACAGACCTTAATTGGCCCTACAAAGGGGTATAAAAGACCTTTTCAGAAAAACTTAAAGACGTATTCTAAAGCAAGGGACAATGTAGATAATACAATTAATCCCAAACAAAAAAAATGACACACCTTTACAGAGTCAATTTCCAGGTAATGAGCACCTGAATAACATAAAAAATCCAAAGTAGGAACAGCACAAGATTCACCACCAAATATGGGCTATGATGCAGAGTACATCCCAGGTGTGAGTGAGCCTTTACTCATCACAAAAAAGTCCCTTATATATGCACACTTGTGCACTTGTATTTCATGCTGCTCGAAAAAGGCCACATATTGGGCTGAAACGTTGCTGAGCTATGGTGTTACTCACTATGGAATAAATAGGATTCCTGCTTTTAAGATGCGGTCCTCCAATTGCACCTGGATAACATATCACAATTCTTATTTCCTTTTGTTTGATAAATATATGTTAAAAAATAAAGAGCTTGATGAATTTTTAATGGTCCATCAGTTCGTATCAGTTTCATTAGTTTTTCCAGGATCCAGGGCTGAATTCACACTGACATTTTTAAAATCCATTCTATCATTCATATATCCTACTCTTTTAGGAGCTTTGATTGGTGGGGTGATCAGTTTGTTGAAATAAATGACTTCAATGACAAAGAAAAAAAATTACAATCATAAAAATCAGTCATAGAAATCAAGTATAAATCTGTGCTGTGTAGATGGGCCCTTATTATACTAAATTTCTAATATTTTTTTTTCTTTATTAAGGGTGCCATGGTCTAACAAAATATACATTGGTTCATTACAGCAGTCTCTTGGTCTACACTTACAATGGGTAAAAACTAATATAGGATTCTTTCAAGCTCATGTTTTTGATTTTTCTTTTTTACTTTTGTTGACCTAACCATTTTTGACAGCTACAATATTTCAATTCACTAATACAGACAAGGTCCTGGGTATACAGAGATCAGTGTTTTTCTATGGGACCTTTGGGGCTTTCAAAGTTTAAGGCTTCCATTTTTATAGAATTCCAAATAACTCTTCCACATAACCCTTACAAGATAATATCTGTGTTTGTTAGATCTACACATACAATGGGTCATATGTTCATACTTCAATCAAATCTGAGTTTCGACACATTTTTGAAAGATCTGATATTTGTTCCGATATGTTGCTGTTATCACCACATTTTATACCAACATACCTAGAGGCATTATGACAGATATATACCGTGTTTCCCCGATAGTAAGACACCCCCAATAGTAAGACGTAGCGGTGTCTTAGGGAGGTCGCCTAATGTAAGACGTACCCCGAAAGTAAGACGTAGCTGCAAGACGTAGTGTGATGTAAGACGTAGTGTGCCGAGGAGCGCACAGTGTCCGGGCGCTGCACTGGCCCAGGCACTGTCCGCGATCCCTTCACCTATATGCTACTCCTCTGGAGCGCATATAGGTGAAGGGCTACCACTGCGGGGCACAGAGCGAGCGCTCCCTGCCCCGCAGTGGTCTCCGGGCGGTCGCGAGCAGACACGCGGCTGTCCGGAGCTCCCGACACAGGCAGCGTGTGTCATCACGCTGCGTGCGCGGCCTGATGACATCACCCGCCTGTGCCGAGAAGAGCGCGCGGGAGGCCGGAGCAGCGAGGAGGCGGCGCGGCGTGGGAGACGGAGCAGCGGGGAGCCAGGTAAGTGTTTTTCTGCCTACAGCTGCCTATACCTGCCTACAGCTGGCCCTATACCTGCCTACAGCTGCCTATACCTGCCTACAGCTGGCCCTATACCTGCCTACAGCTGGCCCTATATCTGCCTACAGCTGGCCCTATACCTGCCTACAGCTAGCCCTATACCTGCCTACAGCTGGCCCTATATCTGCCTACAGCTGGCCCTATACCTGCCTACAGCTGGCCCTATACCTGCCTACAGCTGGCTCTATACCTGGCCTACAGCTGGCCCTATACCTGTCTACAGCTGGCCCTATACCTGCCTACAGCTGGCTCTATACCTGCCCTATATAAGAAATACCCCGAAAGTAAGACATAGTGGGACTTTTGGGGGTAAAAAGAATGTAAGATGCTGTCTTACTTTCGGGGAAACACGGTAGACCCAGTGAAGATAAATATATTTAGGCATGTATTCCAGATCCTGTTGTCATTGACAGACCCTATTGATTTGCTTTCAACCAACCCAAGCATACATCATATAGAAGGGAAAAATCTGCACTCCAGATAAATATAAAACATTATTCAACTTTATTCCTCCATATCACAGAAAACACCACTGAGCTTGAATGCATTATAGCAATTAATAGCAATGTTTCGAGCCAACCCAAAGCCCTTGTCAGACAGTGTTGTGCCATCAACCATTACCACACGTTGAACTGGGAGCCCACACCTAGTTCTTGAGGCCTAAGAAAGGTCCATAGGTTGAAAAGTTACTGAATGCAATACACAAATAACAACAGTGGTGCCTTTGTTGACAAGACTTAATAAAGTTAAAGGGGTTTTCTAATTTCAAAGATCATAGTTTAACAGGTGGGGACGAAAAATGTAAGTTTGTAGGCCCTTGGTTACCATAAGCAAAGTGCTATGGTTTAAGAGAATTGGTCGTTTGTTTAATTCTTGAAAGTGAGAGAGAGCTCAGGTCCTGCCCCCGGTCGTACTCGGGAACGCACGTCAGAAGAAGTAGCAGGGGAGAGGCTATGTATGGGAGGGAGCAGGGACATGTGTGCACAGATGAGCTCCGCCCAGGTGCCGCCCCCAGTCGTATTCAGGAACACGTGTGTAACGGAGTAGCTGTGCATGGGAGCGCGCAGGTACATGTGTGAACAGGGATGAGAGAGAGAACACAAATGAACAAATGTGTACAGCGTTTTCTGCGTTCACTGACAGCGATCAGTCGACGAGTGCAGCGTGGGGTTTGTTGAGTGCACTGACAGCGATTAGTGGTCCTGCATCAGAGAGAGAGAGATATTGTGCAGTCCCATGTAAACAAACAGATAAAGCATATAGTTTTGTTCTGCAGATCTGTAGAGCTCAGAGATGTGATAATCTGCAGGATATTTCACTGTGTGTGAGAGAGAGAGAAAAAAAATCACCCATCTTTCCCAGAGCCTTGAATGTCAAATGCCCATTCTAGTTACAAAGGATGTAGAGAGAGTGAGAAATGTAGATATACAGTATGGAGTTACACTTAGCTTTTCGCTTCCAATGATTCCTTAGTCTCCGACAGCTGAGAATCTCCTCCCTCCCCCACCTCACACAGAATGAATTCTCACATGCACACTTTGGGACATGTCTGGAGAGAGAGAAGATACTCCCTGCTGGAAGGAGAAACATGCCCCTCCATTTCATAAGCTCTCCTTAGCAACCAGTATAAACGGTTGCAAAATGATGAAATGATAAAATCCCTTTAAATAAGGTTTTATATTCCCCTGAACTGGAATGTCAACTATTCTATTTAATCCCAGAGACATCCAACACATTAAAGTCTTGCATAACCCATCTGCATGAGTTTTGTCACTCTAGCTGATAAATGTCCAATTGCTAGGGTTCCCACCACTGGACCCCCTGCCGGTTGTTAAAACAGGGCTGGCAAGTTCCCCATCCTTCTTCACTGAACAGAAGGCTTTAAGAGCCCAATGTATTCAGTTACTGTATCTAGCATTCTTCATTGATCCTATAGACCTTGAATAGAGCAGCATTGCACATGTTAAGCCACGGCTCCATCCAAAACTTTTGCGAAGCGAGGATGAACAAGCGACTCAGGACCCCTTTTTTAGCAGTCAGTGGGAGTCCCAGTACTGGGAACCTTTGGGAATCAGAAATGTATCCCCTATCCTGTGTAGGTAATAAAAGTCTAGAGTGACACAAACCCTTTAATATTATGATTAATTCACCAATAGTGTCCATGAAACTGCAGGAAAGGGGCAAAAATCCAAATGACCTATGAACAGAGGTCATAAAACATTTGTTAGTGAACATTGTTGGGACTATCATGATCCCTGGAATGGGCTTGTTTTAATTCACTTTTTTATGTATTTTTTTATTACATTTTTACTCAATTACAGATTTAGAATGGATAAACTTGACAGATAACCAACTATGATATCATTGCACAGAACACGCTCTCAGCTTGTTCAATGCTTTTCAATGGCTTTTGTGGTGGTCTAAGAGAAGATGACATGGAAAGCCGTGATAACACCATAAAGTTTAACTTTGTTACATCTACACTTAATTGAAAAATATGTAGTTGCTTATTGTTTCACTTTCTCAATCTAAAATTGGTGTACAGATGCAATTGGCTATACTTGACGTATATGATTCTGTCAAGATCAAGTTGCAGAACGATTTGAGGTGTTTTGCTAGAACAATCCTAATTGGCAGCACCATAACTAATTTAGTGAATGGCTAGAGGCTTTAGCATGGATATACTAACGCATCTCAAAAAATTAGAATATCATTGAAAATGAAAGGGGTTCTCCAGGACTATCTTTTTATTTGTTATAGAGCTCATACATGTATTATATTATACTTTGTAATTCATACTGTAATGAGTCTATACAATTTATGGGTTTCTCTAAATCATTGATATAAATTATCTTTTCAATGATATTCTAATTTTTTGAGATGCATTAGTATAAGGCCTAATAGTTTTTAAGGCATCTTCTGGGGCATCCAAATCTTGACATATCTCCACAAGATCTACATAACCCTTATACCCTAATATCTCAATGAATCCACCTTCAGTGTCCATTAGTTGGAAGAAAAGGAACAATATTTTGGATAAATTGTATCAATAAGCAGTTTCAAGCTAATTAGGAAGATTTGCTGCATTCTGGCACTGGCTAAAACTATTATTATCCTCTATCGTTCAGAGTTTATCAATATTTTATTATCTGAACTATCAGTGTGGTTGCAGCTGTCACAAAAATAGGTCACACAGCAACAATAGTACATAATCTCTTTTTACCAAAGTTATTTAATAGGAAGCAAACAAGAAGACAGATGTCAGACCATGTTGAGAGCAGTAGTTTTCCAGTAGCTGGGAGACACAGGTTGCAGAATACAACTATTAAACAAGCTGAACAAGTTGCTGTATGTTAAATCAACCTTAGCAAGTACTGTGTATAGCTTCAGAAATCATCTACTCATGCCATGTACAGATGTAGCAGCGCTCAGCGTCAGTGCAGCAGAGCTAAATGACAGGCGAAACAGAGCTGTAGTTTGCATTTTGCACCATCTGACTTTATATCACAATACAATATTGTTTTTTGTACTTGCCTATTTTTAAGAATCAAGCACCTACATGTACATGAGGCACCACTATAATAGCAGCTAAAGTGTCTCCATTAGCAGCACCATCAGGATGAACCCATAAGCTCAGCCAGCAGAATGTGTCCTTAAAAAGACTACTCCTTATAAATAAAGGTGCAAGCAAAGTGCCCAACATAAATAATGCCTGCAAAATGTCTGCAATCACAGAGAAAATATGTAGACACCGCTCACCTTTACCTTTCATAGTTCACAATTTCCAATGTAATAACAGTGCACAAAAAAACTTCAAGTTGGCAATGGTGATAAACTATCATACAAAGTTTTCAGCACAACCAGGCATAAAGTAGACATTCACATTGCTAATATGTTTCAAGCCTAGAGTTGTGGGCTCTATGATTAAGAGGCCATAGTGAGGCTAAAAATGCAGTTAATGGGACACTTACATCAGAACGGAGTATTTTCTGTAAAGACCTTGTGGAAAACATTTTTTTTATTTTTGAACTTTTTTTTATTTCACCAGTCCTGCGCAAATACAAATCAAAGAAAAAGAAAATTACATATAAAAACTTGTCCTTTTCTAATTGTGATTATGGAGACATAAAAGTGAATGGCCAGGCAAACAGATGTTGCTCATTATAAATAGCAGGTAATGACAATGAACACTCTGTTGATCTCTGGACAGGGATAGATAGGATGAAACTACACCACAGGGCGATGAATAATGAAAGGATGAGTAAATATTTTTCTGCACTGGGGCGGGGTTTCTTCCCAGAAAGAATCCATATAATATTTGCAAACTGCTTGTCAATATATGGAAACAATTCTGATGCAAGTGTCCCTTCAAGTAGAAGTACAACTGTTTAAGTCTAAAACTTACTCTTTTTCCCATAGTAACCCACAGGTTACTAATGTGGCCCATAATGTAGATACTCACTTCCCTTATGCATTTTGAACATTTAAAACAAACACAGTTAAGGCCAAGACATAATGTAGACACTCGCATCCCTTATATTGCTTTGGGCACTTAATCATAGTGCACTATGAATTAGAGCTCATAACGAAGGTTTGAAATGCAGATACAAACAAGGCATAAAGTAGACACGTCCCTTATGGGTTTCAAACCTGGTAATGGGCTCTTAATCAAAGTGCATCATGATTTAGAGCCTATAATGAGGCTTGAAACGCATAAGGGATGTTAGAGCCCACATTATACCCTGTTCATAAATGGGACAGAATAGACAAAACATTGTGTTTTATCTTTAACAAGTGTTGGACTATGGACTATAGATGCCTAAAATATTCAGTACAATATTTGTATTTATTTAACTCCCTGTGATGTTTTCTATACTAATTTTCACATTTCTTGTTCTGTATGTAACCTCCCTCTTCTAAAATTAAGTAGCAGCCTTTGCTGTTTAAACGTTATTTGTTTTTGTCCTGTAAATCTACAAACCCCAGGATCCTTTTCTGTGTATCTGCAATAAGAAAAAATTTAAATAAACTACAAGGTGCATGCTGACAATGGCTACAATACAAATAAAAACATGCAATAATACAGCAGAACAATGCAAAAGTTTGATATATGTGAACATTAAATGTATTGTATTGCATTGAATTGTATTACTGCTATATCAGTCTGGTAAACATGAAAATTTGAGGTTCAATATTCACATATTTCTTAGCATGTCCGTGTGCTGCTGTTTTTTTGTGTGTGTTTGCCTTTGCTGTGCTCTTCCGCCCAACCAACCTCAGCGTCAATGCATAACATCTGTTTCCCCTCTCATATTAAAAGTCTTGAGGGTAGTACCTAAAGGACATGGCTTCAAAGCTCCCTTATAAATGACACAACCCGTATGTCACACGATCTCTTGAACTGGACACAGAACTGTATTCTGTGTGTGAAGACAGCTGGTGAAGAACTTCAGAAAATTGAATAAAAGTACATGAAAAAGTGCAAAAGCCCCGTTCATACATGTCGCCCATATTGCTCCATTTTACAAGAACCCAGAGCTTTTCCAAGTCACCTTCCTTGTTGCCACACTTGCCAGCAGCAGCATTTTTACTGCTGGAAACAAATTAGCTGTCAGTGGCTTAAAATGACAGGAATAATCTGGTGTTGCATCTAAACACACCTTGTACCTATGGCATTTGAGTATTTTTAGAAGAATAATTCAGCAAAATGCTGTTTCATCGCTTTCTGATATCAACAAAGGCTTGCAGAAACAGAGACTGCTGCTCGGCCTTATATCCTCACAGAGGAGACGTATTCATCATTGTTCATCTAGAGGATCAACGCTGCAATAAAATACGCTATTTATAGGTCTTTTCCCAATAACAATGAGATCTGGTAATTTGTTCCCTTGACATTTAATCTAAGGTCAAATGGCATAAAGGAAGCGGTAGGTGCGGTGGGATGTTTCACTCGTGACCATGGACTTAATGCACAAACAGCTGTGAATGAAGACTTATCACATATAATATCAAAGGACATACAATACAAGTCCATTTATCTGGCACCCGATTCTCTGGAGATTCTGTTAATGTGGCAGTAGACAAGAATGGTTTCATTGCCTGCCTGGCAGGAAGTTACCTGATAGATTGGTATAAACTCAATTAGGCAGCTTCATCTATCAATGCAATATTGTAAAGACATTGAACATCCTACATATAATAGTAAAAGTGTTGGCTGAATATAATTTTATCTGAGTCTCTATCTGCTGCATTTGTATACAAAATACTGATGTGTAACGTATCTTATTACCTCTCTCCATATCCCTTTCAGTCTGTCTCGTTTGCTCTTTTTCTCCTATAAACATAGAGTTCTGTGCACTGCAATCAGGGATCTAGTAATATCAGAGCCCTATGTTGTCCAGAGCTGCACTCACAATTCTGCTGGTTGATACTGGCACTAATCCACAGGACTGTCAATAGTGTTGCAAAAACAAGTCCCTCTTCAGTTAGCCAATGGATTGAATTTGAGAAACTTGTCCCAAACCCAATTTTTTTTTTACTTTAACTCCAATTCTAATCCTAATTCAAACCATTAGTGTAAGCTTTAACTAAAGTTTAGGTTAAGGATTTTTACTGGCTTGCAAGGGTTAGTTTACTGCTGTGTGTGGCTTCTGATCGAGCAGCTCTCTTGGTTTGACGTCCAGGGGCGTTGCTAGGGTCCTAAAACATCCAGAACCCTTTGTGTTAGGTTTTGCTCGGTAGGGCTTCGTTCACACGACATTTTTCACGCCACATTGTGAGCTGCGGATGTATTTTTACAGAGAAAAAAACCTATGTTCCTGTCACTAATTTTCTGCATATTCCACATAGATCCTGTCCATCTCCCCAGCAGTCACTGTACAATCAAAATCAGTGATGACAAATGTGCTGTTTCAAACTCGCTCACCTATGTGAAAGTGTAATACCTTATACATAACAGTCACCAAATAGTAAACCTCTACATGGAGCAAATATACCAGATGAATGATTGTTACTAAACAAAAAACTCCAACAATACCAAGATCCAAAACTATTACTACTTAAGGATCAAATAATACTGCCAGACCATGACAAAATGCGACCACCCCATGTGACTATCAGTTGTACACAGGCTCTGAAGACGTATATTAACGCCATACAGTGACCACATAGTGGTAGGTACTAGTTGTATGTAGGCTCGGCAGACATATTACAGTGATTACACTGAAGTTACATTTAGTGACACAGGAGACGTCTTTTCTGATTGGAGTCGTTCATTTTCCTTTCTCTTCTCCTTCCGGCCCAGACAGCCATGATGACTTCTCCCGGCCATGACTCGTTTCTGCAGAATTTACCACACAAACATTTTAGAATCCTCCCTTTTCCAGCACCAATATATCTATCTACCTATCTAAATACTGGAGGGTTTGTATAACTCCCTTCCTACAGCATAGTGACACCCCAGCCCCACAGCAACTGGCATTTCTATGATAGAAAATCAAGGTGCCTGCTGTAAGGGATGGGGAGTTCCTTTATAGGTCCCTATTAGGTAGGTTTATAGGCAGGTGACATGGCCCTCAGTATATAGCTAGGCAGGTAATATGGCCCCAGTATATAGCTAGGCAGGTAATATGGACCACAGTATATAGCTAGGCAGGCAATATTGCACTCATTATATAGGTAGGCAGGTAATATGGTCACCAGTATATAGCTAGGCAGGTAGTATGGCCCCCAGTATATATATATATATATATATATATATATATATATATATATATATATATATATATATATATATATATATATATTATACATATAATATATATACACTCACCGGCCACTTTATTAGGTACACCTGTCCAACTGCTCGTTAACACTTAATTTCTAATCAGCCAATCACATGGCGGCAACTCAGTGCATTTAGGCATGTAGACATGGTCAAGACAATCTCCTGCAGTTCAAACCGAGCATCAGTATGGGGAAGAAAGGTGATTTGAGTGCCTTTGAACGTGGCATGGTTGTTGGTGCCAGAAGGGCTGGTCTGAGTATTTCAGAAACTGCTGATCTCCTGGGATTTTCACGCACAACCATCTCTAGGGTTTACAGAGAATGGTCCGAAAAAGAAAAAACATCCAGTGAGCGGCAGTCCTGTGGGCGGAAATGCCTTGTTGATGCCAGAGGTCAAAGGAGAATGGGCAGACTGGTTCGAGCTGATAGAAAGGCAACGCAGCATGACCCTTAAACCTGTCTGACCCACAGATTAAAAAGTGCCGGAAAAAGGAGTCAATAAGATTATTTAAATGTTATATGGATTAATATGGTGGCCTTCGCACCACTGACTACAGGAGTAATTTACTCTCAAATATGTATAACACAATATGCGTACAACTGAGCTCTTTACGCCAAACAGACGCACAGACTGCAATAAAACTATTTAAAAGTTATAGGGATAAGTTATGTCGGTTTTTGGGAACACTGACACGCAGTGATTGCAATAGAACTGAAAACACAGGGACAATTTCAACACTTATCAGAGGTCTGCTGGCCAAAAAAGTCGTAAAAAACAATTATTTTTCAATTGGAGATCACAGAACACACTGAGCTGCAAAATATCTTCCTTTTAAATGCCTCTCCTCCTGCCAAACCGCAGCAATTGCAATAGAACTGAAAACACAGGAGCAATTTCAACTGCTATCAGAGGTCTGCTGGCCAATAAAGTGGTAAGAAACAATTCTTTTTCAAATGAAGATCACAGAACACACTGAGCTGCAAAATATCTTCCTTTCAACTCGATCTCTGCTCCGAGGAAGCCTTCATCTATATGTGTGTCCAGCGGACGCACATACAGCTGAAGAGACCGCTGGCGCTCCAGGCCCACAGCGGCAGCCTGGAGCCCGGTGAGGTTCAGGGCATAGGCAGTTTTATCCAGGGTTTGTGCCCCGGATAAAACTGTCTAGCGACGCCCCTGGAGACTGGTTTAGAAGCTGGTCACAAACTGTGAGGAAAATGAGGAAAATGAGCCTCTGAAAGCAACTGATCAGAAAGGAGCAATGATGATATTGTAATAGGGTCTGTTTATAACTGTAATAGAAAAGTGTGTTATGTATATTGCAGTGACTACAAATTGGTTCATCAATGTATCATAAATTCAAGTCATAAACCACTAGACCTGGTTTATTGAGGGTGGGGGTAGCTGGTTATCTCCAAGTGAGACTCTTAAAGGAATTGTGTGAGAAACCCCAAAAAATAAGAACATACAATGGAGGAATACTAAAGATAAGTAGTAAATTTCTGTCACAATCCAGTGTGTGAACTTCTTACAAACCCGTTATATCATATAATGTTGCCATATTAGATCTTTCTTGTCACTTGACTAATGGGCAGAGCTACAGTTGCTAGGCACGCTGTTTGAAAACTACATGTCGCACAACAACCTGCTTCCTCCCAGCTGTGCTATAGATTCTATATACTTTATCCACACTACATTTATTATATACAGCAATGTATACAGACATTTATGCACACTTTTATTTGAATCAGTCTACTTTCTACACTGCACAAGCACAAGTCTCTCAGGCTGACTATATCACACATGCTCAGTGATGTCAGTCAGCCTAACTAGCAAGTAATTCACAGAGTCTGTCCTACTGCTGTACTCTGCATTCCAGGACAGGTTTCTGCACAGGAAGGAGCCCAGCGGCCATTTTACTCTGCTATATTGACTACTCTCTAGACAAAATGAACAGACTTTTCTAATTGAGGGTATTTAGGAACTTTTGCATTATGAAATCTAGTTTATGTATTTTTTTTCTTTTCCTACAGAACCCCTCTAAGTGCAGATGCAGGATTTTAGTTGAAACTCAAACCTCTTGAGTGATGCTAAAAGTCAGTGTAGGACATCCAAAGTATAATGAATACATAGTGGATTTATTTTGCTTCAAAGTATGCAGATTGTCACCCTTAGAATTGCTCCTTGTGTGAGACACAGAGATGTGTGAGACAGTTAGACACATGGGTGAGACAGATAGTTGTGTGAGACAGACATGTGACTCACTTGGTATTGTGTACTGCATTATAGTTCTGTTTTGCACACTGTATTATGTGGTAAAATGCAAGTATTTATGTCTGAGAGGCTGTAGGGTGGCCCCCAAGGTCAACTCCCTCAGTCTGACACTGCATACAAACTTGACATCCCCCAACGCACATTAAAATAGGTCAATCAGAGGACACATACAATTAGGCATTCCTTGTCCTTCCCCATTATTACCTTATCACCCAGTCAGTGACAACAAATTACCCTAATGAACTGATGGGCAGCTCTGAAATCTGATTTGAATGTTCATACTATAAAAACATACTTACGACAGAAAAAAACATGCGTTCAGCATCATCTGAGTTGGACTCCAATTCCATACTTGCACCAGGAAACAGAAGATTATCTATGCAGTCTTTAGTGTTTTCTGATATTTTTCCATTTTATTTTATAGCTGGTGTTTCATGAATGTATGTCATCCTATTTTATCTTTATTTTTGTATACTGTAAGCACTACACATTTTTTCTATTAAAGCTTAAAACTTTAATAAGCTTGGTTCTTGTATACTCTAAGAACCCATAGCCTTTATAGTGTTTAACCCTGTGACTGCAGGAGAGCAGTGTTTGCGGGTGACGGAAGTCCATCTCCTACAATTGATTTCTGAGGAAGGTGGTGGCAGGGTATAGTTTAGGTTGTGTGGATTGTGTTAGGGTGTGATTTATGTTCAATTTGCCACCTGAGTGCAAATAAGATTGAGTGGCGCTATATTAATCCCTTTCAGTGGCACCCATATCACATGCTGATTAGTGTGTACATGACATAAACTCTGTTGCTAAAGATAAGACTCTAACTTGATCAATCAGATAAGAGACAGAGGAGAGATGTGGGGAGCGGTGGTCAATAACTAGAGAAATTTGTGTAATCTAAGATGAGATAAAATGATCTATATCTCCTGACCAAAGCAAAATCAAAACAACTATGTATATGGTAAAGCTATTAATTTACCTTTCATGTTAAATGCTAATCACTGTATTGAGAAAATCCCTTTAACTCCACACTGTTCCTATTTCAGTGGAACTATAACTGAACAACTCACATGTTACTTCTGGTGTCAAGTGATGGGCCTTTGTTCCCCTTGCTGAAGAGTATCATTTTCTGTTTTGGTCATTTGGCTCATACTAGAGTGTAACTCTATGCCAGCCTCAATTCTAGTTTACAGTCTACAGTTCTAGAGGAAACTGCCTCTCGTAGGGAACTTCACAGTCTAATAGACACCTGGGTTGTGGCCTTCACAGTAGCGACCCTAAACCGCCCTTTTGTCAACCCTTTTGATACATGAAAACAGTGATTATATTGGCTGCTACCTCAATTGGACACCTTGAACTAGTTGCAAGCTTGTTTACCTAGACTGTTGCTAAACTGGTCTGGTTCCAGATTGGTGGGCGTATAGGCTCTGCTGAACTCAGGTGTCTTTCCAACATACTGGGAGGCTGCTGTTGTCTTTTATCAGTCACTCTCTTTCACACAAGGGTTCAAACATTTGGCAGGCTATGTTTGGCCTAGTACTTCTAGTATACAACTTCTTCTTTTTCGTACTTCTGTAGACTTCCGTTTTCTTCTGATGCCCTATATGAACTCTCCACTTTCTCGGGTTTATCCTCTCATATTTCATGCCATCCAACATGGGCTATAAATTCTCCTCTCTATCTTGGAATAATGTTACACAGTCTCTTAACATCCAGACACATAGGTACACACACAAGAGAGGGATGGTGGTGGGGCATGTTTCTCTCTGGGTGTAGCTTGACACGGTTGTTACCAAGAAGCCATTTGGCTTTGGAAAGAAAGATTCATTAATATAAGTCTAGAGCAGCAACAGTCTGTTAATGACAGCCCCAGTAATTGCATCATAGTCTTCATCATAACCTTTAGGGAGCATTGGGTAAGTGCTGAATTTATCACTAATTTTCTGATTACCTGCCTTAACCTTCAGATCTCCCGCTAACTCGGTAGAAAAAAATTACAACTTGCAGCGGAGAGTGAGTATCTCTGTATTTGCTTGAGAAATTCTGCCATTTCTATGGTTTACAATGTTTTGGAAGCAGAATATTGTGAGATATTCACAAGTGGCAATAACGGCTGGGGACAACTATTGCTTACAGTGTGCATTTCCATTATTGGAAACAGAGTCTCTGCTGTTTGTGTTCCAAGAATTCTATTTGTATGGTGAAGGGTAGGAGGAAGTGTAAGGGTGAGTTTACACAGCTTATTGTGGTGCGTACCTGCAGTTGAAAGTATGCACTGGCCAGCACATACTTTTAACAGTGCTATGGCACAGGCTCCTATTTATTATAATTTTTCCCAGGCAGGTACTGTGCGCTGGAGAAAACGTCGGGTAATCATAGCACGCAATGAATTCTATAATTTTACCGTATTTGCGGGGCATACTTTGGGCACCTTGTGGTGCAATTACATCCTGAAGTACACCCCACATATACATTGTGTAAACCTACCCTAAAAAAAATGGCTTGTGTTTTGCCCAGGGGCTTATAATGTTCTTGATAAAGCCACATGCTAGAAAGCCACGTTAGACTGTTATAAACATGTAGTGGAACCACCAAATGCCAGACCATGAGCTCAGCTCCTGTTTAATAAGAACTATTTTTGCTGTATGGAGGGTTAACAAAATCACAAGACCATAATATTTTGGACTGAAGGAATATTGCTATAGCTATAATTGATAGGCAATCCAGCTTTGGCTTAAATATCTCAACATTTCTTCTAACATCATCTATTTTTTAAAGAAAACCCAGACCCAGAATGGAAATCAAGGGGTACAATTATAAAATAAACAGAGCCTTCTGCTTCCATCTACCAAAGCTCGTTCATTTGGGTATAAGGCACCTTATCCTTCTCCCCCTTTTTTTCTTTTATCAAATTTATGAGCCCCATTATGTCCAATTTCAATTTTCATTAATACTAACTGCTGCTGATGTGAATTTAAGTGAATTTAATCATGTCTTACCGACAGCCTCGGCTAGAGACGCCGCCTCAGTTAGAGTTCTGCAGAAAATGTCAGCTTCTAACATTTCACTCTGCAATTCATTCCAGCCCAATTTACTCTATTTCATCTTAGAGAAATAATTTCGTAGTCTTAAGTTTTAGAAGGAAGAGATTGGGAAGCCTGTATTTTCTGAGTGTTATTCCGCCTCTGCTTAAAGTATTTTAATATCCTTATTCAGGCAATTGTCAGGAAAAGTGAGTGAACCTTTCCATGATTAATTTTTGAAAATATGCAAAATAAGGTAAATGACACAAGAAATTTTGCACGTGTACGTCCTACGCTCTGTCGAGGTTTAATCACATGTGTCATACATTACGTAAGAACTGGGTTCACAGATATGTTAAGTACAGATGGGAATCGAAATGGTAGTTTAAAAGGGAAGGTTCACCGTAGAATCACTTTGAAGGATTATTAACGAATACTGTATGTATCTTCACACAATATCACAAGCAACAGCAATCTACCAGACCAGAGAAATAACTTGAAGCACCTGAACCGAATGCTAAATCTAAAAAAGAACTACCCACTCACACTGTGTCATTTATAATGTTTGTGTCTTCTTTGGGAAAAAGCTATTTTAGATCACTGCCAGCACCAAGGCCTAGGTTCACCAAACAGGACTTTATTTGACACATGGGCTGTAATGCAAGAGTTTTCCGTACTATGATACTACTGACTCCAACATTTGACAGAATTTCACTATTACAGTAAATACCACAGATACCCCGCACTAAATATTAGACACAGAGTCATTTTTATCCATTTGCCCAAATATTCTACAAGGACTGTCAAAGCATTGAACCACCCCTTTCTTTAAACCGCCAGTAAACTAATGATTAATGTTATATTGTGTCTAATGACAAATATCATCCATGTTATTAAAGGCAAAAAGTCCCTATTCATGTTCAATGAAATGTTAAAATTTTCATTTATACAGGTACTGCTCTTTGAACCCCTTTCCTGCACAGACATTTTGGAGACAAAGTTTGTTTTATTATTCCTGTTTTTTTTTTTTTTTTTTTTGTGTTGAGGTGAGGGTGGGCAATCAGGTAACAGAGAATACCCCACTCTCCTTTCTGAGTTGGAAGTTGTATCTAGCCAATGAGCCATGCTAAAGCTATTGGTTCTTAGATCCTGTGGGTTGGTTAACCATCATTCTATCATCTTGACGTGTACCAGGCTGAAGCTTGGATTGGGACCACTGAAGCATTGAAGCCCCTTTAACAGAGATATCCCTAAAGCAGCCTCCTCTAGAATAGTCATCAATTGGTGGTAAATGTGCATTTGGAGAGAATCAGGCAATGACATGGCAATGGGTGTCAATGGACAGGCAGGATATAAAAGGTTAGATAACAGAAAAGTGTTCTGAGACTAGCAGAAGATCCAAGATGTAGTCTGAAACTGGACTCAAAGTCCATGATTGGGAGCCTAACAGAAAAGATACCAGGTATAAATCCAAAAGACCAAGACAGAAGCAAAGTCAAAAGTAGCAATTTTGCAACCAGGATGGAAGATATATACACAAAGATGGTACTGAATTACTGAGAGTCAGACTTGGTCTTGAGGGTACTATCGCTATAAAAATGTTGAATGTTGTGTCATCATCAAGCTTTATTTGTTGCAATATAAACCATGCACAGCGAAGCACAGAGATCTGGAGGACGCCAACTACGACCAAGGCTCAACCCTGGGGGGAGTTGAAAACTACTGTCAGTGAGCATGAAAAAGGAACAATCATCTACTTCCCTTCCCCATAGCCTTGCAATGATCCAGACATAATCTGGCCCACATTTAGCATACATAAAGATAAAAAAAACTAGTACTTTTGATGACTCTGAAAGACTCCATAATCCATGCCGTGGAATCTCCTATAGTTTCCCTTTAAATATACAACAGAAATACTGTATAACATAGATCTGGTTAGGAAACATCTGCTGCTCTGCAGCTCCAGCAGAACCATGCAAATTTTATTAAATCCCAGCTGTTCTTCTGCTTGTATTGTTTTTACGTATATTTCATAACCAGTAAGCAGAGGAAGAGCAAAGGCATAAAAACTTGATTTACCGTTGACAATGAATCTTTTCCTGGCTGCCGCTATCTTGTTGAGCCTTGTATTTCACGCTTGATTAAATGTGGGTAAAGAGGCAAAGACACATAAAGCATTGATAATAAACATGTGTTGCATGTAGTCAGAAGCAATTGTTATACAGTTCATCTCTCCTTTTTCAGCTTTATCCACCAGACTCTGGAAAAGCTGGAATAAGATCACACAGAGTCCTAGCCCACCTTAGAAGGAGTCAGCGGAGAATACTCCCTCAGGAATGATTACCAACACTTCATTATACCCTGGGACCCTAGATCTTCCACTGCTTACTGGTGTGTGCTGAATTAATTATGTGTTTATTGTGTATTTATTATGTGTTGTGACTCTTTTTACACCTTTCTTGACAGTTTTGAAAAGTGACTAGAGAAAGAGTCTTACCTAAGAGCAGGCAAAAATTTTGCTACATATTTTTTGAGAGAATGATTTGATAAATATCTTTTTATTTTAGATGCATCAAATTAATATAAAAAGAAAAAAAAATGCATGTAAATTAATATGGCAGGAGGCCAGAACAACAGCAACAAGGAAGAGAAGAATTCTGAAGTATAAAATTTGACAAAAGAAGATCCTAGAAGAAACTGATGGCTTTTAAAACACCAGATGAGTCCTCCATCAACTGAAATATGTAGATGATGGCATAAGACTGGTGACTATTGGGTACATGACAAAATTGCTGAAGACCTGCTCAATGAAAGTTTCATGTTCAACACAAGTGAATTATGACCACTTTAATTTTTACACAGTGGGCTGTCCTGTGCATTGATTAGAAAAGTAATCTTAAACCCTGATGATTTTCAAAACATCTAAAGATCTCCCAACATTCAGTAAATCACGGAAGAAGATAATAATTTAGCCTATGTAAGCCCATTATAATGTTTTGAGTGAGTTATGAAAGTATTCAGATGACAATGCAGTCCTATCTAATGCATGCTTGAGTGATGATGGCCATGTTCAATGTACTTGCTGAAGTGCAATCATGTTGTGTTTTTCTTATTATGAGCTGCTCTGCTCTTTAAGGCAGAAAGTGTCTTGAACCTCATGAGAAGGAAAAAAAATTCACTGTCATGTAACCTGTTGCAGTTGAAGAGCCTATTGACCTCCCACACTGTCAGTCGAACCTGGAAAGAAAGTATTTAAAGGGGATGTATCGCTTCATCAGTTCGGCTGTTTTCTTGAAGCTTGATTCTCTCAGTTCCTGAAATGCAGGAGCGTTTCTTCCCCTCCCAGCTGGTTGTTTCTTATCTGAAGGGGGATGACATCATCCTCCCCCTTCACTGTTCATGCTCGCTCCCAAGTCATTGTGTCCCCCCCTCCATTCTCTCTGTCTGAATCCACATGTCACTGTCCTCTCCCTATGCAGTCTTATTTTGTAAGAGCTGTTTACATACCACAGGCCTGCATTCAGTCTTCATGAACCAGAGCACTGATCTCTTCTCCTCCACAGCTGGAGGTTTGTTACAGTTGAATCCAGTCTTCATGAACTCATCCAGACACAGATCCATCCCCCTTTCCCTATGTTTACACAAGGCACTGAGGCACAATTCTCTGTTTTAATGATTATAGAACAGCTTTCAGTGTCACTGAGGAGCTGCTAGCTGTCTAGAGTGAAATTGTTGCCGGCCCCTTACACGCAGGAGCATTAGGCACCGAGGCACAATTCTGCTGTTTTCTGATTGTAGAAGCAGCATCAGTGTCACTGAGGAGCTGGTGGCTCCTGTTGCCGGTCCCTTATTCTGAGTGGGAGAGGCAGGAATGCACGCTCCCGTGAATACGACCGGGGGCCGAACATAATGTAAATTAGTAGAGCCGGCAGCCAATGAAATGCAAGGAGGAGGGATCCGGCTGGCAATGGGGAACAGTGTTTACACAAAACGAAGATAAGGCAGACTGTGAAAACATGACAGCTTTGCAAATGACATCCAATTGCAAAGTTGCTTATTTTCCCTGTCTCCTTATTCTGAAGACCATTTAATGAAATTATACAACCCCTTTGAAGCTCCAGCGTCTCAGAAAAGTCCATTATGTATTTCAGTAGCAAGTGGTAGTAATGTTAAGGTAGACTAAAGCCTCCAGAACCCCATCTTATTCTTTGAATAAATGACAGACATGCTGTATGCTTGAGTGTTGATGACTGCATAGAACCTCCCTGCGATTTTCAGACTTTGAGCATCCCTATGCTTTTCCCTAAACCAAAAAATATCTTCTGGAAACTGCTAAAGTACGAACAATTTTTGTCACTCATGTAGCAGCTGTAGAACCTATAGAGCTCTCACATCATTATTACCATATATGTTGGCAGAAGCAGATCCTTGAGGCTGACTATAATTTTGCTCCTAGACTAAATGACACGAATGCTAGGTTGCCAGTTCAGACCCATTCAATCTATACTAGAATATCTATAAAAGCCAGTTTGCATATTGAACCATCAAGCTCCTGTGATGTTGCAATTTTTTTCCACCTTTTGGATTTAGTGAAAATGTGCTCTTAGTAGTCACGGGTAGAGATGGGCGAATCGATTCTAACGAAGTGGAATTCGTTTAGAATTTCAGGAAAACTTCGGTTCGGAACGAAGTCGAACTTGGGGTACTTCGGGTGAACGAAGTGTGCTTTTGATTGATAAAATGGCTGCGAGCACATGGCGTTACATGGGGCAAAGCACTCTGGGAGGAAGAAGGGCTTAGCCTGCATGACATGTGCAGAGATGAAGCCATCAGAGACCGGGTGAGAGAGGCGGATTTCTGTTACGTCACCGCACAATATAAAGACCGACGCCGCCGCTGGAGCTCACACTCCTCTCACTGACTTAGCAGGGAAGGTGCTGCTCGCGGGTATAGCGCTTTCTGAAGAACTGATTTTTACACAGCGATTTTGTGGGTGTCTCAAGCTAGTCTCTCAAACTGTTCTCCTGAGATGTTCTAGTTTCTGTTTTTTTGGGTATTGGACTGAAATCCAGTGTGTGCGTCCACTGTCAGCGAGCATTAACAATCATATCCAAGTGGGATCTAGAAGCCAGTTCCTTTGTATTCATTTTAAAGAAACAGCGTTATTTAAATACAAATTACCACTTCATTTTTTTGGCTGCTTCAATTCTATTACACAATTTTACATCCAGGGGGTTAATAAGCGTCTTTTTGCTGGTTGCAGACAAAAATAAAACCGTCTTTTCAACGTGCCAATATATATATTTTGTTTGGTATGCCTAAACACAAGCAAGGTGAATTACACATTTATCTCTTGATTTTGGCGTAGAAAATACGCCATTGTAACCCGCTACAAAGCTACTATTTGTGGTGCTCAATTCCTATTGCGCAATTTACATCCAGGGGTTAATTAAGCGTTGTTATTGCTGGTGTGCTGACAAAAATAAAAACCGTCTTTTTCAACGCCAAATATATATTTTATTTTTTTTTGGTTAGCCTAATTCACAAGCAAAGGTTAATTACAAATTTTATCTCTTGTTGTGTGGCGTAGAAAATACGCCATTGTAACTAGATACGCTACACACAAAGCTACTAGTTGTGGTGGCTCAATTCTATTGCGCAATTTACATCCAGGGATAATTAAGCGTTGTTATGCTGGTGGTGCTGGACAAAATAAACCGTCTTTTCAACGCCAAATATATATATATTTTTTTTGGTAGCCTACATTCACTAAGCAAAAGGTTAATTACAATTTTATCTCTTGTTGTGTGGCGTAGAAAGATACACCATTGTAACACGCCTACAAAAGCTACTATTTGTGGTGCTCAATTCTATTGCGCAATTTTTACATCACAGGGGTTAATTAAGCGTTGTTTTGCTGGTGTGCTGACAAAAATAAACCGTCTTTGTTCAACCCCAAATATATATATATTTTTTGGTACCTATTCACAAGCAAAGGTTAATTACAATGTTTTATTCTCTTGTTGTGTTGCGTAGAAAATAATACGCCATTGTAATACGCTACAAAAAGCTACTATTTTTGTGGTGGCTCAATTCTATTGCGCATTTACATCCAGGGTTAATTAAGGCTTTGTTTTGCTGGTGTGGTGACAAAAATAAAACGTCTTTTTAGTCGCCAAAAATATATATTTTTTTTTGGTATCCTAATTAACAATCAAAAGGTTAATTACAATTTTTATCTCTTGTTGTGTGGCGTAGAATACGCCATTGTAGACACGCCCAAAGCTACAAGTTTGTGGTGGCACAATTCTATTGCGCAATTTACATCTACCAGGGGTTAATTAAGCGTTTTTTATGGCTGGGAGTGTGCTGACAAAAATAAAATCCCCGTCCTTTTTCAACGCCCAAATATATATTTTTTTTTTTGGTAGCACTAATTCACGAAGCAAAGGTTAATTACAATTTTAATCTCTTTTGTTGGTCGTAGAAAAAACGCCATTGTAACACGCTACCAAAGCTACTAGTGTGGTGGCTCAATTCTATTGCGCAATTTAACAATCCAGGGGTTAATTAAGCGTTGTTTTGCTGTGTGTGACAAAATAAACCGTCTTTTTCAACGCCAAATATATAATATTTTTTTGGTAGCCTAATTCACAAGCAAAGGTTAATTATACAATTTATCTCTTGATGATGTTTCGTAGGAGAAATACGCCATTGTAACACGCTGACAAAGCTACTAGTTTGGTGGTGGCTCAATTCTATTGCGGCAATTTACATCCAGGGGTTAATTAAGCGTTGTTTTTGCTGGTGTGCTGACAAAACTAAACCGTCTTTTTCAACTCCAAATATATTCTTTTTTTTTGGTACCTAATTTCACAAGCAAAGGTAATTACAATTTTTCTCTTGTTGAGTTGCGTGAAAATACGCCATTGTAAAACGCTACAAAGCTACTGATTTGTGTGGCCCTGCCCAATTCTATTGCGCAATATTAACATCCAGGGTGTTAATTAAGCGTTTTTTTCTGGTGTGCTTACAAAAAAAAAACCGTCCTTTTATCAACGCCAAATATAATATTTTTTTTTTTTGGTACCTAATTCAACAAGCAAAGGTTTAATTACAATTTTATCTCTTGTTGTGTGGCGTAGAAAATACGCCATTGTAACACGCTACAAAGCCACTAGTTATGTGGATCTCAATTCTATTGCGCAATTTACATCCAGGGGTTAATAAGCGTTTGTTTTGCTGTGTGCTTGACAAAAATAAACCGTCTTTTCAACGCCAAATATAATTTTTTTTTTTGGTAGCCTAATTCACAAGGCAAAGGATAATTACAATTGTATATCTCTTTTTGTGTGGCTGTAGAAAATACCCTTGTAACACGCTACAAAGCTACTAGTTTGTTGGTGCTGGCTCAATTCTATTGCGCATTACATCCAGGGGGTTAATTAAGCTTGTTTTGCTGGTGTGCAGACAAAAATAAACCCGTCTTTTCAACGCCACATATATATATTTTTTTGGTAGCCTAATTCACAAGCAAAAGTTTAATTACAAATTTAATCTCTTCTCTTGTATGTGTGCGTAGAAAATACAACCATTGTAACAGCGCTACATAAAGCTACTAGTTCTGTGTGGCTCAATTTCTATTGGCAATTTACATCCAGTGTTAATTCAGCTTGTTTTGCTGCCTGTGCTGACAAAAATAAAACGTCTTATTTCAACACCGAAATAAATACATATTTCTTGTAGCATAATTCACAAGCGAAGGGTTTAATTAACCTGTTTTTTGTGCTTTACATTTAGTAAACACACAGTGCCTGTAAACGACACATACAGAGTAAATTTTTTCCTGGCCCATTTGGAGCGCAATTTATATGCCAAGGTTTACCCAAGCTTGTTACTCTGGGTTCATTATGAGTCAAAAACAGGGTATAAAATTTATCATTAACAGTATGATGCTTCTCAAAGAACAGTGTCTGTACATTTTAGAACAAACAGTATGTCAGACAGAGAGAGGCAGTCTCTTCAACTGCGAGTGTCATTGGCAAAACATTTCTGAAACGGGCCCAGGTCCAGCACAGCAAGGGGGACTTCGCAAGCAGGGGTCACTCCGTTGAGGCCACACACTGCCGGCTGTCCACTAGGGCCGTGTGTAGTTCAGCAACCCAAGGTTCTTGATTGGTTACTAGGTCATCCTCTTCCTCCCAGATGACAATCTGACAACCCCAGCCAAATGGGAGTCGTGGGAACCCACAGGACACATTGAATACACTTATGTGTGGCATGCCCGGAGGCGTTCGAGCGCCCTCACCTTTCCGCAGCCTCGGCCTCTTTCCCAATCCAGTTCCCTCAGCCAGGGATCTACGTATGTTGTCTGGGCCTCAGGCGCCACTATATAGCTCTATGATGAACAATTTTGATAAGGGCAGTCAGCAGTCTACTTGGCAGCGAAGAAAATGGGCCACTATCCCCATCTTCTTGCAGTAAGGTAGCCGGCAAAGTATAGATGTGGAGATAGTGCATGGTGGAGGACATGTGTGGAGAGAGGTCAGCCTCGGCGTACCAAGACCGGTGATGAGGCCACTAGTGACGATTGAAACACAGAATAAGATGCGAAGAAAGAAGCCGACCGTGCGGACTTGGTAGCCGGGTGAACAAGGGTCTTCATCATCTCAGGAGACGAGGGGCGTCGCCTAGCGCGACAGGCAGCGGCTCAGCCAGCAAGATGGTTGTGGTGGCCCGGAGTCAGCAGGGTAGCAGCAGTGTATTCGGGAGCCAAGCGGCCACTGGACGGTGTAGAAAACCGCTTCGCAGGTCCCAATACAGTAGCGCACAGGGTGCTTCAGCGAGGCAGCGGCGGCAGTATGTCACTCAGTGCGGAGCGTTTGGCGGTAAAATCAGCTACTCGTTACTCTTCGGCGGTGTGGTCAGTTCTTTGCTAAGACACCGAGAGCCGAATATGGTATATGTAGGATATCTTGGGCAGAAAGTGAAGCGTGTGGCCGAGGGACAAACTTTGCACAACGGCCGCTGCTTCAACACTATCAGCGTCACCATCGGTGGCCTGGGAGAAACGTGGCTCAGAAAGTGAGTGTCCATCCTGCCGCTCAGCAGCAGCAGCGTCCAGTGGCACGCATGGCCATTTCAGCCATTCAAGGCTTCCGCACACACTCTGGCAGAATGCAGCTTGTTCTCTCTTTGACATCCACTCCCTTCCAGATGCTCCTTGCTCCTCGCTACTTCATAGCGCCAGCAGGTCGTTCAGTATATGGAGGCTATTGTGTAAAGAACAACAGTATGCGTCCAAATCCATCCTAAGGTGCAAGCAGCTGACAGTTGATCCTGTCCAAGTTGTTGGTACTTTCACTGCAGTCCCTTCCTTTCCATATGATGTGACTCTGCCACCATTCATAGAACTAATATGGCTTGTGCCGAGCCTGAGATGGAGAGTTCCAAGCCGTAATTTCTTTTTCCAAAAAGGCAGTACCCGCTTAGCACTTCATAAATATGTAGAACAGAATGTGGGTCAGTCCTATCGAGCTTATCGTTTGTTCAAGGTACACGGCAGCGCGGAACGGTCTGGGAGCTGTAACTACGGTCAGGGCCATAATATGTCCTTTAAACCTGCCCCCTGGGAGAATGTGCTTCCTGCCCAGGCACACCAACACTTGGACAGAAGAGACGCCGCGCTATCTCCTCCACGTTTGTCAAACTGCTGCTCCTTCGCCTAGACCTCGCTCCTCCTCCTCCAACCACCACCAGCCATCTCAGCTCCACAAGTACTGCTCCATCATACCACATGTGTAGGGCACAGAGTGTGTCACTCAGTTCTACACCTAAGTCTTGCCTCGGCGAACGACAGTCACACATTGGGATGAAAAGGCTCCGCGTCATGCAGCAAGAAATCGAATGTGTTGGCTTTCCTCCGCGCCAACTGCAAATCGGAACCAAGTGACGGACAATGGGAGGAACAGGTGTCCTCGCTGCAACCGAGGAGGGGATTGTTCCATGCGCCCCTCATGGCTGCACCTGTTTAGTGTTTCAACTCTGTTTGTAAAAAGGTTTCCTGTAAGTCTTCCACCGATCTTCAGAACATTCTGAAAATTGGCCAGTGAACTGTGCAGATCACTTTATTCCATTCGTACAAAGCCTGAACAACCCTCCTCTGAGTTGCAGCGGCAGAAAAAACGTCCTCCCCCCAACACACGCTCTTGATATGCGATGTTTCCACCCGCTGAATGTCCAGCCTAGCAACATGTTGGACCGACTGTATGAACAGAAAAGCCATTAACGATTTTTTGAATTATCCAGTCAGGACAGAAGTACTCCCCTTTGGTAACATTTGTATGTCAGCCGTGGCAGCTCCTCGTGACACCTGCCTTTGTTGAGGGGCCATTCGAGGAGGGCCAACGTTATTTGTCGAGTCGAGCCAGGACTACGGTATGAATAACGTCATTCCACTCTGCTTTCATGTCCTGGAACAGATGCAGAAAAATCCTGTCTGGGCAGGGGACTGGATATGTGGCGACTACATCTCGTGGCCCACATGAGTCCGTTGGGACTTAAATGGAGGAGGAGGGAAGGAGGAGACATTGGAGCAGAAGCATTTCTTCCTGGTGAAATGAGTGGTTTTTCTTACCCAGTGACAAGAGAGGAGGGAGCAGGAGCAGCTGGAGGAGGTGGATGGAGATGAGGAAGACTAGGTCAGAGCTCCCAGAGCACCGTGGCAGTATACAGTGGTAAATGGATGCAGGAGCCCCCTCGGAGTCACTTGTGCAGTAGATGTCCCCAGCATGCTTATATGCCTGGCTAGTGACAGCCAGAATGTCAGCATCCGGCAGAGGGATGACTTTCTGGCTCTCCACCCTTGTTGGACCTCGCTACCGGTCCAAAATGGGAGCTCCATTTTCCCCAGCTATAGAGAGGGAATACAAACTCAAATTACTATAGTGGAAATCCCCGAAATCAGTTGGCCTGCTGCCTATGTCGCATCGTCCCTCCTCTGACAGTCTCGACCGGGGGTTCCTCAGCGCTCACGTACTAACTGGCTGCGCGGCTGCTGGGGAAGTGGGGGGGTAGGAGCAGTTTACCACTCCATCAGCAGTAACCTAAGAATTCTGGATTCACAAATGATCAGCTTCCTTCACACGCTCCTAGTAGGAGGGCAGTCCCACCAGCAGCACAGCAAGCAGGACATGACATTCCCTGAACCACAGTTTTGTGGCCCTACCTTGGACCGCACTCTGCCACCCCAGTTAGAAGATCCCTGGACTACTACAGGGCAGCACAAACTGGATGTTGTGGCCGCAACTTGCCGAGTTTTTCAGTTGACGAAGCAGTCCTGCCCGGCCATAGTGTGGCCATCAGAGCGGGTGTTCAGTGCGGCGGGGGCCATCATTTACCCCAATGGAACCCGCTTGTCCAACGGGAAATGTTGAACGGACCTGACCGTTTTGTCAAGAATGAATCAGGCGAGGATCGGCCCAGGATTTCCACACAACCATGCCTTAGGCGTCAGTCTGGGTTCAAACTAACTACCTGCCTCATCCACTATCTGATGCCGCCACCGACCTGATGCCACACATCTGCTGAAAGTTTCTCCATCTGCCTACCACCGTCTTTACCAGGGACTGGGTATGGTCCCGGACCCACGCGTCAACACCTGTCCATTGTGCCACTCTAAGTTGCCTCATGCTGCTGCTGCTTGTTGCTGTTTGCCGTACATCCACACTGTGACGATTGTGCCACGGTCTGCGGCCTGGTACTGTTATTGCCACCTCCAGAATGTCCATTGTGCACTCTCTGACTCAGCTGTTGCTCCCTGTCATCACCCTACACTCTCTCTCTGACATGGTGCCACAGGCCTGAACCCTCTGCTCCATGCTGCTGCCGCCGTGACCCTCCGCTTTCAGTCCATTGTGCCCTCTTCTGTGGCCTAATACAATTTTGCCATCCCACCCAGAATTTCATTGCGTCCACTCTCTGACCTCATCTCATGCTGCTGCTGTGACTCCAGTCGGCCCTCCACACTGTGTCATTGTGCCACTGTCTGACCCTCATGCAGCTGCGTAGGGCTGCTGCGTGCCTCCACACTGTGGCCTACTCCTGTTTTTTTGCCACCTATCCAGAATTTGTCATTGGTGGCCACTGTGTCTGACCCACTGCCTGATGTGCTGCTGCCGTGCCCTCCACAACTGTGTACATTGTTGTGCCACTGTCCTGACCTTATGCTGCTGCTGTTGCTCCTGCCGTCCCTCCACACTGTTGTCATTGTACCACTCTTGGCCTAACTCCTTTTTTGCCAGCTCCAGAAATTTGTCATTGTGCCACTGATGCCTGACCTCATGCTACGCCACCAGTGACCTCCACACTAGTGTCATTGTAGCCACTCTGCGGCCTGGTACTGGTTTTGCATCTACCAGAATGTCATTGTGCCACTGTCAGACCTCCATGCTGCGTGGCGCCGCCGCACCTCCACACTCAGTCACTAATATGTTGCCACATTGAGCTCTCAGTTTGTTTTTTTCCAGCTTTTGCTGCCATGACTTTAACAGGCTACGTTCCTGCTTCAGTTTTTTGTCAGTTTTTGCCCCCATAATGCCCAGGGCATGTTATAGTGAAAGCGATTCTAAGAGCGGCGCAGTCATGTGCGTGTCATACTAAAACACAACATTGTATGAAGACCAAACCAAGCTCCCTCTGCAATATTTAAGCCAGGCACAACGTTCTAACAGCACCCTGCAAGGCCTCTGGGCAGCCTGGGAAATAGCTGTTTTTTTTTTAACAGTGATCGTTGCCGAAGTAATTCGGCACCGAAACGAATTTTGTCGGAAAGAATCGGCGAAGAGACGAACCGAATTTTTGAGACATTCGGCCATCTCTAGTCACGGGCACTGTAGAGTTGTACCTCAGTGCTGAATCTCTGCTACCTTCACATGATTGATGATGGCCACGTGCAAATTATGATTACCCTGTAATTCTTAGACTATGAGCTTTCCTATTAATAAAAGAAGTCTTACTGATACTGATGATGCACATAAAATAACTTACACTCATATTATTATTTAATTTTGAGCACCAGTAATTCCATGGGTTATAAAAACAAAGGGGTTGAAATAAAAGACCAGGACACATACAATATAAGCAGTAAAAACAACATACAGGAGAGAGAACCTTACGACTGAGAGCTTACACTCTTCAATGGTAATGTAGATGTGTGCATTGTGGTGTAGGAACAGCTGCATTATTTTACATTGTAGCCTATCTTAAAATGATGGGTTTTCAAGTTACTTTTGAAAGTTGTAAAAGTGGAGGAAAGTCTGATGTTTTTGGGCAGTGAGTTCCGGAGTATGAGGGAAACATGGTAGAAATCTTGGAGATGGTTGTGTGAGGAGCTGACAAGAGGAGAGCAGAGAAGAAGATCCTTGGAGGATCGGATTTTATGAGGTGAGGTATCAGCAGATTAAGGCAGAAATGTATGTAGGGGACAGGTTATGGATACTATTCATGTAGCACATTGAAGATATAGAGCCTATAGATCTCTTAAGCATTTAGAACAGCATGGCAGAAGAAGGCACTAGAAGTAGACCTTGGCCTCCAGAACCCAAAACCAGCCCACTATAAACTACAGATACATCATTCCCTTCAACTGATGGCAGAAATGTTACACTGCCAATGCACAATGCATATTTGACTGGCAATGGCTACATTCCACTTACTTACTGAAATACGACCAACTCTGGAGCTAATAGAAGTCACCCTGCCGTTTCCAGACTATGAGCCTCCCTGTGTTCTTCTCTAATTAGTTTTTTTCTGTCAACTCTGAATGCTACGCAGTAATAATTAAACAACAGGAAAAGTCTGCAACAACTTGAAATAATTAGCCTTAAGTCTAGTGTTTGCTTTTCTTCGGGGCTGACTTGCTCAGCAGGACGCTGAGAAATAAAAGGTAGAGCAACTTCGCCAGGCGGCAGCTTGACAAATGCATTTATAATCACATTTTAATTACAATGATGTTCACAGTACAAATGAGTGCAGATAGATTCCATGTATTTAATAGCACATAGTTCATTGGTATGGCAGGGATATTCCAGGAAAGGGATCATACCAACACAGATACTGTATATTATACTAAATAAATGTTCCTAATGAAATCTCATACAACCAGCAACTCTGAGTAGTTCATCATGTTTAACCTATTATTATATATATTGATCTAGCAAAGTTTAACTCAACCGTGATATCATGGATTTTTTTGCTTTCTGGTCTCACAGCAAAAGTCAATGAAAAGCATTGAAAGAGTTGAGATTACATTTGGTGCCATGATGTTATGGTGCATTATCTATCAAGTTTAGATTTGCTTCCTCTGTATAATAATATCCCATTTCTACATTATTGAAAAGAAGCAATTTTTCTTGTTTCTAATGTTTCTGGTTAACATGAAGCTGAGTCACAGAAAAATGGGACATAAATCACCAAAAACTACAAAGCCACACTTAGGCCGTGTTCACATGGCTTATTCAAGATGGAATTGCAAGCCGGATTGTGCTCGCAATTCCGGCTTGAATAAGGGACGGGTGCGGGGCGGGTGCACGGCCCGCCGGCCCCATAGACTTCCATTATCCATGGCGCGTATTGCGCCTGGATAATGTGCATGTCAGTTTCTCCCCGCCCGGCGGATTCGCCGAGCGTGGAGGAGCAACGGAATCCATGTTCTCTTGAGAACGGGGAATCCGCAATTACTGCGACGGATTGGCGCCGTACTGCAGCGCAAATCCGGCGCGCTGTATGGCACCAATCCGTGCCGAAATATGCCGTGTGAACGGCCTCTTACAGCTCAATGGCTGGTGGATACACTGAATACCAGCAGCGGGCGTCTCTGGCCCTTGTGCTGCATGGGAAAAAAAATATGGGGCAGGTGCCATTAATTAAGGGAGCAAATGCTCTAGGTACTAGTTCACACCAGCATGCTAAAAGCCCAGTATAAACACATGGGGAGACTGCAAAAAATGCAATAATACCGATGAAAATTGCATGTAGATAAAGCGATACAAAGGGTAAAAACCATTTATACAGTTACACCTTGCTGGGTTTCAGCTTTCACCCCCCAAAAAGATGTGGGCAAGTGCCCAGCACTTAGAAGGTGCACTGCACAAAATACTTGTTTCCCTAAGCTCCCCGTATTTTAGGGCAAAACAGTGTAACTGTAAAAAATGGCGTTACCCTTTGTATGCTTTATTATATGCAAATTTCATCTGTATTATTGCATTTTTTTGCAGTCTCCCATGTGTTAATACTGTGGCTTTTTGCTTGCTGGTGTGGGAAATAGTACCTTATATTTTGCTCATTAATTAATGGCACCCGCTATATTTTCCCATGCAGCACAAGGGCCAGAGGATGCCCGCTGCTGGTATTCAGTGTATCCCCCAGCCATTGAGCCCGTAAGTGTGGCTTTGTAGTTTTTTGGTGATTTATGTCCCATTTTTTCTGTGATTTTGTTTTTTGAAAGTGTAGGGACTCGCAAGAAATGAGGAGCCTTGCCGTTGGCTTGCGAGCTTGCGTACTGTAGCTACTGTATCAACTAATACCTCACATTTTGATATTTTTCCAGCATGTTATCTGTTTGCTCTAAAATACTGGGGAGCTTAGGGTACAAGTATTTTGTGCAGTGCACCTTCTAAGTGCTGGGCAGCTTACCCACATTTTTTTGTGGGTGACATAAGCTGAAACCCAGCATGGTATAACTGTATAAATGGTGTTACCCTTTGTATCGCTTTATCTCCCCATTAGAGATGGGCGAATTTCTCAAAAATTCGATTCGGTCACTTCGCCGAATTTTCCGACAAAAATAAATTTGGTCCGAATTACTTTGGGACGAATCGCGTTAAAAAAGCAGCTATTTCCAGGCTGCACAGAGGGCCCGCAGGGTGCTGTAGAAAGTTGTGCCATGCTTAAATATGAAGAGGGAGCTTGGTTTGGTCTTCATACAATGTTGTGTTGACTGCCGCCGCTCTTAAGGCATGTTCACACGGCTTAATTGCGGGACGTAATTACGCCCCACAATTACGCCGTGTGGCCGGGGGCGGGGCGGGAGGGGGGAGTGAGCGGGGGCCGGCATTTTGCCGGCCCATTGACTTTGAATTGCCAGCGGCGCGTTTTTACAACGCTTGTAATTCACTTGTCAATTATCTCCCCGCCCGGCGGATTCGCCGGGCAGGGAGTGGAGACGTAATCCATAGTTCTCTATGAGAACTGTGAATTACCGTAATGAATGGGCCGTTTTCGGCACGTAATTGCCGCACTTCGGCGCGTAATTACGGACCGAAATACGGCCCATTTTAAGCCGTGTGAACATGCCTCTAGAATCGCTTCACTATAAAATTCCCTGGGCACTTAAGAGGGCATAACTGACCAAAAAACTCAAGCGGGAATGTAGCCTGATGAAGTTATGCCAGCGAAAGCTGGAAAAAAAACAAGCTGAGGGCTCAGGTGGCAACATTAGTGACAGAATGTGGAGGTGTCGGCGGGCAGCCACAGCAGCATGAGGTCAGGCAGTGGCACAATGACATTTGGAGGTGGCAAAACATAAGGAAGCCACAGAATGGCACAATGACTGAGAGTGGAGGTCACGGCGGCAGCAGCATGAGGTCAGGCAGTGGTACAATGACATTCTGGAGGTGGCAAAACAGGAGGAAGCCACAGCTGACACAATGACTGAGGCAGAGGTCCGGTGGCCGGGCCCTGAGGTCAGGCAGTGGCACAATGCACAGTGTGGAGGACACGGAGAGCCACGCAGCAGCATGAGGTCAGGCAGTGGGACAAAGACATTCTGGAGGTGGCAAAACAGGAGGAAGCCAC
>JAODAL010002413.1:0-196986 GCA_025379985.1 Phyllomedusa bahiana | reverse complement strand
TTAGGATGACAGCTGCAACATGAAATTTGCAACATTGCTTTTTACAAGTTAGTTGCCAGGAGGCCATGTACAGTTTATCTTTTTGTCTTCATTGTGTATGTATGAGAGAGCCAGCCAGTAGCCACATATGATCACTGTGTTCCACCACTGCAATGTTACGGACCTAAGCATTACACCACAACCCAGAGAGCGACACAACCACATAGTCAATTGAGCTGAATATCCCTGTAAACTAACCAACCCATACTGGCCGGCAACCCAGATTTGACAGTGATCAAAGCAGCTGAGCAAGACCTACTTCAGCACATCATAGCCATCTACACTTATCAAGTAATGGCCCAACTGCATTACCACCGATTGTCCTCTTGACCAAACACCCACATACCGGGATGATGTTGCTGCTTACAATCCATTCTGCTACCAACCAAATCAGAAATTGCATACTTGCATTTGCCAAGTGCCCAATTACATGTTGCTTATATGTATGGGTTGAAAGTGTCTTAGATAAATTTTTTCTTTTATTTCAGAGAGATTACGGTCTACGACAGACAAGATGGCCGAGGCAGGAAGCTCTGGGGGTAGTATAAACAAAAGTCGATAAACAAATGACAACATACTTTGAGAAAGCCCAAACCAAAGGAAAGTTTGGGAACGTTGGTCTGGGTTCAAACAGATGTGACCTCCCATATCATCCTGGGTTTTTTGGGGGTAGTAACATTGCAGAGCTTCACAGAGTTGTATGCTGCCCAAACACCACCACATGTACGAAAACGGGTTTAGGTCCTAAACTACACTTTTTTTTGCCTTTCCTTTACTAATGGTAAAAAAGAGAGTTTTCAACATACAGTGTCTTGACACATGTGGCCAGAGCACCTACATTTCCCAGCCCAAAGTAAGTGTAAAGTTTGTAGTAACATTGAATTGTGGTTGTTGTGAGGAGAGCTCCACATTTGGGGGTGGGAATCTTTGGTGCCTTTTAGGGGGGGAAAGTTACGGCCACACCTTGGGGAACGGTGATGGGGCTACCCGGTCCCTTTAACAGTAGCTGCAACACATATAAGAAGGGCAACCAAACCTGTATTTAGAGGACAAAGGGTAAAAAGGTGTGAACATGCGGAATTCCCTTTCGCCAGCAGAACACATGTACTTCTAAAACCAACACGTGTCAAGAAACAATCGGAGAGATGTGCATACATGGATGTTGTGTACTTGGATTTGAATCCAAATGTGCAAACCCAGAACCTGACCATTGAGTTGGTTGTAGGTAGCGGACTTTTTTCTTGCAGCACTGTATGTGCGGATAAACATCCTAAACCATGTGTTACAAAAGGGTGTTTGATATTTTGCCCCAAATACTAGCTGGAGTTGGTGCTGCAAGCAGACGTCGTAGACGCCCCCCCCGGTCTGTGACCCATTCACTGGGTTATAGCTCTCGTTTACAGTTATATTTGGGTATTTCAGCTTTTTCCAACCTTGTTTAGTGGGAACAATTCCCCGGGCCCATTTTATCCCCTCGACTCCACTGTTAATTTAAGGTCAATTTTCCCACAGGCTTGAAAGTTACCTCTCCCAAGCACAACTATGACTGTTTACTAATCGCGAAACAAGAGGTAGGAAAAATATAAAATTTTGTGCAAAATGTTACTAACTGAATGTGAAAAAAAATAAAAATGCATCCATATGTCTGACACGCCCATTCCCAGCCGTGCAAGAAGCACTGACCACTGATTGTAAGGGTATGTTCACATGGTTTTACTTCCATTGTGGTTAGGTGCACTGTTTGTCACGTGTAGGTATTCCACGGCCGCGACATGCACGGCCGATTTACATCACTAAAGAGCGTACATTTGGGCCTATGGATTATGCTTTGGCCCCGAGCGCCAACAATACTAGGTAACATACATGACCAAGCCAGCGCACGGACCCAGAGATGCATGTTACAATTATCATTGAGTTTGTCACAGACGCCATTGACAAACAGGTAGCGGCGTCCACAGGACTCCAAGACGCTAATATTTAGGCATGCACAATTTAGAGAATACAAGCCATTGTTTTGAGATTCTTCCATAATATGTTTCTGTGTCTGATAATGTCCCATTGTTAAACCATTTATCAAATGGGAAAACTCAATGTGAATAGAAGGTGAATGTTTGACTAGATATAATTCCATGATGAGCCACTGACATGTCCAGCAGCAATTCTGCTAGAAACGGTACAAAAACATATCCCTGGACATCTTTAGAAGGGACTTGTGAATCATTGCCTGTAAATAAAGGATATTGCTTTAATATTGTTTGAGAGCTCGGATGCGATTCCCTCTCAAAATTCCAAAGAGTTTTGGAGTTGGTTTTTTTTTTCAGGCTAACAAATTTTTTGATCTTGGTGCAATTCAACATGACTACCAGCACTACTATGGATTCTTGGATGGTTAATATTTTCTTCAACCAAAGTAAACATATTTTCCTTCCTGACAGGTCTATCTTTTCCTCTGGAGAAAAACAGATCACCATCGCTGAATACAACAGATTTCTATAAAAGTTTTCTGACAAAACAGAATTAGATCTGATCTAATCTCAACTTCTTTAAAAGGTAACAAACTTCTTTAATCTGAATAGTTAGGAACTATAAATCTCTACAATCAGAACCCAGTATTCTGGAATCTCAATGAGGTGGAGGTATGATCAAATGGTAAAAAATAGAAACTGAAAAATATCAGGTTGCTCTGTCACTGCAAATCATGATATTTTTGACACCTTGGATGAATTGTAAAATAATAAGCATTGTCATTATAACAGAATTCTTCCTGATTGAAGGAATAAATTACACCATGGCAGCAATCTTGAATTTCTTGTAAACTGGGAACTAGTTCAGACTTTTCAGATTACCATGACTCATGACATGTTTTTCTTTCACCAAGAGAAGGGTGCTATTGCCCCATTTCTGAGTGTGGCAGTTATTGAATGGCCATTGGGTAAGGGAAGTACAGAAGGCCTTTTTCAAATGCTTTTTGTTGAGCCAAAGACAAAAGTCTTGAAAATGGGATAAAAATTCCAATCAGTGACCTTGAATTTGACAAAATCCCCAGGATTTTTTTGTATTATCTTCTAACTATGGTTCTTGCATCATTGTTTATATCCTTTAAAGCAGTGGTTCTCAACCTTTCTAATGCCCTGACCCCGCAATACAGTTCCTCATGTTGCGGTGACCCCAAATCAAAAAATAATTTTGATGGCTACTTCAAAACTGTAATTTTGCTATAGGGGGGTTACATATGTGTGACGGCCTCTGAGTGTACCTCTACATATCAATACATATAAAGGTACCGCTCAGAGCCGTTTTCATAGATGTAACCTTAATACAGGGGGCTGTGAGTGGTACATGGGGGTTACATATGTGACGCCTCCGCGTGGTACCTCCCAATGTCACATACATATAAAGGAAGGGGGAGGCTGTGAGGCACATGAGGGTTACATATTGACCCCCCATGTGCCACTCACAGCCCCCTGTAAGGGGGGGGGGGGTTAAAATGTAATGTGCAATCATGTAATGTCTGTGTTTTGGTACAAGTAACAGGTTAATAACATATTACTTGTACCACACACAGACATTAAAATGATGCAATGGGTGTTGGGTTTTGTTTTAAAACTAAATTACCTTGCAGCCAGGAACAGCCCTGCCATACAGTATCAGCGTTCTCTCTGCACTGAGTACGGCAGGGCTGTTCCTGGCGCTTGATATGCAGTGTGGGGCGCGTGATGCAGCATGCTTTCAGCTTCCTGCACGCACCGCCCACAAAGAGCGGCGGGACGTAAGTCCGTTCTCGCCGCAGCGGAGATCATAGGAGCGGCTCACTGAGCCACCAATGCTAAGAGTAATGGCGCCCACTGCTCCCCTTCCCCTCTGTAATTCAAACGGCGCCGCCGAGCCCCTCCCTGCAGCTGCCTGCATAATGCGGCGCCCACAGCGCTCCTCCCTGTAGCTATTAAGCCAGTGAGGCGCCCCCCTCAGCTCTCCGGCCGGCCGTCCTGCCCGGGCTTAGGAACGGCCCTGGCTTTAGGCGACCCCTGTGTCTTGGTCGTTCGACCCCCGCCGGGGTCGCGACCCACTGGTTGAGAACCGCTGCTTTAAAGGAACTTAGATAAAGCATGACACAGTTGCATTCTTCCATTTCCCTATAGCATCTTTATCAGGTCTTAAATCCTGGTTTGGCTGAGAAGGGCACTAGAATTGTTTGGTTTCATTGTTTTTTTTTTTTTCTTATGCACTCTGCATAAAAGAGCAGTAATGTGTGTGTTGGTAGAAAGCAAGCAACCAGGGAGTATGTGTGGCAAGTGCTTAGTTGAAATGTGCGTACACAAGTGCTTGTGTGTATGCATGTGTGCATACATGTGCTCATGTGCACAGGTACAAACACAAATAGTAAAAACACGCACAATATTATATATATATATATATATATATATATATATATATATAAATATATATATATATACACACACACACACATATATACACATACACACCGTATATACTCGAGTATAAGCCTCCCTCGGCATATACTCGAGTATAAGTCTCCCTCGGCTTATACTCGAGGATATACGGTGTGTGCTGGCTCTTCCAGGACCTGTGCTGATGCCACGTGGAAGAGAGGAGACATGTTTCTGCGGGGTGCTTTCAGGACCTGTGATGATGGAGGGGGGGGGGGAGGAGTCATGTGATTCTGCTCATTGTATGCAGAATTCTGCTGTACTGGTTGTGATCACTGCTGGATGAGCTGTGTATTTGTGTGTTATATGTGTCTGCAGCAGAGCTGTAGGTAATGTGCGTGTAGCAGAGCCCTGTGTGTGTAATGTGCATGTAGGTGAGCTGTGTGTGTGTATAATGTGGCTAATTGCTGGGGGCAGCTCTACTTAGCTAATTACAGGGACAGCCCTACCTGGCTAATTACTGGGGTCAATCATTTCATACATGGTGGCACCAAGTCCTTTAGTTGCTGCTCTTTGCTATGGCTTGAAATTGTAAATAAGAAAAGAAACACTAAACTCACCGATATGATGTAGCCAGCTTCCACGCAAAGGAAAAACAGAGTAACTGTCTTATCTGTATGATGCAGTCCAGAAAGCCTTCTTTGGTCCTGTATATGATAATATATATCTTTTGCCGTAAGCGCCGGCTAACAGTATAACAAGATACTGTGAGGCTTTAAACGCTCCTCTGTGTGTACAGCTGTACTGGCTAAGCACGGATCTCAGCTTGTTGAATGCTTGAACTTGCCTATAGCTAAACAACTTCAGTTTCTGCTCTCCGTGCACTAAACGTTCGGTTTGGCTTGAACCTGTGAGTTACCCGCTCCGTCACCGTCCACCTGCAATCTCTTACGCGCAGAGGAATCAGCTGTCCGTCCACAGCAACGAAATCTCCAAAGAAACAAGTCAGTCCAAAAAAATATAGACTTGACAATTCCAGCGCTCTGAGAAATGATTCTTTATTGTTGCATGACAGCAGATCCACACATAGTGCGTGCTCCTGGGCAACGTGTTTCTAACCTCTACGGTTCTTAGGCACGGCCCTCCCTCTCACACACCTGTGATTTCTTTAGAAACCTTTTTAAAACCAATCAAAAATCAGTACCACAAATTTCCATTTCTAATTAACTTGAGACCTCATTTCTTCTTACAATACCTCATTTAACTATATATACATTAGATCATTGCGATAATTTAAGCCTTGATGTATACATATGTTTAAGTTTAAAATCCAAAATGCTTCTCTCAGCTTTACTTTTTGTTCCCAATTACCTCCCTTTATAGGTTTACTGACTGTTTCTATGCCATAGCATGTAAAATACCTTAGATCACTTTGATGTTCCTCCACAAAGTGCTTAACCACTCCTGATTTAAATATTTGTTTATTTTTGATTCCTGTAATATGTTCTGAAATTAATTTTTTTAATTTGTCTGATTGTACATCCTACATAGATTTTTTTACACAGTGTACATTCTATTGCATATATTGCATGATGTGTTTTGCAATTTATGAAACTTTTTATGTTATATTGTTTGGTTTTGATTGCATTACAGAAATAATTTTTCTTCGTCATATATTTACATATGGAACATCTTGTGCCCCCACACTGATATGAACCTTGTTGTGACAACCAAGTTTTCGCCCTATTGTTTGATTTCTGATACATACTCGGTGATATATAGCTTGCAATTGTTCGATTTTTTCTAGACACACACTGATCTCCTCCATCCAATATTTTTGCCAGTAAAGGATCTTGTCTTAGTATCGGTACACATTTATAAAATATATATTTTTATCTTGTTATAATCTTTGCTATAAGAAGTTACAAAAGTTTTTTTTTTTTGGGATTAAATTTGTCTCTATTCACTTGTGTTGTCAACATTTCTTCTCGTTTTTTTCTGTGATACTATATTTTCTGCTCTTTTCAACGTCCATTTTGGATAATTCCTTTCACTAAATTTTGTCTTGATTTCCAATTTTTTGGTCTCATACTCTTGTTCCCTAGTACAAGTTCTCTTTGCTCGAGTGTACTCTGGTATAGCCTTGATAACATGTTGTGGGTGACAACTACATTATACATTTTTGTAGCGATGATTCATTCCCCTTCCACACTATCAATCCATCGTCTATGTACCTTCCAAACCATACTATATATGATCCAAACGGATTTAGATCACTATAGATGGTTTGTTCCTCCCACCGTGACATGTACAGATTTGCAAATGATGGAGAGAAAGTAGCCCCCATTGGGGCTCCTACTTGTTGCAAGAAAAACTGGTTGTTGAAAGTGAAATAATTATGTTTCAATAGAAACTCTACAGACATGATGAGAAAAATGTTTAATTCCTCACTGAAATCACTATACCTTGCTATGTGATGTTCAACTGCTTTCGCTGCCAAATCATGTGGAATACACAAGTAGAGTCCCACTACATCACATGTAACCCAACTGTAATCTGTAGACCATTTACAATTATTAAACTCATTTAAAACAGTTTTACTATCTTTCAGGTATTCTGGTGTTCTTTTCACAAGGGGTTGTAACAACTTGTCCACCCATACACTTAGTCACTTCCCTAGCGAATTTCTGGTACTGATTTTTGATTGGTTTTAAAAAGGTTTATAAAGAAATCACAGGTGTGTGAGAGGGAGGGCCGTGACGAAGAAGCGTAGAGGTTAGAAAAGTGTTGCCCAGGAGCACGCACTATGTGTGGATCTGCTGTCATGCAACAATAAAGAATCATTTCTCAGAGCGCTGGAATCATCAAGTCTATATTTTTTTGTATTTACTTGTTTCTTTGCTATGGCTGTCTGTCCTGGTACATGAAAGGGGCATCACTTGCTACATTTCCCACCCTAGGCTTATATTCAAGTCAATAAGTTTTCCAATTCTTTTGTGGTAAAATTAGCTGTCTCGGCTTATAATTGAATATGTACGGTATATGGCAAATATGTGTGTAAACGTGTATATGCAGAGCTTGAAGCTATACAAATATATAATTTGGGTGGCAAAACTAAAAACGTGGTTGCATTTTAGTCTTGGAGCTCAAGTACTGTAATTTGACACAATAAATAATATTTATATTATATATTTCTAATATTTGACAATGCCATTGTTGTTTGTGGTGTTTCATTGTAAAAGACATGCACAAAAAATGCACCATACAATTAATAGTAATAGGAAGGCTAGGTCTACACTGCATCACACAAAAACGGCTAAAGATAAATGCGCCGACGTATTATACAACATGTCGCCAGCACCGAAAGATGATCGGAGAAAAAATGACCTGTGGAGACTACAGGTAATTCTTTCTATTGTCGTCTGTGGGGCTGCCTAAACGATCGTATTTTCAGCAGTCTTAAAATCCTAAAACTGCCAAAAATACGATCATATTGCTATGCTATGAAGACATAGCTGAACAGTAGAAACATGGGGCGAGAGAAGCGTGTTTAAGATAAAGTTAGAAAGGTTAAACATTTTTTCAACCAGTAAAAGCAAAATGTGCATTAAATAATTACACCAAACTCAAGCGATGCGGTGAGGGTGTTTTGTGCCATCCTGAGCATATGTACCCATCGCTACCAGATACTACCAAATCTTAGTTGCCTACCCTGAATGTGTCAGTCTTGTCTCCCGAATGTCCATAATCTGCTATCAGAGCAGCTCCTCCAAAACTATTTATTTGACTGGCAACCTTTTTAATAATAACTCCAGCACTAGGACACAACTCAATATGATTTCTCTTTTCATCAGCCTAAAATAAAAAAAAATAAAAAATATGAAGGATACATAAACATACTGTTGAGAACACAGAAAGTTATTTAATACAGATATATTACGACGGTGATCCCCAACCAGTGGTTCCACATGTAGTTTGTGGGGCCACAGCTTTCCAGCTTGTTGTTAGATCTCCTAGGCATGGCCGTTTCTGTTGGTTACAATATGTCACTCGCACTGACAAAATTAAACACAAATGTTTCAATCCACATGGTAGTATACCAGTATGTAAAATTTCACATTAATTGCTTTTCTCCACACTGAAAAGGTCTCTTTTCCATTAGGATATGTTCACATGGCGTATTGCCATACTGCATGTGCAAGCAATACGCTGGGTGTTTTAGAAGTACGCGCTTGTCAGTCAACAACAACAGGATCCAACTGTATAAGCGTTATTCTCTTTCAGTATGTTTTATTAATTTATTTTTTGCAGTATACAGTACTGTAAGATAAAAATTTTATTGACATATTTGATTAAAAATAATCTAATATCAAATGGTCATAAAACTACAAAAAAAAAATATATATATACTTTGAATTTAGATTCTGTACTATGTGTTAATATATAAATGTAGAAGAGTCTGGAAATCTGGCATGCATTGTGTCTAATTGATTCTAGATTAATAATATATATGGTGCTTTCTATAGAGAAACTACTGGCTCTCTTAGTTCCACATTGGATATGTGAGAACTCTTTAGTGGATATATGAGAATTTCTCAGTATAAGGTACAAGATGACTGCATTTTACTGTACATAGCTTGCCAGAATACAATTCTCAGGAAGCTATACTTGAGATACTACATTCAGGATGTGCCTTATGACAGAAATACAAACCTGAATAAATGCTTTTGTAAGCAGAGTATTGCTAGAACCAAGAACAAATCTTAATTTGTGTGGAATCTCTGGATCAACATCAATCAGCATTTCTCGCCAACCATCTGAAGTTTTCTAGCACAAACATAAAAAAGGAAAATTAGACAAAAGAAAGGCTGCATTCTACTTCACAACATACTATAGTTCTCCATCGTGGTCAAAACCATTGGTAATAAGTTTTAAAAACAGATTCCAGTATTTACAACAATATGTAACATAAGTTCCTGAGCCATGCTGCAAAACCTCTAAGTTATGTGTAATATTTATGGTTTAACCCCTTAAGCCAAACGCCTGAAAAGTAGTTAATGAGCAGAATTTTTTATTTTTTTGGGCCCCCATGTTTTTAACGTAAAAATTTTTTTTATTTTTTCAATGCCCCGTTGTATGATGCTGTTTTATTGGGCAAAATGTATTTTTTGGGGGGAATTTTTTTAAATTCATTTATAAATTATTGCAGAATTTTTTTTCACTTTTTTTTACACCATTCACATTTCACACTTAATTTGTTAGATTAATTCTGCAGGTTATTACGCTCGAGTGGATACCTAGTATGTCTAGATTTATTTGTGTGTAATGTATGCACAATTATTTTTTATTAAATTTTTTATTTTTTTTAATTTTTTCTACATTTTATGTTTTTTTTATTTTTTTTTTTAACTGTTTTCTTTTTTTTTTTACACACGTAATGTATTAGCATTTTCATATATGTAAACCCATTCCCTGCTGTGTCAAATAAGGCATTTTGGGAAAGGGGCTGAAAAGCCCACAGCGCCCTCTGTTGGTTGTAACAAATCCCAATTTTGCTTTTGACCACCGAGTTTGAAAAAGAAAAGGATTTTTTAGCAAGCCAAAGTATCTCTCATCTCAGAAAACGCTGTTTCGGGATTTTTGCCCCTTTTCCCAGTGCAGAGTAGAAAAAGATACTGGCTGGCCCCCCAAGGAGAGATCTTCCCTTCCTGAGCTACCCGATGCCTCCCAAACCCCGCCACCCGTATTTTTTACCACGGTATATGTTGATTACTTTTTGAGGTTTTAGGCACCCACCTATTTAACTTATTTTATTTATGGACAAGTTTTATGCAGGGGAAAACCCAGAATTTTCCAATCATATTTTAAAGACACATATGCATAAAACCTTTCCCTTTTGCGGTGATGTACCAATTTTTCGGGGGAGCCCCTGATGATCAGGGAGAGTTGGTAAGTATGATATTGATTTTCCCAGGATAATTCTGATCCATGGTCCTCCATTGTTTCTGCACATTCCTCTCTGGGACTGCACTTACATTGTATTACTACTATCACATCACTATTTTCCCTCACCAGACACAAGATCTTACAAAATCTCCTCATGGAAATAAATCCCATAAGGACTCTCTCCTCAATGGGTTGTCCTGGGGGAACCTGACCCCTGCCAAAGCATGTGCCTTATCTCCAGATGGCTCACATCCAGGTCCAGGCTGGTCTCTTCCTTCCCTTTTCCCTATACCGGGTTACGGACTATTCGGAAGTTCTAGCCCCACAAATTCCTGCGCACCCTGTTTGACTCCCCAACCCTTTAGCCCCCTTTGGCCCCAAATTCAGGCCTCCACTTGGCCAGTTACCCCGGCCCCATCTGCAATACTTGCTACTTACCCATCTCTAGGAGATGCGAAGCTCATAACTATAGCAGACCTGAAGATATTAACACAATCCTTACCAACAAAATCTGACATCTTTAATTTGCTGTCAGTTGGGATGAATGTAGAAAAAAACTTTGCTTTTTTTGGTTAAAACCATCTCTCTTAACCACCAAAGTTGATAACATATCTCAGGTACATGAATCTACTACTTCTTTACTGGCATCCCTTCAGTTGGTAGTCCAACAACATTCTGAGCAAATTTTCCCACTATAGCAACAGCTATCGGACACTGAAAACAGATTTAGGAGAAAAAACCCTGGAAACAGGGGATCCGTCAACAGTCCCATCAGGCCCTTTTTTGTCCCACGTACATTTCATGACCTTCTGGACTATTCTCCAGACACCTACATCGAGATCAATAGGACACATAGAGCCCTCCAACCACCCAGTTCAGACCCTAAAGCGTCAATTAATTAAAAAGGTGCATCTGCGGCTCAAACGATCCGAATATACTAAGGAAAGAAAATTCCCTAAAATGGGGCTATCTTTGCCTTATTACCTGCTTGGGAAAGGGGTTTTTTTTAGTGCACTCCCCAGAGGTTCTTCCATCCTTTTTAAGGATCCAGTTTTCAAATGGGGCCCTTAGTAATGGCCATTCTCTTCTTCTCCCTTCCGAAATCGACGGACTTGACCCGAGACACTCACTGGATTGGAAGAGGTCACCCCGGGAAGGTCAGACACTTAAGTCAGTGGCCCCGAGGATCTACTTCCCCAATTGCCCAGGGTCTACCTGTCTTCTCTGTCCCGGAACCCCGAGTATTTGTATACTACCGTGTTTCCCCGAAAAGACAGTGTCTTATATTAATTTTTGCTCCTAAAGATGAGCTAAAGGCTTTTTTTAGGGGGAGGGTTTAATTTTTCTATGAACAAAAATTCAATTTTTGTTTGAAAAACTCAACATGTATTAATATACTGTGGTGATTTTTAAAAGGGTGGGGATGGGATCCACAACCCTTTTGGAAAAACAATACCCGAAAGGATTGAACTGGCATGACTGTCTGAAACACCCACAAGCCATTCTTTTTTTCATGTTCCAGCTCCCTCGACTGGCCTACAAAAAAATCTTTACCCAGACATCTTTTTAAAAAACCAAAACAGCATTTCCGTGGGAGTGGAAGTTGATCCCCCTCCTCCCTGGAGGATTGGGGGTAAAGAAGTTGCCCTTCATCCTCTATGAAGAGTTGGGTTGCAAATGGAGGTTGGGCATAGAGAAATTTAAAGACCGGGCCCATGGGTGATGTATTTAGTCATCCAAAAAAATTTTGAAATTATCCATTTAAAAGATTATTTAATTACTTTTGAATGTACTTTTGCATCCCATTGCCATACCCCTTTTCTTTTTGGTGTGTTGGGTGGCTTCGGGTTGAGTTCTGCGGCACTGGGAGAGCGGGGGGAGGAGGGGAGGCTGGTTTGAGAGCTAGAATAATTACCCACTTTTTCTTCCTCCCTCTCTTTCCTCCCCCAAAGTGGGGATCTCACTGTGATGTTTCCTTTTATTCTATAATGACTCAATTTCCCCGAATTTTCTTGGATTCAGTCATATGCCATATTTAATGTCACCTGATTTGGGGCAAAGTCAAACCCTTATGATTTCATCGATTTCTTTTTGATTGTGTAAATCCAACCTTTTACACAATTTGATCTTATTCCTTTATATCTTGAAAACTTTTTTCCCCTTTTTGGGAATTGGGAATTTTTAAACTTGAACTTTAATAAATCTTTTAATATAAAAAAAAAAAAAAATTAAAGAAAACCTGTTTAAAGTAAAAGGAAAAAAAGGGGGTCTTCCAAAAAAACTTTTGATCCTTACAATATTTGCACATTTTATTCAGAAGTCCCAGGGTCGCTAAGGTTTTTTTACCGGGACCCCCCGCGATCCCCAAATAAACCCCAAGGTTGGGGGTGCTTTTTGCAGCTAAGCCGGAGTTTCCACGGGCTGGGGCTGCCCATCCAGAGCTGCTTAACCCTTTACACAAACATGGCTGCGGCGACTAAATGAATGAGAGGCGGCGCAGCCACCGTTCCTCACTACGACCGGAGTCCCCGTGGGGAAATTGTGGGGATCCGATCAGTTAATATGACAGCTGGATGCCTTGTGAAGGCTGTTTTTTGTTTTACTGCTTCCTGCCTCAGGAATTACAATGCATTAGGCTGTATAAACGATTGCGTCCGACCCCTTTCTTAATTTTTCCCTCCAGAGCCCTATTTTTTTATTCTTCCCCTAATAAAGGCAAAATGTACTTTCTAAGGGTGTTATTCATTTTTGCCTGGAATTACTGGTAACACCCAAAAAAATTCAAAGTGGGGGCAAAATGTGAGAAAAAAAAAGTACCCCGCGGGCCATGTTTTTAAAGCTGTAAAAGCAAAACATCAACAATATTCGGTAAAAATGATGTGTTACCAATATTTTACAGGTTGACATGCATCCGGCAATACCAAACATGTATGGTTTCCGTTATGTTTTGGTTCCCTAAAAAAATTCCCAAAATTTTCATTTTTGAGTTTGTGCTGTGGCGCCATTTTTCTGGACCCAAAAATTTTTTTTTTGTAAACCTATGGATTTGAGTGAGGGTGCATTTTTGTGGGCTGAAGTGTACTTTTTTTTGACTTTTTTGATCAAATATACTCCAATTTTAAGGGGACATGAAATGACCAAAAAACTGCAATTTTGACATTTTGAATTTTTTTTCTTACAGTCTTTAGTAGAGATGGGCGAATTTCTCAAAAATTCAGTTTGGCAGATTCACCGAATTTTCCGCCAAAAAATGTCGTCGACCCGAATTTATTCATGGAGAAACGCGTTAAAAAACAGCTAATTCCTGGCTGCGGAGAGCCTAGGTGGTGCTGTAGAACATTGTGCCAAGCTTAAATATGCATTGGGAGCGTGGTTTGGTCTTGATACAATGCTGTGTTTTAATATGACACACAGATGACAAGAACCGCTCTTAGAATCACTTCACTTCTCTAGTCAGTTACAGGGGTAAAACTGACCAAATAACTGAAGTGGGAATGCAGCCTGACAAGGTAATGTCAGCGCCAGCTGGAAAGAACTGAGCTGAGGGCCAAGATCCTACAATAGCGTCAAAGAGTGCTCTCCTTTTACACCGACATCAGATGATTCCACAGATTATGACAGAACCTGATCTGTTAAACAGCACCCCCGAAAGAGTGGAGAGGGTGTCGGCAGTAATTTTGCGTTGACGTCACTGATCATATTGCCCATACTTTGATCCGTCAGTGTCCACTTTCAATCGGTCAATAATACATCAGTATTGCTAAAGCCAAAAACAGACAGGAATTGCTCCAAAACAGATGACCAGTAAATGGGATATTTGCATGTCCTCTGTGTTTTGTATGCACTCCTGCTTTTGGCTACCTAATCATCAGACAATCCTGATGCAAACAAAGGACCATGTCATACTGGCGTTATGGCTTCAATCTGTTGTTTGTCCTTTTCATTCTTTCTGACAGATTAAAATAAGGGGAAAACCAAAAATAGTGGCAATGTCATAGAGTGGTGGAGAGTGGAAAAAGCAGTAGGAAACCACAGGGTGTTCGAGTGAGACAGTGGTCAGTTGGCAGCAGGATGAGTAGGCCACAGAGTGGCACAATCACAGAGTGTGGAGGTGGCAACAACAACAGTAGGCCACAGAGTGACAAATGACAGGTTGAGAAGGTGGCAGCAACATCAGTAGGCCAAAGAGTGGCACAATCACAGAGTGTTGAGGTGGCAGCAACATTATTAGGCCACAGAGTGGCAAATGAAAGGTTGAGGAGGTGGCAGCAATATCAGTAGGCCACAGAGTGGCAAATGACACAGTGTGGAGGTGGCGGTAGCATTAGAAGTCTACATAATGGCCTAGAGAAGAGTGGGGAGGTGGGTGGCAATACCAGTCCCTGGTAAAGATGGTGGGTAGTAGATGGATCAGCTGGCACCAGATGTGTGGCATCAGGCGGGTGGCAGCATCAAAATAGTAGCGGAGGCAGGTAGCCAGAAGAATCCAGACTCATTTCTCAAAGTTTTGGTGAGGCATCATGGCTGATCTAATCTGATGCATAAGGCATTGGTGTGTGGACATCCTGGCCGATCCACTCCTGATTCATTTTGACAAAGGTGAGTCTCTCCACATTTTGGGTGGACAAGTGAGTTCTCCTTGGGGTAACTATGGCCCCTGCAGCACGGAACACCCGCTCTGATGCCATGCTACTGGCCAGGCAGGACAGCTTCTCCAGTGTAAACTCGGTAAGTTACATAGTTTGTTAGTTTGTTAGGCCGAAAAAAGACGTCCATCCAGTTCAGCCCAAGTTGCGGCCACAACTCCAGGTTGGCTGCCCAGTAGTCCTGCGGATCTTCTATGTGGGGTGGCAGAGTGCTGTCCAAGTAGGCAACCACCTGCTGGTTCAGAGTCTGCTCCAGGTCCTGCTGCTGCTGGTGAGTACCCTCCTCATCTGCTCATCAACGACTCCAGACTTAGGCTGCTGCTGATAGAGCTGGTACTGCTCCTACCGCTCCACCCCCCCCACAGCAGCCATGGCAGTGGTACGTGGCGCTGAGGAACCCCCCGGTCAGACCTGCCAGAGGATGGAAGATGTCGCAGATAGGCAGCGGCCAACTGACTACATAACATTTCTCTATAGTACTTGAGTTTGTCCTACCTCTCGGAAGGTGAAAAAAAGGCTCCCATTTTGAACCGGTAGCGAGAGTCCAAGAGGATGGAGAGCCAGAAGTCATTCCTCTGCTGGATGGTGACTATATGGCAAACCACTATGCAGTGGGCCATCTGTGCAAGTGACTCTGAGGGACTCCCTGCCTCCATCTCCACTGTATACTGCCACGGTATGTCTGGGTCATCTGCCTCGCCTTCCTCATCTCCCTCTAACTCCTCCGGCTGCTGCTCCTCTCCTGTAGAAAAACCACTCATTTCGCTAGACACTGCTTGTGCTCCAATGTCCTCCATCTCCTCCAGTTCAGCCCCCACTGGTCTCATGTGGCCGTGAGATATAGTCGCCACATCTCCAGTCCCCTGACCAGACAGATTTTACAGCACTTGTTACAGGACATGAAGCAGTGGAATGACATTATTCATCCCCTAGTCCTGGCGACTGACAAATAATGTGGCCTCCTCAAAGGGCCTGAGCAAACGGCAGGCATCACGCATGAGCTGCCACTGGCTGACATCAAATTTACACAGGGGAGTATTGTCCGCTTGGATCATCAAAAAAATCATTAATGCCCTTTCTCTGTTCATACAGTCAGTCCAACATATGAAGGCTGGAATTCCAACGGGTGGAAACATCGCATATCAGCCTATGTTGGGGGAGGCCATTCTGCCACTGCAGCTCAAAGAGGGTGTACTTGGCTTTGTAGGAATGTATGAAGTGACAACCAGATTGAACACGTGCGCCATGCAGAGCGCATGGCTCAACCCTCGTCGGTGCAGCACGGACACCATGTTCCTTCCATTGTCTGTCACCATGGTTCCGATTTGCAGTTGTCATGGAGAAAGCTACACATTGATTTCGTGTTGCATGACACGGAGCAGTTCCTCACCTGTGTGACTTCGTTCGTCCAGGCAAATCAGGTCAGAACTGCGTGACACTGCTGTTCCCTGCACATGTGGTATGATGGAGCAGCACTTAGACTTGTGGAGGCTGAGGTGGGGGTGGAGGAGGAGGTGAACATTGGCGCAGGATCAGCAGCTTGACAATGTAGCGGAGAAAGCAGGGTCTCCTGTCCAAGTTGCTGGGCAGGAAGCACATTCACCCAGTGGGCCGTAAAGGACATGTACTGGCCCTGACCGTAGTTACAGCTCCACACGTCCGTGCTGCCGTGCACCTTGGAAGATACTGATAGGCTCAAGGACTGGTCCACCTTCTGTTCTACATATTTGTGCAGGGCTGGTACTGACTTTTTCAAAAAGAAATAACGGCTTGGGACTTTCCACCTCGGCTCGGCACAAGCCATTAGTTATTTTAATGGTGCAGAGTCCACCACTTGGAAAGCGAGGGACTGCAGTACCAAAAATTTGGACAGGAGCACGGTCAGCTTCTGCACCTTAGGATGGTTAGATGCATACTGCCGTCTCTTGGCAATCGCCTCGGTGAATGACCGCTGGCGCCATGAATGGCGAGGAGCAGGAGCATATGAATCGGTAGACGATGGGAAAGACAAACAGCTCCCTTCGGCAGAGGTGGTGGAGCCTTGACTGGCTGAAATGGCATGCGTGCCACTGGGTGCTGCGACGGCAGAATGGACCACCACATCTGAGACACGTTTCTCCTAGGCCACTGGATGGTGACGCTGCATGTGTTGACGCAGGGCCGTGGTGCCAACGTTAGCTCTCTGGCCACGCTTCACTTTTTGCCCACAGATTCTACATATACACATGTTCGGCTCCTCCGGTGTCTTAGCAAAAAACTGCCACACCACCGAGTAGGTGATTTTACCGCCAACGCTCCACACTGACTACTACCGCCGCTACCTCGGTGAGCCCCTGTGCCGATTTCTTGGACCTGCGAGGCAGGTGATCTACCCCGTGGCCATTTGGCTCCCAACCTCGCACTTCTGCCACCCTGCTGACTCACGGCCACACTACCGACTTGCTGGCTGCGCCGCTACCTGACACGCAAGCTGATGCCCTCTTCTCCTGACGATGATGATGAAGCCCTTGCTTCACCTGACTCCCAAGTGCGATCGGCTACATCATCATTCATTACCGTTTGCCCGTCACTACTGGTTTCCTCAACGGTTTCGGCATGCAGATCCTAAGCTCTAGCAACATAACCTCCTATTCCACTCTCCACATCACTAGTTGCCCGCTTACTGCAAGAAGCAGTGGATGTCTGACCCACCTCTTCGCTGCCAAGTAGCTGCTGACTGTCCTCAAATAGTTCGTCCTCGCTGTATAGTGGCGCAGACAGAGGCGGATTGAGGGCAGGTGAGGGCCCCTGACCAGCTCCCAGGCCATGCCAACTAAGGGTTGTGTCTGACTAACCCACAAACTCTTGGCTGGGGTTGTCAGATGTCATCTGGGATGAAGTGGATGACCTTAACCAATCAAGCAACCCCCTTGGCTTGTGATCAACCACCACGGCCACTATAGATGACAACGGTAGCTCTGGCCTCACCGAGTCACCCATGCTGCGACGTCCCCTTAATGTGCTGTGATTTGTGCCTGCTCCAGGATCATTTGTGCCACTGCCACTCACTTGTGAAGGGCCTGTCACCTCTCTGTCTGACATACTGTTTGATCAAAAATTTACAGTACAACAGACTCTGTTTAACCCCTTAAGCCACAGGCCTGAAAAGTAGTTAATGACCAGAATTTTTTTTTAGTTTTTGCCTCCTCGCGTTTCAACAGTTGTAACTTTTTTATTTTTTCAAAGACGCAGTTGTGTGAGGCCTCGTTTTATGCAAGACAAGTTGTACTTTATGAGGGAATAGTTTAAGTTCACTTATAAATAATTGCAGAATTTTTTTTTATTTTTTGTACATTTTTTTTACACCAATAACATTTCACACTTAATAACTTGTTAGATTAATTCTACAGGTTATTGCATTCGTGTGGATACCTAATATGTGTAGGGTTTTTTTGTATGTGTAATACATGCACAATTATTTTTTTTAAATATTTATTTTTTTTTATTTTATTTTTGTATTCATTTTTTTACACTTTCTATGGTTTTTAAACTTTTTTTTTAATTCCCATGAAGGAAACTGTGTTAAAAAATTTTTTGAACCCCCTTAAGGACCCAGCCATTTGGCCTTCCGACCACAGCCCTATTTTTTGAAATCGACATGTGTCACTTTATGTGAGAATAACTTTTTTGACACTTTTAATCTATCCATGTGTGAATTTTTCAGAAGATTTGTTTTTTTTCGTGACACATTGTGCTTTAAGTTAGCAAGACATTTTTATCCATACAATCCTTGTTTGTTTGTGAAAAATATCAAAATTTCATGAAAATTTGTTAACATCTGTGATTTTGAAAGTTCCAAAATTTCTGCGTGCAAGACAGATAATTATTCACTACAAGATAGTTTATAACTAGCATTTACCATATGTCCACTATAGGTTGGCATCATTTTTTAATTTTTTTTTTTATTACATAAAGGGGCTTAGAAACGTCGTAATTTCTCACATTTTCAAGAAAATTTAAAAATATACATTTTTTAGGGACCAATCCATTTTCTGGCGTGGTTTTGGGGGGCCCTGTATGTTAAATACCCCCATAAATGACGCCATCTAAGAAACTAGACCCCTTAAAGAAATTACAACGTTTTTTGGGAAGTTTGATAACCCTTTAGGTATTTCACAGAAATTAAAGCAAAGTGGCGGTGAAATGTCAACATTTCCCTATTTCTGCAGATTTTCAATATTTATCCATTATTCACTGGAATACAGTAAATGTGACTAGGTAAATGCAACGTAATATCAATTCCCCCAGGTCTGCCATTTTTAGAGATATCCCATATGTGGCCCTATTGCATTATTTGGCTCAACCATAAGCCCCAGAATAGGAGGAGCACCTACAGGACTTTGGGGTCTCATTTTCAATACGATTTTATTTAGGCGCCATTTCAGGTTTGAGGACACCCTAAGGTGGTAAAACTTAATAAACACCCCTAAAAAGACAGCATATTGGAAACTACACCCCTTAAAGAATATATCCAGGGGTGCAGTGAGTATACAGACCCCACAGATGATTCACAAGTTTTTTTTAGCATTAGGCTATGAAAATTAAAAAAAACATTTTTCCCAATAATCTGCAATTTTAGCTTAAAATGTTTCATATTTACAAGGAATCCTGGAAAAAAGAACCCCAAAACTTTGTCAAGCAATTTCTTCCAAGTTCGGCAATACCCTACATGTGTGTGTAAACTGCTGTTTGGGCGCATGGCAGGGTGTACAAGGGAGGGAGCGCTATTTGGCTTTTGGAATACAGATTTCGGTGGGTGCTATGTTGCAATTGCAAAGCCCCCAAAGTACCAGAACAGGTGAAACCTTCCAGAAGTTGTCCCATTTTGGATTCAACACCCCTCAGGGATCTCATCTAGTGATGTACTGTGCATTTTGGGTGCATAGGTGTTTCATAGTTTTTTTAGCATTGGACCATGAAAATGGGGGGTAAAAATGCAGTTTGGCCATTGTTTCTTGGGTTTCAATTTTACAGCATTCGCCGTGCAGTGTAAATGACAGGATAATTTTACTATGGGGGTCGGTACAATTACAATTATGTAAATTTTATATAGTTTTTTCTGTTTTATTACTTTTACACAATAGAAATATGTCTATAAAAAATTTTTATTTTGCGGTGTGTAGAGCTGTGTATGGGCTTGTTTTTTGCGGGATGAGTTGATGTTTTTATTGGTACCATTATGGGTGCATAGAAAGCTACATTCACTTTTTATTAAGGTTTTTGTGAGATGTTTTGAACAAAATACAGCAATCTTGGTTTTGTTTTGTTTTTTATAGCGGTCACTGTACGGTATACATGACATGCTAGCTTTACTCAGCAGGTGAATACGATTACAGCGATACCCAATTTGTATATTTTTTTATGTTTTACTGCTTTTATACAATAAAAACACTTATTAAACCAGGAAAACACATTTTTGCATCGCCATAGTCTGAGAGCCATAACTTTTAAATTTTTCTGTTTACGGAGCTGTGTAGGGGCTTATTTTTTTGCGGGATGATTTGACGTTTTTATTAGTATCATTTTTGGGGAGGACAAGGCTTTTTGATTGCTTTTAAATCCCTTTTTTGGGGAAAGGGAGGGTTTAAGAAAATAAATGCCCAAACCTAGTAGTGTTTTTTATTTTTATCAGCGCTCACCGTGCAGTATCTGTGATAAGTTAGCTTTACTCTTTGGGTCGATACGATTACAGCGATACCCTGTTTATATAGTTTTTTTTTATGTTGAAACACTTTAAAAAAAATAAGTGTTTTTAGTGTGTAAAAGAATATTTATGCATCGCTATTTTCTGAGAGCCATAACATTTTTTATTTTTCCGTCTACAGAGCTGTGGTAGGACATTTTTTGCGGGATGAACAGACGTTTTAATTGTTACAACTTTGGCCTTTATTGGAGCTTTTGATTGCTTTTTATTCCATTTTATGTGCTGAGGGATGAACAAAAAGCTTAATTCTGTGATTATTTTTTTTGTTTTTTTACAGTGTTCACCGTACGGGTTAATTAGCATGGCAGATTTATAGGGCAGGTCGTTACGCACATGGCGATACCAAATATGGGTACTTTATTTATTTTTGATCTTTTTTGGGGCGATTGGCGTTTGTAAAGGGGAAAAGGGCGGTGTACGGATTTTTATTTTATTTTTTGTGTTTTACTTTTTTTTTTCACTTTTTTAACTTTCTTACACTTTCTTTACCTTCCCCCAAAGGGGATTTTCTAACAGCAATCATCAGATTGCTGTTAGAAGGCAGGCCAGTACACAAGCATTGCTGCTGGGTACTGGTCGCCATGACAACTGTCAGTCACGATGCCCACAATGCATTGTGGGCATTGTGACGTCACAGATGACCTCGGGAAGTTACTTTCACTTCCCGGGGGCATCTGACAGTAGATTGCTGCCGCACTGTGGTGCGGAAGCTGCCGGGAGTAGGCTGGAGGAGCTCACTCCTCCTGCCTGCGGCTTTATTATCGCAACCATGACAGGTTGCGATAATCAAGCGTTAATCACCCGGCTGCGGGTGATACGGCATGTGGCCAGCGGTAATGTAGCGATCGAGCACGGCTCGCCCGCAAGATCGCCAGGACGAATACATACGTCCAGGTGCGTTAACCCCCAAACCACCTCGACGTCTGCATACGTCCAAGGTCGTTAAGGGGTTAACAATTAGTAATGTATTAGAATATTCATATATGCGAATACATTATAATCTGTGTCAGACTGACACAGACAGTGATCAGGACAGCATACAGTGTGCCCTGGTCATACACAGACAGCTCTGGGTCCCCAGGGCTGACTGTGCAGCCGTTCCCCGAGCTCTGTCGGGTGACCGGGTGTTCCGATCACCCAACAGAGCAGGGAAACCCTTTGATTGCGCTGCAGTAACGCACTGCCGCAATCTAAGGGATAAAGCACCGGGTTGCAGAGGTTTCCTCCGCTCCCCGATGCTCGCAGGAGATGCTCTGGGATCAGGGCTGTATAGTACAGCCCCGATCCCAGCGCAGCTGTGGCGCCCAGAGCCACAAACCCCGTAGTCTACAGCGCCGCCAAAAGACGTCGCTGTAGACGAACGACCCGCACCAGCCGATCTCAAAAGTCGGTGGGCGATCGTTAAAGGGAATCTGTTGCCAATTTTTTTTTTTTTTTTTTACTCATTAAATCAAGACCCTGATCCATATTCTTTCCCTCTCAGTCGTTTTTATTTCCTGATTTTATATTTATCAATTCGGCTGTCTATATATTATTTTTGGGAAGACACTTGCTTGCACTGCTTTAACAGCAGTCAGAGAGATACTTTACAGCAGCTTCATGCACATAGGATTCTTAAAGGGGATTTGCCGAAACAAAGATTCTTACCTCTCTGCTTAGCACAGGCAGAATGTCAACAAATCACGCTGAGTCATGAAGCTGCAGAGGAGAGAGGGTGGGGGCCAGTGAGGAATCCAAGGGAGCGTCTCAAAACTTAAGTGAAATAATAAACAGTACAAGAGTGGATTCTCAATACAGCAAGACACAGCCTCAGACTGCACTGTCAGGAGGAGCCTTATCTGCTAAGAAGCTAATGTAAACAAATCACGGAGCTGAAAGAGAGAGAGACGCACACAGCCAGAGCACGGAGCTGCATAAGGGATCCTGTGACATGTTCACTCAAATAATCAAACTATAACTTGTGGCTTCTGTGTACAAAAGACAACAGCTTTTCTACACAGCAGCTTGAAAGCTTCTTCATGTTCTCTGTCATCAGATAAAGCAGGGATCTAATCACTCTACAACTAGTTTATTCTGTATACAAAAGAAAACATATTGCTACCCGGTGCCTTAAAAACTTCTGCAGCTCAGTCTCATCAGATAAGAAGTGTGATCTGTGCAAGCCCAGCCAGCAGACAACAGCTCTTGTCAGGTCGTATCTAATAGAAGCTTTGAAGTAACCAAGGGCATGTAAGGAAGGCTGTAGCTCTCTGATTGCAATTTTTGTAATCACATATATTTAGAAAAGTGATTAAAAACCCATTTTGGAGGATCCCACATCAACATTACATCGTGGCAAAACCCCTTTATGACAGTTTCTGTCCCATAGACATATATAGGAGAGTTTTCACTGTGAAGGGAGGGGAGAGGGGGAGCTGTGACATCTCCTCTTGTGACTGGTGGATTCTGTGTTATCTGTACACAATGGTGTCTCCTTTCAGTTTGACCCTGCTTTTACTGATAATGAGCACACTGCTGAAAAGGTCTCTAAACAGAACAGGAAGTGTCAGACGATTACTAGGCTTAGTGGCCAAAGTGAAAACTGCAGGACTTAAGAATTATTAAAAAAAATACTGAAAGTGATATGGAAAATTAAAAAAAAGCATAACCAAAAATTCCTAAAAAATGTGTTTAACATAAAAATGTGATATAAACAATAAGTAGACTTCCGGTTCCGGCGCGTGCATGGCCGGCAGCAGAGAGTAGGAGCTCCGGTCCCACTCGCCTCTCACCGGGCTTTCCCCGCTGAATATCGGCACTAGCAACGGCACTTTTAAGCGCCACGGACATTAGACGCGCTCCGGCATACGGGACGCGCCTCTCACAGCGCAGGGGGAAGCTCCGGCAGCGAAATATACCCGGAAAACCCGGGACGCCGCTCTACCTTCTAAGATGGCGCCGGATCCACCGCGCTCCACGAGGAGTGGGCGCGGGCAGCACAACGCAGCAGTGGCTGACGCGGGTGAAGCAGAGTCTCCATACGACAGTGACAGCAGCAGCATGGAGGTAATCCCAGGGGCCACACCAACACAGCTCACAAACTCAGAAAGGCAGCCAGCTCCGTCAGCAGCACCTAACCAGGCCCTGGCTTCACAGGGGCTAATCCCTGCAGACAGCGAGTTAGAGGAGACCATCCCAGGCCTGAATATATCCTGTAAAACTATGGCTGCTGCGGTAGCCAAGTTACTTGCACCAGATATTCTGGCCTCTTTTGAAAATATTATGGCCACATCAGTGAAAGCAGCAGTAACGGCAGCGGTGTCAGAGTTGCAGGGGGAGCTGAAAAATCATTCCACCCGGCTAGTAGATTTGGAGGAGCGAGTGGAGGTGGCCGAAGATGATATGATGGGTGCTAGGAATAACATTGAGAGACTTCTTAAAAGAACGGAATATCTACAGGAGAAGGTCGAGGACCTTGAGAACCGTTCAAGGAGGAACAATCTCAGGATCATTGGCCTCAGCGAGTCAATCCCACCAAAAAACCTCCAGGATATCTGCGCAAAACATATCCCACATGCCTTGGGCCTCGAGGGGGTCCTGAAGGTCGAACGTGCCCATAGAATAGGCCCGCCAAGGCCCACAACTACGGGAGGCCAAGATCAAAGGCCTAGACCAGTCATAGTTAAATATCTGGACTACTCCGAAAAAGCCCAGCTTTTGCAGGCATACCGCACTCACAAATCGCCCCTGATCTTTAAAGGAGACAAACTCCTATTGTTTGCGGACTATTCTATCGAAGTGGCTAGGAAGAGAAAACTATTCTCCACTGTCTGTACGTCACTGGTAAAGAAACAAGTACGGTTTTCCCTACAGTTCCCAGCGACTCTCAAGATCTTTCCGGAGAAAGGACCGCCTATACTGTGCCAGTCCGTGGAGGAGGCGGAGGACTACCTTGACTCTTTGTCCCAAGGGAGGAGGACACGCGGGAAAGAGGAAGAAAAAAGGCTGGAACAAGAGAAAGAACGGAGGAGCCAACGACAAAGCAACAGAAGCAAAGCCATCCGGGAACAGGAGGAACCTCGACAACAATACCGGACACCAAGAAAGCGATGACTGTGCTCAGGTTCCCGGTCCCAGGACTGATTTATTTGCTTTATTTGAAATAGCCCCCTAATATGTACCTAGTCCCACTATTGTTTATGTGAGGGCAGGGAGGGAATAGGAAGAGGGGAGCAATACTGCTAAGATAATGTTGAGTTATTATACTTAAACTGTACCGGGCATAGTGTATTGAGGGAGAGCAAGGCAAACGAGTGTCTGATCTTAGAGGCGGGAGGGGGGGAAATAGTGGTTTGAGTTAACGTAACTGGTTAGGAGGAAGACTTTTTCGCCTCCAATAATATGCACGAAAAAAGAGAAGTCCATACGAGCTAGAAAGGAAAAAGGGGCTGATTTAGGAGGTTTCAGTTTAAACGTTTTTGTTTGGGGGGGGACAGGGTTGGGACGGGGAGGATATTGTACCATTTAGAGAGCGTCCAGGGCTTCATTTTGTATAGAACAGACTAGAAGGTAAAATGAGGATAATCACATGGAACATCAAGGGGCTTCGTTCTCCCCACAAACGTATGATGGTCCTAAGGTATCTTAAAAAGTTGAAGCCGGATGTGGTCTTGCTCCAGGAGTCCCATCTGGAGGAGCGGGATTTCTTCCGTCTCAAAAAATCTTGGGTAGGAGAGGTACATGGCTCTGCGGCTGTACAGGGGAAGGCGGGGGTGGTGTTGCTCCTTAATAGGAACTCCACGTGCAAAATAACCCATCAAGAGTCAGACTCGGAGGGACGCATTCATAAGGTCCATCTGGAGACGCCGGCGGGAAAGCTGGCTCTTTTGAACGTGTACGCACCGAACACGCCCGACAAGCAATTTTTTCACCAATTAGGGACATCCATCCTACAGGAAAGCGGCAGCAATGTATTGGTTGGCGGGGATTTTAATAGCGTCATGAAGGTGTCGGAGGATAGGAAACGCACCGGCAGAAAAGTGAGCTCGGGGGGGCAGGGGCAGAGCTTGATAAGCGCACTCTGTGATAACGCCGGCCTAACGGATGTTTGGAGGCACTATAACCCTGAGGAGAGGCAATTCACCCACTTCTCGCACGTCCATTTGTCTTGGTCACGATTGGACTATTTTCTATCTAATGCATCATTACTGGGTAGGGTGGAATCTGTTGAGATCGGAGACCTTGTGATCTCTGACCATTCTCCGGTGATACTCAACCTACAGGACCTACATCCTAAGGGGTCTGACATACTGTGGAGGTTCCCAGGGATGCTAGGAGCAGATGACCACTTTAGAGAGCTGTTGAAAAGATGGTGGGAGGAATATACTAGGGACAACTTACAGCATACAGAGACACCAGGGTTATTTTGGGATGCAGGGAAAGCGGTGTTAAGGGGGAGAATAATGTCCTACATGGCGGCCAAAAAGAGGGCGATTAGAGAGAAATTTGATAGGGCGACGACACAGCTCAGGGGGGCATATACGACTTTCCTAGATCACCCTGATAAAGATAACAGAGAAAAATGGGTAGCAGCTAAAGATCAGTTCGAGATGCAACAAAAAAGACTGGAAAACTTACTGGGAGACAGGCTGAAAGCTTCTTTATTCAGATTCGGCAATAAATCTGGTAGATTATTGGCCAACCTAGTGAGGAACAGGAGAGGGCTATCAGGGATACTATGCCTCAAGGATGAGGCAGGCACCCTAGCGAAGGATCCCAGACAGATTAATACCATACTGGCCAGATTCTATGAGAATCTCTACGCACAGAAACCCTGTGATAACTCCAAAGGGGAAGATTTTCTCAAAAATATCAAACTTAACGCCCTATCGGCAGAGGACAGGGGGAGGCTGAATGCCGGCATTAGCGAGGAGGAAATAGAGGAGGTAATTAAAGGTATTCCGCCGGCCAAGGCACCGGGACCGGATGGCCTTTCTGGAGATTTTTACAAGATCCTAGTAAAGGAAATTACGCCCACCCTTCTTAGGGTTTCAGAGGAAATTATTCAAAAACAGTTCATGTTACCATCAGGAGACACTGCCTTTATAAAGGTCATCCACAAAAAAGGTAAAGATCCTTTGCACCCAGAGTCGTATAGACCTATATCGCTAATCAATCAGGATGTAAAAATTATATCGAAGGTGATGGCCAACAGACTTGCGGCTTTGATGCCCAATCTAATAGGGATGCATCAGCTGGGATTCATTAAAGGGAGGTCCTCAGTCAAAAACATTCGGGCGGTCTTTGCAGTACAAGATGCGGTGGAAAGGGACACGCAGGGAAAGAGGTCGCAGGCCTTATTGGGAATAGATGCTGAAAAGGCCTTTGACAACGTCAACTGGCATTGGCTGAACGCAGTTTTGGATAAAATGGGCATCACCGGGGAGTTTAGAAACTTTTTGTCTGCCATGTATAGAACTCCCCAGGCGAGAGTCCACACCCCTGGTTTCATATCGGCCCCACTGCAGCTCCAGAAGGGCACTAGACAAGGATGCCCACTGTCTCCTATGCTGTTCAATATAGCTCTGGAACCGCTAGCCATATATTTACTGAAAACAGACGCTTTCAAGGGCATTGGGGTTGGGACACGGGAGGTAAAAATCACGTGTTTTGCCGATGACATGCTCCTTTTCATGGAGGATCCTATCCACCATCTGGAAGGGGTCCTGGAGATCCTCAATGCTTTTGGGGAATTCTCAGGATTTAGAATTAATAGAACTAAATGTCAACTGCTACCGATGGGATGCCATAGGACGTGGCCAAAGAGGCTGGAGGGGGTGGAGGTGGTGAGTTCACTAACGTACCTCGGTATCAAGATAGGGCCTAAGGGGTCATTGACATATCAGCTCAACTTCCCCCCTTTGATACATAAGATAGAGGCGGAGTTAGAGAGATGGCAAGACCTTCCCTTATCCATAATGGGGAGAGTGCAACTAATCAAAATGGTCAGTTTCGCTAGACTGCTGTACCCCCTACAGAATATCCCATTATTACTGCGACATTCCGACGTGAAGCGTCTACGGGCCGCCTTCACTAGATTTGTCTGGAAAGGGAAAAGGTCTAGAATCAGCTTCAAGAAACTCACAATGGGTAAACTGCAGGGAGGAGCCCAACTCCCAAACGTTAGGCTTTATAATCTAGCGGCTATGTGGAGACATGTACAGGATTGGCTAGAGGATTCGAACTCCTTCTCCAATACGGCACTGGAATCCCAACTGGCTTGCCCGTTCACCTTAGTGACCTTACTACACCTCCCGGTGAGACTACATCCGGCTGAGGTCAAACAAAGCTTGGTCCTGAGAGACACTATGGCGACGTGGCGACATGTCAGGAAAATGTTTAACAGACCTATGTTTGTCTCACATGCATTTCCGCTATGGGCATCTCCTAGTTTTAGAGCAGGGAGGGAGAACAAGCTCTTTGCCGGTTGGAGACAAAAAGGGATCCACAAACTGGGGGATATACTAGCTCCTACCACGGGCTCTCTCCTAAAGTGGAGTGACCTTCAGGAGAAATTTGGGCTGGGGCCCAATCATGTACTTCAATATAAACAAGTAGAAAGCTTTTGTAAATCCACTGTGACACATCCTCAATCGTTAGGGGAAACAAAGGAATTCTTAGAATTGTGCAAGCGGGGTGGTAGTAAGGGGATTCTCTCCAAAATATACTACAACTTGAGAAACAAGGATACGGAAGGGGAAGAAGAAGCACTTTTTAAGAGTTGGGAGACGCTCCTATCTGATCCTGATATAAACCAAAAAATCCTTAAGGGAATGACCCTGGTGCGCCAAGCGGTGGTGAACGAACAATGGAGGGAGATATTATTTAGGCTGGTGCATAAATCCATTTATGCATTCAATATCCCCCATAGTCCGGGGACCACCGGGTATTTGCAGGCCTGCCCAAAGTGTGGGAAAGATAAGGCTAACCTATACCATTGCATTTGGGAGTGTGAAGGGGTACAGGGATTTTGGAGACAAGTCAATAGGTTTATAAAGGACACCTGGGACATTTCTCTTATCTTCAACCCGCAGGGACTTCTGTTCCATTTCACCATTAGAGAGACAGGCAGTGAAAACACCGAGGGCACATTGGTTACGCAGAAGGGGGTTCATTACACTCTTCTAGCAGCCAAGAAGTGTCTGCTGCGACACTGGCTGAATCCGGAGACTCCGGGGATTTCAGAACTCAGGGAATGCCTAAAACAGGCACTCTACATGGAGCAATTGGAGGTGGAGAGAAATAAGGACAGGGACACCAAAAACTTCTTAAAAAAGTGGAAACAGTTTATTTCAACTCAATATAATCCAACGGAGATAAAGGCGATTCTGGACCCGTTTAAATATACAGAATATTATCTCTTAGAAAAAGTAAAAGGCACGTTGGGGAACCTGGACGTAGGAGATTGAGAAGGAGGGAAATGGTACAATACGGGGAGCTGGTTATGAGGTAAAGGTTAAAGGGGGGGGGGTTCGGGGACTAAAAAGGGGTAAAAGAGAAGGAAAGACTACCTTGTTTTGGCTGATCGTGACCATATAAGCATAGCGTGCAAAATATGAACAGTATTTCTGTGATTTCTGTTGATTATTGCTGTTGAAATTGATCTGTAATGTTTTTCACTCTCAAATAAAAAACTTTTAACAAAAAAAAAAATAAACAATAAGTAATTTTTTCATGACACATTCCCTTTAAGGGGTTAATGAAGAGGTCTGTATATGATAAATACAAACCCTGTATTTGACTCAAATTCCCCCACAAACAAGAGGGTAAATTAACCCTTGGGTATAAAATACCCTACAAAATGAACCAGATGGATTTCGGGCATGTATGAGGCAGAAATACACACACCCGGATATTTGACTCAAATTCCCCCACAAAGCAAGAGGAGAAATTAACCCTTGGTATTCAATACCTTACAGAATGAATGAGATGGAATCAGGTGTGTATGGGTCAGAAATACACACACCCTGGATTTGACTGAAATTCCCCTACAAAACAAGAGGAGAAATTAACCCTTGGTATAAAATACCCTACAGAATGAACCAGATGGATTTCAGGCATGTATGGGGCAGAAATACACACACCCTGTACTTTATTCAAATTCCCCCACAAACAATAGGAGAAACTAACCCTTGGTATAAAATAGAATTGCCTACAGAGTGAACAAGATAGAAAGATGGAACTCTGGGGCAGAAATACACCCACCCTGGATTCTATGGAGAATACCCCACAAACTAAAACAACCAAAATAAAAAAAAATGCTGGTTCAGGAACAGGTGTGTATATGACACACACTTGTGAAGGTCTTTTACCACAGTAGCTCAAAAAATGGATTTGCTTTGCAATATAGTGCAGCAGCAGCCAGATACAGGAGACACACTGACAAGTGGCAAAATTTAACATGGCGTCCGTACTTATAGGGCTGCGACGTCACAGAAGCCCGCTGGTTGCTGCTTGGCTTCATGTCTGTACATATCATTGAGGGCTTTCCTTTCTTCCTCCCATAGTTCTCTGCCCCATGTCATGCCATGTGCTCGTGGCCATTTTAGAAAAAAAAAAGACTATTCGTTACCACGTATCACAATAAACTTCTGATTTGTGCTTAATCGATTTTTTCCTGATATTCTAAACAAATTGCACTTTCCTGGAATAGATTTGCTTATCTCTAGTGTTTAGTGTACTTTTAATTTAAAAAAAATGTTATTTACACTTTAAAATATTTTAAAGGTACAATGCATTAGGGTGTATCAGTATGTACCAACCCTTCACAAGGCTTCCAGCTGCCATATTCACTGATCGGGACACAGCAATCATGCCGCTGATGTCCCGATTGGAGAAACGGTGCACAGCATCATTTCTCATTGATTTAGATGCCATCTTTACCGAGGCGTCTAAGGGGTTTAAACAGCGCCCTCCCGCTCTGTAACCGAAAAATGTTAGCTGCAATTAGCAGCTAACACCCAGTGGCTATGTAGCGCAATCCCGCTACAAAGCCCCTTACCCGCACTAACCTCTCGTCATAACGTACTCATATGTCGGTAAGTGGTTAATACACATGGGAAATTTTGCTTGTAAAATGTGTGCCGCATGGTTGCGCAACAAAATATTAAGCGTAACATCAATTTTGTCCAGGCCAGTTTCATTAGTTTGGTTTTTAAAAAATTTCGGTTAAACCATAATTCAGACAATGTCTGATTTTTATTAGTTGATTTTCAGTAAATTTAGGTAGGTATAGGCAGGTATATGTCCCCTATGGGCAGGTATAAGGAGGTATATGTCCCCCATGGTACTCACCTCTATCCCCGCTGCTTTGAGGCGCTCAGTCTTCTTCCTGGCACAGGGATCATGATGTCATTAGTCCACGTGATAACGCAGCACGCCGATTGTGCCGGACACTACTCCACCGTCGGCGCCAGGGCAGTGCCCGGATGCCAACGGTTGACTCGAGAATACGATGAGGAGGGCTTTTTCAGCATATTTTTTGTGCTGAAAAACTCGGCTTATACTCAAGTATGTACGCTACTTTTCAGAGTTTCAAGTTATTTCAGTGACTACTGTGCTTTTTTTCTTTAATGGAAGGATACCAACAATTTTGTCCAGGTGTGTCGTTGCATTTGCCACCACTACTACCACTTCTTATATGCTCATTTTTAGTGCATAGGTATGCCAAGTGATTTCAACTGACAAATGAGGCACACTGACACTGTCATGAAGTTGTGTACTGGTGGCTTGGTAATACAGAATTAGAGACCAGGTCCAATTCCTTGGTTGGAAAGAAGAAATGCTACTAATGTCTTAAATTCCTTAACCCCTTACTGACATAGGACGTATGGATATGCACTGCAATCCCGTTACACAGCCAGGTGTTAACACATCATTTTTACCGAAGATTGAACCACGTTAAAAACAAAACTCCCACAAACATGCCACACAATTTTTTTTTTCTACATTTTGCCCACATAGAATTTTTTGTGGTTTCCTAGTATATTCTGGTGAATGGCAGCTTTAGAAAGAACATCTTGTCCCACAAAATAAAAGCCCTCATTTGTCTATGTCGGTGGAATAAAAAAGTTATGGCTCTGGGAAGGCAAGGAGGAGGGGGGGGGGGGGTTAAAATATGAGGACATTGCATAAATAACCAAAGTGAAGGGAGAAAAAGTGAACCTATGAATTTAAATAACCCTGCAGATAAGATTTGCGCAACACTGGGTAGGAATATTAGACCAGCTCTCCCTACAAATGTGTTTTAGTTTATCAATATTTCTTGTATGCATTGCATGTCCAGCTCTCATCAGGTTATGTCACATATTCCACCTCTGAATTCATTGTTTCCTTAATCATTTAAAGGAGTTGCCTCACTACAAAGAATAGCTTTCAAAATGTAGGGAACACAAAATAAAGACATTTTCCAAATATATTGCTTTGTTCATCTGTTTTTGTTAAGGAACTACAAGTAAATTAATCACCTACCTGGCTATTTCTGTTCCCTCAGTGACTGACCTGTAAACATCTCTCCCCCCTCTGCTGTTTGTTCTATGTGATAGCAGTGAGTGATGTCATCACACAGGTCACAGCAGCTCTATGCTTGCCAGCAGTAAAAAGCTTGATTTATCTAAACTAAACAGCACTAATTAGGGCTTTTGTTTGAGGGATCAGATAAAAAGTTCTGGAGACCTTCTGAGCTAACAAACTAATTAGCAGAATGAAAACACAGAGCTGAATACACCATGGAGCTGTATGCTAATTACAGACATTCTGACCAGGAAGTGACAGAGTAAAGCTTCATTATTTCATTCATGCATCCTATGAAACTTTGTGGGGAGACCACCCTTTTAAGGTGTTTTTTTTTTTTTCTTCTATGCCGTCCAAGAGCCATAACTCTCTTTTTATTTTTCCATCTACGTAGATATATAAGGGCTTGTGGGAAAAATATGGTCTTCTTAATGGTGTCATTGACCATACCATATAATGTACTGGGAAACCCCACAAAAATTGTATGTGAAGTAGAATGTGAAAAACCATAATTGCTCCAATTTTGTGGGGATACTCATTTTTAAGAAGTTTACTGTTTGATATAATTGACATATCTGTATTCTGCAGGTCGGTACAATTCTGGTGATACCAAATGTGTAAACTTTTCATTAAGTTTTAGTACTTGAAAAATAAAAGCATTTTCTAATGTTTTAATTTACTCAGCAGCGCCATTTTTTGCAACCAATAACTTTTTTTGTCTTTCCACCTAAGGACCTGATTGGACCTTTTTTGCAGGCTGAAGTGTAGTATTTATTAATAACATTTTGGTCGATATGCGACTTTGATTACTTTTTATTCAAATTTTTTTAGGGACATGAAATAATTTTGGCTTTCTGAATTTTTTTTCTTCTGTTATGGTCACCATACAGGATAAATTATGTTATCATTTAATAGACTGAACTTTTACTGAAGCAGCAATAGCAATTACGTTAAATATTTTTTTATTTGTAAAATTGCGAATAGTGGGTGTTTAAACTTTAAATGTTAGATTTTTAAAACTTTTTTTTTAACCTGTACATGTATTCGCCCTTGGGACTTAGTCACATATGGTGCACTATATATATCCTCCCCCTTCTCTTCTATCAGTGGACGATTTTGCCACTCATTACTTAAACAAGATCAACCTCATCAGAGAAAGCTTCACCCTACAGTCCTCACTGCCCACCTCTACCGTCACCACCGCCAGCACCTACCCTGACATAGTCCCCAGTGCGCACTTCTATAACCTGCTTTTCCACTGTTACTCACAATAACCTTTCCTCTCTAGTGTCCAAATCCAACCTCACTACCTGTAACTTTGACCTACTGCCAACCTACCTCATCCCAGATCTCAGCACTGTTATTTTCCCAGTCCTCACCCAACTATTCAATCTATCATTAACCTCTGGCATCTTCCCTTCCTCCTTTAAACACACCACCATCACACCCATCCTTAAGAAACCATCTCTCAACCCCCCCTCACTGTCCAACTATCGCCCCATCTCACTGCTTCCATTTGCATCCAAGCTCTTTGAGCACCATGTCTATCTTCAACTGTCCTCTCACCTCTCCTCCAACTCTCTCCTTGACCCACTCCAATCTGGCTTCCGACTGCACCACTCTAGTGAATCCGCCCTAACCAAATGACCTAGTAACTGCTAAAGCCTCACGCCACTACTCTGTGATTCTCCTCTTAGACCTGTCCTCTGCCTTTGACACTGTTGACCATTCCCAACTGCTACAAATCATCTCCTCCCTCGGCATCACGGACATGGCCCTCTCCTGGATCTGCTCATACCTCTCTGATTGGAAATTTAGTGTCTCTCACTCTTGCACCTCCATCTCTCGCCCTCTCTCTGTTGGTGTCCCCAGGGGTCAGTCCTGGGCCCATTACTCTTCTCTATCTACACTCTTGGCCTGGGTCAACTCATAGCTTCATACGGCTTCCCTCGTACTTCCCCCATTCTCTGGAACTCATTACCACAAAACATCAGACTCTCACAAACTTTTACCAGTTTCAAAAGCAACCTGAAAACCCATCTCTTCATGATAGCTTGTAACCTATAATAACCCCACCACCAGTACACCGCCGCCACAAACATGTCTGCCCCACACCTTCTGTCTCTCCCCTCCTTCATTGTAGATTGTAAGCCTTCACGGGCAGGCCGAAGAATGAACGCCGTAAAAACAAAACTCCCGAAAACATGGCACAAGTATGTTTTTTTCACATTTTGCCGTTTCCCAGTATATTCTATGGTAATATGAATAACACCATTAGAAAGTACATCTTGTCTCACAAAATAAAAACCCTCATACGTCTATGTAGGGGGGAAAAAAAAAAAGTTATGGCTTTCAGAAGGCAAGGAAGAAAAAAAAACTTACAGCCATAATATTATGACTATCCATCAGGAAGAGGTTAAAGAGCCGACACAGTTTTAGAACTGTATAAATGAAACTTCTCCTTAACAGTTAAGTGAGCTATTATGGAATAGTTACATCTGTATAGTAAGTTAATGTAGTTATGGTTAACTGACCACATTAAGTTGTTATATAATATAACGATCACTGTCCCCTATGAATACAGCCATGTCACTGTCCCCTATGAATAGTGCCATCAACGCCACCCACAGTTCTATGTAGGTGGGAAAAAAAAAAGTTATGGCTCTTGAAAGGTGGGGAGGAAAAAAAACAAAGTCAAAAATTATGACTGGCTGTCAGGAAGAGGTTAAATTTAGGAACCAAAGGTGCTAAAGCAATTTTCTTTTTTAGCCTGAAGCCACTTGCATTGGAGCTGAACAGTACCTGTAACTTATGTATTGGTAATGCATCAAAAAATTCATGTGCTACGAAGAATGTATACCCTAAAAGGAAAAATAAAGTAATTAATCACATAACATTTACTACTCACTAAATGTTAATTAAAATTCTGCAGTCATAATTTTTTTTTATATTATGTGTTGGTCTCTGACATTTGCAAACACTGCCAACTAGTTTACACTAGCACAATGACTCGTCTGTATGTACTGCAACTCATCCAACATACAAAGAAATTTTTTTACAGCTGCTGAAATGTGAGCTTGCAAAATCAAAACATGTCCATGTTTCCTTAGCAGGTTAATATTAGAGTGAAAACAAACATTCATCACAATGTGATTTCACAGTACTTACCTTTTTTAGCCGAGCGTGACAGAGGCTGAGAAAGATACTAGAACTGTCAGACAAGACTCTGTGTAAGTGTTATGTCTCTCATCAGTGCTTGATTTACAGTTAACACTACTCAGGAGTGCTTTAGAATGTCTTTTATGTTGCCGCTAAGGATGAACTGAGTGTGAGTATGTGATCATAGCAGCTACTGTTCACCCACTAGTTTAGGGATGATGAAAACTAAGAATGAAAGCCTGGGGGCCTTCATTGGGCCATCACAACTAGGTGGCACTTCACTATCACGCCACCCAGGCCCCGAATTGATGGTGGAGAGAAGCACCACACCATTTTGTAAAGGCTTAGATACTGCAGGTGCACTGACCATACTTTCTAAGTGGCTGAAAAGCCGGTTATCTCTGGTCCCGACTAGCAAAGGCAGGTGTTGGCTGTAACATCATGTAAGCAGCAAGCAGAGCCAATGAGCCCTCTCCATACACACTTACTGACAGAATGGCATAACTGTACATCACATGATGGTGACGGGTTAATAGTATTTCTTACATAAATAAAACCTTTTGGCTATACCTCCTATTCTCTACATTAAACTATACAGAATATGTTTCATATAATTTTTTTCTCCATACATCTTACCATGGGAGAAAGACCTATATATAGGCCTTCTAGCAAAAATTCAAATAGAAGGGGCATGCTAGCTTGGTATCTTAGCTGATGTAAAATTTTTAGACACTGGCAGATTTTGGTACCCTGGAATAGTAAACCTGGAAACTTTTTACAGTGTTTTTAACCACTTGCTTACACTGATTAGTAAGCCATTTAGCTATGGTGTCTACTGAATAATATCTGTTCCAAATCCTATTGACCACAACCTTCTGCAGCCTGTGTGGAAAAAAAATTAAGAGAAAAAAGAAAGAAAAAATATTTAAATAGAGAAAAATATTGTAAAGAGAAAAGAAAAAAATCCCTTTTCTTTTCTCTTTTTCTCCCCTACTTTTTTCCCTTTCCTCCCTTTCCTTTAAAATGAGCGAGAGTAAAAGAAAGGAATAAAGGAAGAGGTAAGAGGAAGAAAAAGGGGGAGAAGGAAAGGAAAAATATAGGGAAAAGAGAGAAAAGGGGAATTTTTTTCTATCTCTCTAAATATTTTTTCTTTTTTCTCTTATTTTTTTTTCCAACTTGTTTTTTTTGTCTCCCAGTCAGGGCTTTATTTATATGCAGTTTTCGTGTGGCAATTGTGTCACTAGGTTTCCCTCTTTTTTGTGTATAGTCTTCTAGGGGTTAACTATTAATATGGGAGAAGTAGACAAGAGGTTCCCTCTCATGAGTTTTAACAGGGTGTAAATACCAGTATGCTTGTAGTATTGTTTGCTGTGAACAAGGCTTCAGATGAAGCTGAAAAGTGTAAGCTAAGGCTGCATGCACTTTTTATCATCTGTCTGCGATAAGCATTTTTCAATAAAGCATTTGCTGATACATACTGCTGAATCATCTTTACTTTGACTTCACAGTGCTTTTGGAATCTTTACCACAGTGGCCGGCGGTGATCTATGTGCGGAGGCCTTAGCAGCCACAGGCTTGTTTGCGGCTATATAGTATACACGTGGGTGAGTCTTGACAAGTCTTTTTGTTTTGATTATCATTGCTCCTGGACTCTTAACTATGCTCCTGCCAAAGCTTTCTGAAATCTCTGGTTCAGCTCTAGTTTCAAACTACTGGCTCTGACTTCTGGCTATTTCTGGTTACACTCCAATCCTGTAGACACTTCTAGCCATGACTCCTCGCCTGACTGTTTGTTGCTATATGTCCTGCTGCCAATTGGTGATTGCAACCTGGAGAAACCATGCAGCAATGTCTGAACCCCCAACAATAATCTAGCTTCTTTTGGTCCAGTAGGGTGCCACCATTATCAGAGTTCAGCTCACTTTCAGAAGGTTTTGGAAAACTGTGTACGGCAGATCTAACTTTCCGTTTTGGACTAGAGCATCTACTGCTGTGTAAACATCCATCTGTTTGATGGGATAATAACTGAATAACTTTTTTTTTTTTTGACACAAAGAAGTCTACCTGTGATCTTCCCCATCTTTTAAAGATTTTCAGATATATAGTTATACATAGAAGTTTATATACAGTATACAGAGACATGTGTATGTTTTTCACACTGACATGAAATTAGAATAAACTTTACCCGTTTTAGGTCAATTAGGAATACAAAAATTATTTACATTAGCCAAATGCCAGAATAAGGAGAGAGAAAGTTTTTTAAAGGCATTTTTAATACTTTCTGCAAAGCCAAAAGTTTACATACATTTCATTAGTATTTGGTAGTATTGCCCTTTAAACTGGATGACTAGGGTCAAACATTTTGGATATTCTTTCACAAGCTTTCACAAGAACCGACTAGAGGAAAGGCCCGTCTAGATTTAATATTGACTAATAGACCTGACAGAGTAACAAAGGTTCAGGTTGAGGGGCACCTGGGAAATAGTGACCATAATATAATAAATTTCCGTTTATCCTTCAATAGAGTTTTTTGTCAAGGAGCCACAAAAACACTGAATTTTAGGAAGGCTAATTTTATTCTGCTTAGGGAGGCCCTAAACCGTATTGACTGGGACAATGTGTTTTAAATATGGCAGAACAAATAATAAATGGGATATTTTTAAAAACATCCTAGGCTACCACTGTGAGAGGTACATACCTTATGGTAATAAAATAATTAGAAACAGGAAAAACCCAATGTGGATCAACAGGGATGTAAAAGAGGCAATAAAAAACAAAAAGAAAGCGTTTCACCTACTAAAACAGGAGGGTAGTGAAGAGGCACTAAGAAGCTATAGGGAAAAAAATAAAGTGTGTAAAATAAAGATAAAGGAAGCAAAGCTGGAGACGGAAAGACATATCGCCATAGAAAGTAAAACTAACCCCAAAATATTTTTTAACTATATAAATAGTAAAAAGATTAAAACAGAAAATGTTGGCCCTTTGAAAAATACTGAGGGAGAGACAGTAGAGGGCGATGAGAAAAAAGCAAACCTATTAAACACTTTTTTCTCCACTGTATTTACCGAGGAGGATGAGCTTCCTGTTGAACAGAGGGATGAGGTAAACTCCAACTTAAAAGTTTCTTGTCTAACCCAGGAAGAAGTGCAGCTCCGTCTTAAGAAGATTAAAATAGACAAATCCCCAGGTCCAGATGGCATACACCCACGTGTCCTAAGGGAGTTAAGTGATGTCATAGATAGGCCCCTATTCTTAATATTTATGGACTGTCTAATAACGGGGTATGTCCCAAAGCATTGGCGCATAGGAAATGTGGTGCCAATATTCAAAAAGGGGTCAAAAAGTGATCCAGGAAACTATAGGCCGGTAAGTTTGACCTCTGTTGTAGGTAAAATGTTTGAAGGTTTTCTCAAGAGATGCTATCCTGGAGTATCTCACTGAAAATAAATGTATAACGCCGTTCCAGCATGGGTTTATGAAGGATCGGTCCTATCAGACTAATCTCATCAGCTACTATGAGGAAGTCAGTGCTCGACTGGATCGGGGTGAGGCACTGGATGTCATATATCTAGATTTTTCTAAAGCATGTGATACGGTGCCACATAAAAGGTTGGTAAGTAAAATGAGAATGCTTGGACTGGGGGAAAACGTGTGCAAGTAGGTAAGCAACTGGCTCACTGATAGAAAACAAAGGGTAGTAATTAACGGTGCATACTCTGACTGGATTGCTGTTACTAGTGGGGTACCACAAGGGTCAGTATTGGGCCCTATCCTCTTCAACATTTTCATTAACGATCTTACACAGGGAATACACAGTAGAATATCTATCTTTGCAGACGATACTAAGCTCTGTAAAGTAATCAACACAATAGAGGATAATGTGTTATTACAAAGGGATCTGGATAAATTGGAGGCCTGGGCAGGGAAATGGCAGATGAGGTTTAACACAGATAAATGCAAGATTATGCACATGGGGAGGAAAAATCCATTACATGGCTACATGTTAGATGGAAAAAGGCTGGGTAAAAGTGACATGGAGAAGGACTTGGGAATCCTGGTGGACAGTAAACTTAATTGTAACAGCCAGTGTCAGACAGCAGCTGCCAAGGCAAATAGGATCATGGGGTGCATTAGAAGGGGCATAGAGGCACATGATGAGAACATTATTCTCCCATTATACAAATCACTGGTTAGACCACACATGGAATATTGTGTACAGTTTTGGGCACCAGTGCACAGGAAAGGCATTATAGAGCTTGAACAGGTACAAAGGCGGGCAACAAAAATAATAAAAGGACTGGGTGGACTACAGTACCCAGAAAGATTAGCAAGATTAGGGTTATTTAGTTTAGAGAAAAGACGGCTTCGGGGGGACATAATAAATATGTTTAAATACATCAAAGGTCAATATAGAGATCTCTCCCAAGATTTATTTATACCCAGGACTGTATCTAGAACAAGGGGGCATCCTTTACGTCTTGAGGAACGAAAGTTTCTACATAAACATAGAAAGGGATTCTTTACTGTATGAGCAGTGAGACTGTGGAACTCTCTGCCAGAGGAACTTATCATGGTGAATTCACTAACAGAGTTCAAAAAGGGTTTGGATGCATTTCTGGAGCATAATAATATAACAAGTTATAGTGTCTAGGATTCTGGAGAGGGGCCATTGATCCAGGGATTTTTCCGATTGCCAGATTGGAGTCGGGAAGGAATTTTTCCCTAAAATGAGGACAATTGGCTTCTACCTCATTGGGGTTTTTTGCCTTCCTCTGGATCAACGCCTTAGCACAACAGGCTGAACTGGATGGACGTCTCGTCTTTTTTCAGCCTTACAAACTATTAAACTATAAGCTTCTCACAATAGTTGGAAGAAATTTTGGCCTGTTCCTCCTGACAGAACTAGTGTAACCGAGCCATGTTTGTAGGTTGTCTTGCTCGCACCTGCCTTTTCAGCTTTGCCCATACATTTCCCATAGAATGGAGATCAGGGCTTTGTAATGGTCACTCCAAAACATTCACTTAGTTATCCTTAAACCACCTTGTAACCAGTTTGGCAGTATGCATTTGGAAGACCCATTTCCACACAAGCTTCAACTTACTGGTTGATGTCTTAAGATGCTGCTTTAGCATTGCCACAATCTTCTTTCCACATGATACCATCTATTTTGTGAAGTGCACCAGTCCCTCCCTCCTGCAGCAAAACAATCTCACAACATAATGCTGCCACCCAGGTGTTTCACAGTTAGGATGGTGTTCTTAGGCTTTCAAGCTTCTCCCTTTTTCCTCCAAATGTAATGATGGTCATTATAGCAAAACGGTTACATTTTAGTATCGACAGACTGCAGGAGGTCTCCAAAAATGTAGGTCTTTGTTCCTGTGTGCATTTGCAAACATTAATCTGGCTTTTATATGTTTCTTTTGGAGTTCTTCCTGGCAGAGTGGCCTTTTAGCCCATGTTGATACAGTACTCGTTTCACTGTGGATGATGACACAATCTTACCAGCTTCCGCCAGCATCTTCACAAGATCTTTTGCTTTTGTTCTTGGGTTGATATGCACATGTCAGACCAAAGCATGTTAATCTCTGAGGTAAAGAACTCATCTCCTTCCTGAGCTGTATGATGGCTGGACATTTCCATCTTGTTTGTACTTGCGTATAATTGTTTGTACAGATGAACCAGGCACCTTCAGGTATTTGGAAATTGCACCCAAGGATGATCCAGACTTGTGCAAGTCCACAATTCTCTTCCTGATATCTTGGCTGATTTCTTTAGACTTTCTCACTTTCTCATGATGTTACACACGGAAGCAGTGTGTTTCTGGTGTGCCTTAAAATACATCCACAGGTTTTTCTCTAACTCAAATGTTGCCAATAAACCAGAAGCATCTAGTGAAAGGATATCATCATATGGGCTGTCCCAAATAGTTTAAAGGCAAAGTAAACCTAGTGTATGTAAATTTTTGACTTTGCAGAAAGTAATACAAATGCCTTATAAATTCTCTCTCTCATTATTCTGGCATTTGGCAAATATAAATAATTTTGGTAATCCTAATTGACCTAAAACGGGTAAGGTTTATTCTTATTTCATATCAGATAGTAAGAAAAACATGCATATGTGTCTTTATCTAGTGTATGCCAACTTCTGGTTTCAACTGTAGGTGCCATTCCCCTGCATCTCATGACCAATACGTTACATCTACTTTTAAGTTTAGAGTTCCCTTTATGTACTGTGGCTGAAAAAAGCTCCACAGAGCTTCAGCCCCTCCTTGGTCTTTTATCTGTTTGACAGGGACATGAAAAAACATTGGAGAAAAGAGAACAAGTCAGGATTTTTAACCTGTGTTTTTTTTTAGGAGGATACAGCTTTTTGTTGTCATGTCGAAAACTTAGGTAAGGTTGTAATCTGTTACAAAAAAACAGATAGGGAAAAAACCTTCATTGTTTCAGTGGGTCATTATCCAATGAGTTATGTGACCCATTCAGCCACTCTCAGGAAATTGCATGTTACTGAATAATAATATTCATCTTTATTTATATAGCACCAACATATTCCACAGCACTTTACAATTTAGGGGTATAAATAAGGGGTATAAGCACATACAAATTTAGACATTACACTGTAAAAACCTACTTACAGATCAGACACAAGGAGTGAGGGCCCTGCTCACAAGAATTTACAACCTATAAGGATGCATGGGTGAGACATGCTCAGCTTACATATTGGTCCAGCCATGTTACATAAATACAGGGGAGTTTGCATAAAAAGTGGTTGAGTCAGCCACCCAGATTGTACATCTATATACAGGTTTTTGAGTACCCAAATGCAGGGCAGGTCATTTCGCAGCGATGTGGTTAGGATCTGACAAAGATATAAGCGGACAGTGAAAGCGCAAAATTGACAGATATTTTAAGTGTCACAGTTAAACTAAATGGATGACAAAACATGAAGATCTTAAGAACGTATATCAGTGTGGCCATACATCGGGCCCAACTGCAGTCGCCTGGAGCATTGATGTGTACGTCTGGACTGTGCAAGTTGGTTGGTGCAAAATTCAACTAGATGCGCCATAAGTAGACCTAGCTCAGTTAAAACTATGTCATCTTCCATTCCAGCCGAAAACTTGGTTTTAGCCAGTTGATTCCAGGCAGCCAAAAATCTCTCGAACAATTGTATATTTGGACCTGTTGATGCCGGCCACAACTTATCAAATACGCTTGCAACAATTAGCTTGTAAAAATGGTGCCTACAGGGAAACTCAATAGTTATTTCTGCAGTTTCTGTTGCAATAGGATGCACTCACCAGCCTTACTACCAGTGTTACTACTGGTCATGTTGAATGACAAACTTGACTTTATCCAAAAGCTGCGAATCCTGCAGAACCACAAATACAGCTATAGCTTATGCTGCACCTGTGCACCTGGGACCAACAACAACTTCTCCGTTCTTCCTCCTGACACTAGTACTGCCAGTCACTCAGCAGTTTCATTAAGGGTCTGGGTTACAAATTTTTTCCCACTCCAGTGTTCAATCAGTGGACCACTGCTATCAAAGGAAACTTTGATATGATTTGCTGCAATCTCTCGATGCCAGTGACCAGCTTGTCTGATTCCCTGTTCAACATGAGACTGCCTGGATCATGGGCCAGAGACTGAGAAGCAGCAGCAAGCATGTAGGGCACTTTTCTATCACTGCTAATAGTTCTGTCTAGAGCTGCAGCAACTTCTGAAGTCCCAATGTTGACAGGTCTTATCAAGTTACCTTCTTGGGACTAAAATGCCATTTACCCTCATCACTATCAATGTTGGAAGAGCTGTTGTTGCTGCAACTGCTGCTACTACTGCCAAGTTCAGCAGATGCGGTTGACTGCTAAACTCGCTCAGTTTTCTTTTTTTTTTTTTTTTTGCTTCTTTGCTTGTAATCCTCTCATAAATCTTCTTTCCTCGACCCTGGGCAGCTTTCTGTCTAATGGTCCCAAGCTTCCACGACAGCAAGCAAGAAGTCACGGTCTTCCTGAAGTTTTATAAGTTTCATGGCATTAGCATAAGCGACATTATACAAAACTTTAAGTTTATTAACTAATTCCTTCTCCTTGGATTCTTGGGTTTTGGTTCACCATTTAGTATTCTTCTTGAGACTCTTCCATTGACCACACAGACTCTTCACCTTTCTGATCACGTGATATTGTTGCCTTGTTAAAGCTTGGGTGGTAATGGGTCTTCCAAATGGACAATGTGGCATACTGCCAAACTGGGTACAAAGTGGCTTAAGGATAACCGTCAATGATTTGGGGAGGCCATCACAAAGGCAGGGTCAAGCAAGGCGACCTACAAACATGACATTCAAAATGTGTGACCCACGTCATACAGTTTAAAGGCAATGCTACCAAATACTACTGAAATGTATGTAAACATTTGACTTTGCAGAAAGTAATAAAAATTCTGTCTCCCTCATTATTCTGGCATTTGGCAAATATAAATAATTTTGGTAATCTTAAATCGACCTAAAACGGGTATGGTTTATTCTGATTTCATGACAGATAGTGAGAAAAACATACATAGTATCTTTTTATATCGTGTATGGAAACGTCTGGACACAGACACAAACACACAGACATACACACACTCGCTCTCTCTCTGAAGGAAATACTTATTTGATACCTTGCTGATTTTCTAAGTTTGTCCACTGACAAAAACATGAACAGTCTATAATTTTAGAGGTAGGTTAATTTTAACCCCTTACCACCGAAGCCAGTTTTGGCCTCTCTGACAGAGCCCCATTTTTTTTAAATCTGGCATGTGTCACTTTATGTGAGAATAACTTTTTGACACTTTTACCTATCCATGTGATTCAGAGATTGTTTTCTTGTGACACATTGTGCTTTAAGATGGTTAGAAATTTTGGTCCAAAAAGGCCTTGTTTATTTGTGAAAAATTGGAAAAATTTTCAAACTAAAAACATTTCTGCATGTAAGACAGATAGTTATTCCACTCAAAATAGCTCATAACAAGCATCTACCATATGTCTACTATAGGTTGGCAACATTTCTTTAAATGTCTTTTTTTTTTTTTTTTTTACGACATTAGGGGGCTTAGAAATTCAGTAGTAATTTTCAAATTTTCAATATACATTATTTTAGGGACCAGTCCAGTTCTAACCTGATTGATTGGCCTGTATGTTAGATACAAAACAGCATTTAGGAAGTTTATTAGCCCATTAGGTGTTACAAAAGAATTAAACCAATTTTGATTTGAAATTTTAAAATTTCACTTTTTTTTTGCAGATTTTTAATTGTTATCCATTATTCACAAGAACACAGTAGATGTGACCAGGGAAATGCAACTTAATATTGATTCCCCAGAGATATCCCATATGTGGCCCTAGTGTGCTATTTGGCTGAACCACAAGCCCCAGAATAGGAGGAGCACCTACTGGACTCCGGGGTCTCATTTTCATTACGATTTTATTTAGGCACCACTTCAGGTTTGCGGACACACTAAAGCGCTAAAACTTAATAAACACCCCTAAAAAGACCCCATATTGGAAACTTCACCCCTTAAGGAACCTATCCAGGTGTGCAGTAAGTATATCGACCCCACAGGTGTTTAAAACATTTTTTTAGTGGCAGGCTGTGAAAATGAAAAAATTATTATTTTCCAACAATCTGCAATTTTAGCTGAAAATGTTTAATTTTTTCAAGGAATCCTGGGGGGTCTGTAAAATTGCAATGATATAAATTTTATATAGTTTTTTATGTTTTATTACTATTACACAATAGAAATGTCTATAAAAAATTACATTTTTATTTTCTATTCTGACAGCCATAACTTTTTCATTTTTCCGTATATGGAGCAGATTATGGGCTTGTTTTTGCGGGATGAGTTGACATTTTTATTAGTACCATTATGGGGTACATATGACGCTTTGATCCCTTTTATTAAGGTTTTTGTGAGGCATTTTGAACAAAATACAGCATCCCTGGTAGTGTTTTTTATTTTTTACAGCGGTCACCGTGTGGTATAAGTGACATGCTAGCTTTCCTCAGCAGGTCGGTACGATAACCGCGATACCGAATTCGTATTTTTTTAATGTTTTACTTCTTTTACACAATAAAAACACTTTTATTCAAAAAGGAAATTACGGTTTTGCATCATCATAATCTGAGAGCCATAACTGTTTTATTTTTCTGTGTAGAGGGCTGTGTAGGGGCTTGTTTTTTGCAGGATGAGCTGACATTTTTATTGGTATAATTTTCGGAGCGACAAGACTTTTTGATCAGTTTTAAATCTGTGTTTTGGAAGGCAGGGTGAAGAAAATACTGCAATCCTAGTAATTTTTTTTATTTTTATTTTTAACAGAACTCACTGTGCAGTATCGATGACAAGTTAGGTTTACTCTGTGGGTCGATACGATTATGGCGATACCCAGTTTATATAGTTTTTTTATGTTGAAGCACTTTTTTTTTTTTAAAGTGTTTTTATATGCATAAATATTGTTTTACACATCGCTATCTTTCAATAGCCATAACTTTTTTACTTTTCCGTATACAGAGACGTGTAAGGATTTTTTTTTTTGCGGGATGAAATGTCGTTTTAATTGGTGCAACTTTGGCTTTTATAGGAGTTTTTGATCGCTTTTTATTCCATTTTATGTGCTGCGGGATGAACACAAATCACAATTTTTTTGTTTTTAACAGCGTTTACCGTATAGGTTAATTAATGTGTAAAAATTAATATTTATAGGGCAGGTAGTTACACACGTGGAGATACCAAACATGGGTACTTTATTTATTTTTTATCTTTTTTGGGGCGATTGGTGATTTTATTTTTTGTGTTTCACTTTCTTTTACTTGTTCACACTTTTTTTTTACTTTTCCCCATAGGGGATTTGTAACAGCGATCTTCAGATGACTCTTGTAATGGAGACCTTCATACAGCATTTTCTGCTGTATACTGGTCTCCATGGCAACTGACAATCGCCATGCCCACAATGCATTGTGGACATGGTGATGTCACAGACGACCCGGGAAGTGACTTTCACTTCCTGGGGCCGTCTGGTAGGAGATCGCTGCCGCACTATGGTGTGGCAGTGCGCCGTGTGCAGGCAGCAGGAGCTCACTCCTCCTGCCTGTGATTTAGCTCTGACGATCTTAAGGGGTTATCCACCTGCGGCCAGAGCTCACTCCGGCCACAGGTGAGGCAGCATGAGGTCAGCAGCAATATACCGCTGGTCCCATGTCGCTATTGTGCGGGGCTTGCTTGTAAGCCCGCACAATCAACAGGGCGTATGCATACGTCCAATGTAGGGAAGGGGTTAACATTGAGATATAGAATATCCAAAATAAAATCTAGTAAATCATACTCATTATACTATATATTGTAAATTTATTTGCATTTTGCTGAGAGAAATAAGTAGTTGATCCCCTACCAACCATTGAGAGTTCTGGCTCCTACAGACCAGTTAAACGCTCCTAATCAACTGATTACCTGCATTAAAGACCGCTGTCTTAAATAGTCACCTTTATAAAACAATCCTGTCCACATACTCAATCAGACCCGATCCTCTACAACATGGGCAAGACCAAAGAGCTTTCTAAGGACGTCAGGGACAAGACCATACACCTGCATAAAGCTGGTATGGGCTACAAAGCCATAAGTAAGATGCTGGGTGAGAAGACGACAACAGTTGGTGCAATTGTAAGAAAATGGAAGAAACACAAAATGACTGTCAATCCACATCGATCTGGAGCACCATGCAAAATCTCACCTCGTGGGGTATCATTGATCATGAGGAAGGTGAAAGATCAGCCTAAAACTACACAGGGGGAACTTGTTAATGATCTCAAGGCAGCCGGGACCACATTCGCCAAGAAAATCATTGGTAACACATTGCACCGTAATGGTTTAAAATCCTGCAGTGCCCACAAGGTCCCCCTGCTCAAGAAGACACATGTGCAGGTTCGTCTGGAGCTTGCAAATGAACACCTGGATGATTCTGTGAGTGACTGAGAGAAGGTGCTGTGGTCAGAAAAGACAAAATTGAGCTCTTTGGCATTAACTCAACTCATCATGTTTGGAGGAAGAGAAATGCTGCCTATGACCCAAAATTCAAAAAATGTCCTCGGCACTCAAAGAACGGGTGCAAGCCAAAACATTACAAATTCAAAGGACAATAGGCTGTACTCCAAAATTGCTTCAAATTTTCATCAACATTTTATTGTTTCCTTTATTGACAACATGATTATTCAACCGACTTCATTATTACAATTAAAAATAACATTTTTCATTAATGTTAGATTCAAATACAGTACGTTTCGGTCTTCCATGAGACCTGCCTCAAAAGAATCTTTTTTATACACTGTTATTCGTGTTCATCTCACAAATCTTATAAGACTACGCTCTGTATATATCTGTGATATATCCGCCAAAGAACACTGTCCTCACTATCAAGCATGGAGGTGGAAACATTATGTTTTGTGGGTGTTTCAGTGTTAATGGCACAGGACTACTTCACCACATCAATTGGAGAATGGATGGAGCCATGTACCGTAAACTCCTGAGTGACAACCTCCTTACCTCCACCAGGACATAAAAAATGGGTCGTGGCTGGGTCTTCCAGCAAGATAATGACCCAAAACATACAGCCAAAGCAACAAAGGAGTGGCTCAAAAAGAAGCACATTAAGGTCATGGAGTGGCTTAGCCAGTCTCCAGACCTTAATCCCATAGTAAACTTATGGAGGCGGTTGAAGAGGGATGGACCAAAATTCCTCCTGACAGGTGTGCAAACCTCATCATCAACTACAAAAAACGTCCAACTGCTGTGCTTGCCAACAAGGGTATTGCCACCAAGTATTAAGTCTTGTTTGCCAGAGGGATCAAATACTTAATTGCTCTCTGCAAAATACTAATCAAATTATTCAGTGTGATTTTCTGGATTTTATTTTGGATATTCTCTCTCTCAATGTTAAAATTAACCTACCCTTAAAATTATAGACTGTTCATGTTTTTTTATGATTCAAAACGCGTTACTGAGTAAATAGACTAAGGGACAAACATTACAGATACAAGGGAGAGCGGGAAGGTCTCATACATAGAAAACCATGAAGCAGTATCAACGAATAGGGGAAAAAAAACCCTCTTTCAACTACATGGATACACAGGAGATAATAGTATCAATCGTATACATAAGAGTAACAGTCATATGTCATAGGTCTATTTTGACTCTATAAAGGCAATTCCAAAAAGAAAATATGTTATAAAACCAAAGACAACATGAAACATTAAACACATAGGGGAAGAGAAGAACAGTAAGAAAGAAAACAAAGAAAGAAGGGGAAGCAAATAAAAAAAAGGGGGGGGGGGGGGAGAGTGGAAAGTCAGGAGTGCAGCCTCACTCACATACCCCACGACCAACCTGTCCTGCAACAGTGTCACCTACGCCATAGGTCTCCTAGATAACGCACCCACTAGAGATATGACCAATAAGTGTCCAACCCCAGGTCATCTCAAAGAGGTACAAAATGCAGGAGGAAGATTGGAAAGAGAGCCAAGGAACCCATGTCCGAAGCAACTGTCGCACTTGATCATTGGAAGATGTCAGAAGCTCTTCCATATGAGAAGTGTGAGTGACTTCAGTAACCCATTCCGTTACAGTTGGTGGATCAGGAGATCTCCAGGGCCTGGGGATAATAGTCTTTGGAGGAGGTGGCGAACCAACGATTTTTTATAGTGTGAAATCGGGAGCTCAAACACAAAAAACAAGGCTGCTTCAGGTGGTTTTGGAAGTGCTTGTCAGTGACCCTCCGACTGATGTCATGAACAGCATCCCAGAACCCCTTCAAGGCTTGGCAGTCCCACCAGATATGTAGCATAGTCCCGACCTCCGTCCCACAGCGCCAACAGAGGTCCGACACAGAGGGGAACCATTAATGTATTAGAGAGGGAACCCTGTACCATCTTGAGAGAATTTTGAAGCTGGTTTCTTGTGCCTTAGAAGCTATCACTGCCCTATGAGAAGAGCAAAACATCGCTGCCACTGTACCTGTGAAAAGGATTTACCAAGCTCAACTTCCCAAGATGGGTGATTCGCCCAATGGGTAGCAGATATTGCCTTGTATATAATGGGGATAACGTGTCTCGTGGGGGTGTCCAGGAGGCACATCTGCTCAAAAGAGGCCTTTTGAAATCAACTGCATGTTTTATTGAGTTAAAGAAATGTCGTAGTTGGGCGCATTGAAAAAAGGAGGAAAGGTTAGAGGACACTTCCGTAGGCAGAGACTGGAATGGAAAAATATTAGAGCCAAGTACGAGGTTGTGTAATTGAATCAAATTAGTTTTAGAGCCTCCTAAAAAAAGGGTGTCTCCAGGCCAGGGGGATACGCAGGGTTATCAGTGATAGGAAGCAGGGGCCCAGTTCTATCATTTAGGTTATAAGTAAGTTTATAGGTTACAATCGTGGTAAGAGTGTGACGGGTAGTAAAAGATGTGGGATATTTGTTCCCCAAAGAACAAGTCCAGATCCAGGGGAGCGTTGCCACGGACAGAGGACAAGTCACATCCGCCAGTCTAACCCCTAGTTTGGGCCCACCAGGTCAAGCACACGAGAATATGCAGCGGCCATATAATATTTTTTGCAGTCTGGCAGACCTATGCCCCCGACATTTTATTCCTAACTAAGGTAGAATAAGCCAGTCTAGGCTGGCCCATAGGCCAAATAAAGGCCATGAAAATGCGCCAAACCCGCTGGCGAAAAGAGTTAGGGATGTACACTGGAATGGCTTGAATCATATACAGAAGGCGGGGCAAAATTGTTATTTTGAGTATATTTACTCTGCCAAACCATGAAAATTCTCTCCTGCTCCAGCCTTCCAGATCAGAGGAGATTTTATGAAGTAACGGGTCGAAGTTGGACACGAAAAGTTTAGAGAGGTCATTAGGAATTGTAATACCTAAATAGGTGAGATCCGCTTGCAGCCATGCAAACGGGTATGAGGACTTAAGTAGTCCAAGGTCTGCAGGAGGGAGGTTAATGCTTAGGGCTTCGGATTTAGAAATGTTGACCAAGACCCAAAACGCTCCAACTCAGACATCAGTGCCGGCATAGATGTCAAAGGATCCGTTATATAGACCAATAGGTCATCGGCAAAGGCTGAGCACTTATATTCATGTCCACCAATTGTTATCCCCTGAATGCCCGGGTTGGAGCGAATGGCAGCCATCAGATTCTCCATCACCAAGACCTATAATAAAGGCGAGAGCGGACATCCCCGACATGTTCCATTATGGATACTAAAGGGATCAGACAAAGAGCCATTAATTTTGAGTTGGGCGGAAGGAGAATTATAAAGGGCCATGATCTTAGAGCAAAAAGATGGCCCTAGCCCCAGATGCCGAAGAGAAGACAACAAAGAAGACCAAGAGATTCTATCAAAGCCTTTTTCGGCATCTAGGGATAGGACCATCAATGGAATCCACACCAACTGAGCTGGATGAATGATATCAAGGGTCTTCAGGGTATTGTCCCGGGCCTCCCTCCTTGGAAGAAAGCCCACCTGATCCGGGTGTTTTAGGCGAGGCAGCAGTGGACTCAATCTATTAGCCAACAATTTGGCATATATTTTTAAGTCCACATTCAACAAGGAGATTGGTCGATAACTGCTGCAGGAGGAGGGGTCTTTACCCTGTTTGTGAATGACCGCGACATGTTCTAAGGTGGAGTGAGGTGGGAAAGACTCCAATTCAGAGAGGATAGATTCTGGGAGGCAAGAGTCTCGGCCATGAGTCAGTTAATTCCCCAACCCATGGGAGGGAGCTTGGATATTATACAGGTCAGAATAGAAAGAATGGAAGACGGTCCACCAGACAATCCCGGACATGATGTGCCAGCGACCTATGTATAGCCACAGCCACTCCCCTGGACCTGGACTCCTGGTTGTTAGTGAAGAACCAATTGGTATAGTACTTATTACGTATAACAGGAGCATGACCAACTTTAAAATGGGTTTCCTGAAAAAGTACTATTTGGGCTTTCTTTTTATGGAAGTGGTATAAGACCTGGGATCTTTTTTCCGGGGTATTAAGCCCCTTAGCATTGAGAGAGGCTACTGTTAAATCTGACCTCAGGAGGTTCCGACGACCTATACCCCAAAGAAAAACAAGGAGGAGAAAGGAGAAAAAAAAAAAGGAGAGGGGGAGGGGGAAAGAGAACCCCTGAGAAGAGGTGAGAGAAAGAAAGAAGAAAAAGAGAGAGAACCAAGAACATCACAAGCAGGCAAAGAATGGCCCGCTGCTGGAACTAATATGCGGACTATACAAAGTCAAAAGTCCCAAGGCTTACTAAGAAGCCTCAATCGGACTAAAACCTAATGGGGGATAGAAAATAAAGAGTGAAAGGATAATAGAGATACAGACAACACATATCTGGGCTCCGCATAGCTGAGGAATGCAAAGGAAAAATGGCTGGCTCTAGGACGAGAGCGCATTAAAGAGATGGAAGAACCAATAAAGATATAAGAAGAAGAGGAAAGACCATGGTGCAAGGACTAGGAGCATAATACAAACAGTACAAAGCAGAGAGAATACTCCACCGTGCAGACATACCACCAACTAGTGGACAGATCAGTAATAAACAGGCTAATTCTAAAATGTAAGAATAATCACAAGTAACAAAGGATATATAAGGCCCCAAGATAGTCCAACATCGGGGTTCAAGCAGGGTGCGAGAGCGAGGAGTCAGTGGGATGACGACGTCGGCGTGGTCTCCTCGGCAAATGCTCCCCTGTGGAAGAAGTTGGCGCAGTAGAAGGGGCAGCAAAGATAGGCCAGGGCGGTAGGACAACATTCTGGATATTCAATTCCTGGAGAAAAGACAGAATGTCATCCGGGGAACGGATAGATAACAATTTTTCTCCACTGCGAACCAACAAAAGCAAAGGGGCTACCCGGTCTCCGAGTATAGCCAGCAAGGCTTTCAGGGCTGCACACTGGGTGAGAGTGTATCTGGAAAGGTCCTGCAGTAACAACAGAGGTGAATCCTGGAATACAATTGATTGTCGCTGAAGGGCTTGTCGCAGAACGTCCTCCTTTAATTGGTAAAAATGAATTCTGCAAATAACGTCCCTGGGCCGCTTCCGATATAACTTGGGGGGCCGGAGCGCTCGGTGAGCCCTATCCATTTTGATGTAGGTATTGGGGGGCCGCCCCAATAAGTCATTGAAAATAGTAGCGACTACAGAATGGATGTCTGCCGACACCACCGTTTCAGGCTATCCCCGAATCCTTAAATTATTGCGGCGGCTCCTGTTTTACAAATCGTCCAGCTGCTGTTGGAGGGCGGGGATCTGGTTAGACTGTTGGCTCGTGGTGGACTGCAGGGCTTGGATGGATGCTGTCGACGATTCTTGAGCTTGGTTTAAGGTAGTAAGTTCCGACAACTCTGCACGAAACACAGCAAACTCCTGTTTGCACTAGGCGACTATTTGCCATGTTAGTTGAGAGATATCAGATTTTGTTGGTAATGATTGAGTAAGCTGTCACAAGTCGGCAAGGGTGACCAATTTTTCTTCAGCAGGGTGAGACATGGAAGGAGAAGGAGGCCCAAGACCGACCCCAAGCTTGGGAACCTGTGGCGGCAGTAATGACGGGGCCTCATTGAGATGCCTCCAGGGATCCAGTCCCAGTGCATGAAACTGGGGCGTCAAGAGGGTTCTGCAATTGTCCATCCCAGGACGATCCCATGGACCACTGCGGTGATGGTTGTGCTGCTGTGGAGAGAGCCATATGCCACGGAATCGGAGGATGTGAGATCTGTTGGCGGGGTGAAGGAGGTGGCGAGTTGCCCGAACCTGATTGTTGCGGTAGAGGGAGGTGTTCCACGGTGGAGGAATTAAGAAGTCCGGTAGCAGGGAGCTCTGAGGAGGAGGTCGGATCCCGGAGCCAAGGCATCCTTCTAGCTGGAGGGATCCAAGGTAAAGACTGAGAGGCCACAGGGGTAGACAGTAGGTGGGTCTGGTCCCCCAACCAGGCAGACGCTCCTGAGTGGCCCAAGAGGTTGTCCATAGAGGGGGACAGTAGGGTGCCCGTAAGATTTTGCGGGAGGCAGGGAGTCCCCACAGGAGAAACAGGGGATGGGAGGTCAGCCTCCATATCTATGAGCAGTGTCTCGTCCCCGAGCCCCGACCCAGTACCTGCAGCCTGTGGAGGGGAGGCGGCAGGAGAGAAGAAGCAGTCTGTCTTGGGTACATTCACCGCTGACAGAACATCTAGTCCCGAAAGCTGGGTGACAGACTGCTCGGTGCATGCGTCTGGGGGTTGCAGACGGGCTCGGGTTAGTCAGATGAGCAGCTGTCGCTGAGCGGGCTTGCCACGTGGTAGGCAAGGGGAAGGATCCTGTGCTGTCAGCGCCATCTTCAGAGGCGCGTCCGCAGAAAGACCTCTCGGTCCCACGTGGAGCACTCCGGGTAAGTGGCTGGGCAGTGTGTCGGGAAGTCACTGGAGAGAGGGTACTCTATGAGGAGGCCGGGTTCAAATATTGATGTTGCTGCGGCATGGTCTCGGATGAGGAGCGCGATCCGGCGAGGCAGCCATTTTCCTCAGGAACGCCAGCAGCCTCCGACCTGCTGGATTGGGGCGGTGTGCGGGTAAAATACGCTACAATGTCCCCCTGGGGCGAATAGGGATGAGGCACGGGCTTGGTGGTCCTCTTTTCAGTGTTCTTCCCCATGTTCAACATAGGCTGCCAGCCACTTTTAAGTATAAAAGCACGGAGCCCTGTTAAGAGTACGTCTTTACAGCTTCATAGCCAGGACACGCCCCCGACTGTTCATGTTTTGTCAGTGGGCAAACTTACACAATCAGCAAGGGATCAAATAATTATTTTCTTCACTGTATATCCAAGTTGTAACTGAGACTGTTATTCTATATCATGCATACCTTCTTAATTAGTGACCCACAATTCTATTTAACTGTGTAATTACCAGTGATGTAACAGGAAGCTTTGTCCTTTTAATACGAAACGTGTCCTTCCATTTTATAAATAAAATAGTGTTTTATAGTGAATTACATAGTGCCAAGTGCTGTATTTGTCAGCCCTTGAAACCCAATTAGCCAATTGGGTACCGGTCATTCAGGTAACCAATGGAGCTAGCTATTGTTATATTAACCCCTTAACGACCTTGGGCGTATTCGTACGTCCCAGGGCCGCTAAAGGGCTTTGCAGGGGGATCGCGCCGCGACCCCCCCCCCCCTTTCCCCCGCACAGCCGCCGGGTGTTAGCGGCAAATCGCCGCTAACACCCGGCGGTAACAGCGCCGGCGGGTGGCTCCGCCCGCTGGCACTGTTTTACCCATCAGACACCGCGGCAAAGATGGCCGCGGTGTCTGAATGAACGCCGATCGGTGCCGCGCACCGATCGTTACGGTCATCGGCACCGGCGCAGATCCGACGACTGGGCATGGTGGTGGGGAGCCTTCACAAGGCTCCCGTCACTTACCCTGGCCGGTTTGCCCCACTTCCGACCGCAGACAGGAAGTGGGGAAACCGCCATCTTTGTACACCCTAATGCATTGCCTACGCAATGCATTAGGTTGTATTAACAATCGCGCCACCTAGTGGTCAAGTACCATAGGTGGCCTCAATGTTACAGTAAAAAAAAAAATAAAATAAGTTTTAAAGTACAAAAAAAAAAGTATTAAAAGTTCAAATCACCCCCCTTTCCCCATTTTACAAATAAAATCATTAAAATAATAAAAAAGTTACACTTATTTAGTATCGCCGCGTCCGAAAAAGTCCAATATATTAAAATATAACATCATTTATTCCGTACGCTGAACACCGTAGAAGAAAAAAAATTCCAAACGCCAAAATTGCGTTCTTTGGTCATTTTACGTCACTCAAAAAATGGAATAAAAATGATCAAAAAAGTCGCATGCATTCCAAACTGCGAGGGATAAAAAGTACACTTAAGCCCGCAAAAAATGCCGCATTACTGACGTCCGTAGGTGTTAGTACAAAAAAGTTATTGGCCGCACAAAATGGCGCCGTGGCGCAAATTTCAAAAATAGAAAATGTTTGGAATTTTTTTACGGTACCAAAACAAAACGGAAACCTCACATGTTTGGTATTGCCAGATGCGTAACAACCTGTAGAATACAGATAACACATTATATTTACCGAAGATTGAACGCCGTAAAAGCAAAACCCTCGCAAACATGGCAAAAATACATTTTTTTTCACAATTTGCCCCACTTGGAATTTTTTCGCGGTTTCCCAGTATATTCTATAGTATAGTGAATAACACCATTAGAAAGTACATCTTGTCCCGCAAAATAAAAGCCCTCATGTGTCTATGTAGGTGGAAAAATAAAAAAGTTATGGCTTTCAGAAGGCGAAGAGGGAAAAACGAACGTGTCACCAAAAAATAACGCTTGGTCCTTAAGGGGTTAAAATTAAAGGTAGATTCACCACATGCATTGCTAAGAAGAATTTGTTGGGTAGAATTATTCTAAAAGGCAATTCTAGGTGTGGACACAGTAAATTCTGTAATCATTTAAATAGCACAAGGTATTTGAACACAGGTGGTTGTGTGTTTGTGAAGTCAAGAACATTTCATACAAAACTACATTTCTGGTATATGTGGTGTTATGTCCATGTGGTCTTTTCTGCATTAGAAAAACAGTCCACCCAAAATACATTTAGGCAACATGTTTGATCTCTGAATAAAGCTACAGTACAACATAAGAACATAAACTGTAATAGTGGACAGCTGAGAAAAATCAGTCTTGCAGGGTTATTGCATGTACAACAGTATCTATTGGGTGGGGATAGACATATTTTATACTATAGGAAACCTAAATTGATCTCAAAGACCAAAGCACTAGGATCATTAGGTCTGAATGACCAGAACAGTGCTTTTTCCAACTATACCATTTGTTCTGTGTCTTTTTAAAATACGATTAAAGGTTTATGCTACTTGTCTAGAGTGGTGGGGGCTTTTAGAAATTTTGAGGACTTGACAAAGCTTAAGTATACTTGAAGCAGCCACAGTTCCTGTTTATAGCTACATTCTGTAACCACTACTAGGGATGAAGTCATTTATTAGCTAAGTGTGATGAGTGCCAAAGAATTTGTTCTTGGGATGCAGACATTTATGGAATATCGATAGGATATGTCATAAATGTCTGATAGGGGCAGGTTCACCTATCCAGAGAACTGAACCCCAAAGGTATGAGTTGAAAACAGAGAGTAGGTCGTGCTTGCACATTACTCTCCATTCTTTTCCATAGCAGTTCCAAGAACAGCCAAGTCGTGTGTATAGCTGTACTAGGAACTCCCACAGAACAGAATAGAAAGTATCCCGGAAGCCCCACTTCCTCTCCATTCACAATGGAGGCTTTCGGGCCTGTACCTATCAAATATTTATGACATATCCTATCGATATGCAATTAATGTCTGAGATGGTAACACCCCTTTAAGTTTCTGGATTGCTACATTTTAAGATTGGTTTTCGACATCTCTATTGCAGACTCTGATCTGGTTTTAGACACTACCATATTGTTGTGGAATGTGCAAGGTGAAATGTCTATTTCACCCACAAGATGGCTCCTGCATTCAGACTACACCCAAGATGATGTCAGAGAACTACGGGTGGCAGAGTGAACCAAATAAGGGCATAACCAATCATGGACTGACAAGTATGCTTACCTAGGTGTTCTGTGTGGGGGTCTGCACTCAGCCCTCCTAGTACTTTGCACCCAACACTGAACAATAGGTTATAAAAGCTGCTGTTTATTTGAAATAAATGAGAAGAGTCTTTCTACTGACCTGGAGTTCAGTGTGTGATTTCTTCTTGTGCACGCACCTTACCGTAATACATCTCATTAGAAAACCGGTTGACAATCGTCATTCAGTATCTTTTAAGACTGACCCAAATCAGCTGGCGCACCGGACAGGGACTGACGAATACAGACATGGGTGGAGAATGCGCAGCTCCTCACTAGTACGGTAAGCAAATCTTTCTTACTCGGAAAGTCCCATCTCTGTACTTGGTCTGCCTCAGTGTCTTGTACGGCTGTCTTCGGACCATCTGAGACAGGTAAAGTTAGTCGCCTGCGGTTCCAATTTGAACCTGTCGTGATTAACGATTGTTAACCAGGTTATTTGATGATAATGTGTTGATCATCTGTGTATTTGTGAGGGGAAAAACGGCGGGCCCTGTTGACTTTGACGCGGAAGGCGCGGGTCGAACGGGAGGCGAAAAAAATAGGTGAAAGTTGCAGTTGGCGCACTTCACGTAACGGAAAAATAGGTGAAGGAGATGTGGTTAGCGCACTTCATGATGCAGAATAATAGGTGAAGGAGATGCGGTTGGCGCACTTCATGATACAGAAAAATTGGTGAAGGAGTCGCGGTTGGCGCACTTCACATTACATTAAATCTTCTCCCTGTAAGAGAATAAGGGAGGGGGAGGATCCTCACATTTATACCAGTGGTCAAATGTCCTGTGATATTTGTTGTTGTTGTTTGTGTTTAATTGGATTAACGCTAGCATTTAGTAGAGAAGGTTGTAGATTAGTAAAACCACCCGAAATGCTGCACCCACTAAGGTACCAGAGGATAGAGGAATCTTTGTTTTCCACCTTAATTTACACTCTGTGGTGCAGAGGTTAGCTGTGGGAACACTGCTGCAAGATATAGACGGGGCGGAAGGACCGAGACACTGTCTTGGTCATAGATATTAGCCTGAAGAGGTAGAAAGAAGGGAAAGATGTAGGTTGTGGAGACAGAGGCTGTTACTCAACAGCCCCTCTCTCCACAACCTACATATTTCCCTTTTGTCTACCTCAGGGAACTCGAAGATAAAGAAAGGGAGGACCTCCATAGAGGTGTTGGCAGAGAGAGAGGTTGGCCTGTATGGGAAGTGTCACGGTTCACGCCGCGGTCCCTGCTATGGATCATCAGTGTTTCCGTGTCTCTGGTGTCCCTGGATCTGTACACTCACCTGTCCCGGCTCCTGCTGACAGGTCTAAGTCACCATGGCTTCCTCCAGCTTCCTGTGCACACACGTGTTCCCTCTAGGGGCGCGCGCGGCACTGTATGGAACTTAAGGAGTCAGCGTTCCTTGGTCCGGCCCAGTGACCTGTGACCTCTTCCTTCTTAAGGAGCTTCCTCCCTCAGCTTGGTGTCGGTTCATAGTTGTTATCCAGCACTAGAGCTTGATCCCTTGGCTGCTGCATTGCTGCTATTCGCTATATGTTTACCTGCACGTTTATCAGTTTACCTGTTGAACATCTACCACTGCACCTGCTGACCAATTTCTGCTCCTTGGCCTTGCCTAGTCCGCTACATACCTGGACTGTGCCAAACGTTACCTAGCTATACCCAGACTGTCACCCGTTTAACGGCTACACCTGCGGTGCCCTGCCTCCATTCCTGCCCCGACCAACCCAGACCTGCACTTCAGCTACCCACCGCCTGCATTCGCCATCTGCGTCCTCGGTGGGCCCAGGGGATCTGTCATACCCAGGCGTTTCCAGCTAGCCTGGTTGGAAGCCTTAAAGGAATAAGGTGAAGAAGTTTATGAAGGTGTGTGGGTTGGAACATGGGGGGAGATTGCAGCCGGAGGAATGGCGGAAACCCCTCACAGAGAAGAAAGGCTTGTTGAAAGATCAAAACCTGGTATCGGACAGCGAAGTCTATCCATACAAAAGGGTGGATAGAGGAAGAGAGGAAAGATCAGGGAGGGAAGCCAATGTATTTTTACCACAAATGTATTGAAAATGGTGAATTTTTCTGTTTTGTTGCACGCATCGCCGCCGCCCTACAATGGTGGCCGACCATTCTGGACATGTGCAGTTTGTGGTGTTCAGAATCCAAAATTGTGACAACTGTGGTGCACCACGGCCCCACCCCTTGGCTGGGAACCCCCTCAGAATTTGATGTCACTTGTTGACGCCCCTGCCCCACCCACAGCACCACCTTTGTCACAACCCACACTCCCGCCTTCACTCACATCCCAAAAGGAAGTTGTTTTAAGCACTTCCGGAAAGAAGGGGGAAACCTTACAGAGAGGAGGCCATCTTGGCACACCTTTTTACCCTATACTGGATGCAAATGGTGCAATCGGCTCAGGGCCCAACCTGGATTTTATTATGCCTGCTCAGGATGCGGGGGAAGAACAAGGGGAAGGTGACCATGGGGCCATCGGTGGCATGTTGCCCGCCGCACCCCCAGGTCTAGCCCAGTCCACGCCGAGGGGGGGGGGGGGAGAGAGAGAATCTGGGGACACGAGGAGCAACTCCACATCCGGAGTTTCAGGGGACGGCCAGACAGGATAGTGGCCCCTCTTAGTACTACCAACAGTTACTATGTCCCTTTCCAGCCCAACCAGGCCGCTACACTGGTGGCTAGACTGCCTGACCCCGAGAAGCAGCCCATGCCTTTTTATAGACGGATGGTACAGATCTGGAAGACCTATTCTGCAACTTGCCGGGATTTAGCAGGACTCGCTGAAATTAGAGCAGGGGATTCTTACAGGCCTGTGATGGAGAAAGACCTGAAACTCCACTACTTATCAAACGATTTCACTTATGATTCAGGGGTGGAGTTCTGTGCACAGCTCAAAGAGTGGGCCAAGGATCGTCTCTCTGACCAGGCCCAAATCTTACATGATGTGATACAAGACAAAGGGAAATCGGTTGAGGAGTATCAAACCCAACTATCTCAGATGTTTAGCGATCTGGACTTCTCAGACAGGGAGAAGGCTCGTGCTCACATGCTAACTATTGCATTTGTGGAGGGTCTCTGGGAGCCCATCAAGGAACAGCTCAAAATGGTAAGGCCAGAGTACAAAGTTTTAGCCATGGATACAGTCTTATTAGTGGCTAAGGTGGGGGGGGGGGGGGGAGCGGGGAAGAAACCCACTCCTCCTGCAGGGCCAGAGGCCCCAGCCAACCTGCTTTTGCTTTGAAGACAGATCCCTTTGTACTCTCTGATGAAGCTCTCACATCCTTCGCACTGCAATAAAAAGCTATTTCAGCAGCACCTGCCCTTGGACTTCCAGACTACCAGAAGCCTTTTAAACTCTTTGTCTGTGAAAACGAAGGTCAAGCACCAGGACTATTGGCCCAGGCCCATGGAACAGGCACCAGACCTATTGGTTATTATTCCTGATGCTTGGATCCGGTGGCAAGAGGAGGTCCCTCCTGCTTCCCAGCTGTTTTTGCTGCCCAGGCCTTGCTTGACAAAACTGCAGACATTGTCCTTGGCCAATCCCTGATACTTCTGACTTATCGTGACATCTCAGCCATCCTGGACCAGACACAGTCAAAACACCTATCCATGGCCAGGCACTTGCGCCTTCAGTGCTCCCTCCTCATACCGGATTTAGTCACTCTGATGCGCTGTTATACTCTTAACCCGTCTACCCTCCTTCCACTTCCTGGGGTGGGGTGGGGGTGGAGGGGTCAATAGAGGAAGATGATGAAGCCGCCGGTATGGAAGATCATGACTGCTTTCAAATTATTCAAACGGAAACTGCACATCTCTCCACTGTGAAAGAGGACTCTCTTGAAGACCCGGTCTACACCATTTCTGTAGATGGTTCCCGTTTTGCGGATGCAGGCAGAAGGTATCACACGGGCTATGCAGTAACCACGGCTACCACAGTCCTTAAAGCCAAAAAGTTGCCCCCGTAAAAGTCAGCCCAAGAGACCAAGCTCGAAGCCCTCACAGTGGCATATAAACTGGCAGAAGGGAAGACGGCCAACATCTACACAGATTCAAGATATGCTTTTGGGGTAGCACACGACTTTGGACAAATCTGGAAGGCAAGTGGATTCTTAAAAGCACCTGGAAAACCAGTGAAACACCGTCAAGCCCTCCAGGCCCTATTTGACGCCCTGATGTTGCCTAAACAGGTGGCAGTTCTCATGGTTAAAGCACATGGACGTCTCGACTCCATACAAGCGAGAGAAAATCATTTGGCGGACCAGACAGCCAAAAAGGCTGAGGAAGTGGAAATCGAGCAGACAGAGGACCTCACTATGATGAGTCAAGAATTTACCCTCACCAGGGGATAGTAGTGGTAAAGTGGAAAGACTAAATGGCACTCTTAAGTTCCATATGTTGAAAGCAGCCAGGGAAACGGATGCCTCCTAGGAGGGTGCTTGATTCAGGCCCAACAAGTAGCCATTACCAAAGAACCAAGGGTCACCCCCTTCTGGTATAACTCGACCAGCACACAAGTGGCTACATACACTTTTGACTATTGTACTGTAGTACAATGTACCCCACAAATAGGAAAGTTGGGTGGAATGGGATCCACAGATTAGGCACCGTGGCACATGTGTAAGGAAGGTAACCAGTACTTGTACAGTACATGTGTTACAGGTGATTATTCGGGAGGCAATTGAGCGATGGGCTGGAACACTGGGAATGATTGGGGATATAAACCACAGAGCCCCTCTGAACAGGAGGGATAAGAATGTCAAATCACTTATCTCCCGCATTATTTTATCCAGACCCGGCCTCTGCGGACAGAAGGCTATGAGGCTTGTTCTGTCTCTAGAAAAACCCCAGCCAGGGGATGCTGGAACTTATATATTAGGAAATTATCGGGGATCAGAAGACAATAACTTGGGGATAATCAAGCTGCAAGACATGTATGGTTCTGAAGTGTGGCAATGATTGAATCTGGCCTAATCTCCTGAGACACCGTCCGTTAATTCCCTTATGCCTCATATCAAAACTTTCAAAGACATGGTAGCGATAGCTGACCCGACCTTTGATGATGCTGTACAGGTAGAGACTGGATTCTCTGACAGGAATCTGTGGCTGGAATGGGTTAAATACACTGCTGACCAACAAAATAAGACCAACTGTTATGTCAGTTCAAGTGCTAGGCCTCACCTTGGCACTTTCCCACTAGACATTCCTCTATCAGCACAGGAGTGTTTTTTCAGTTTATTTAAAAACATAGCTACTAACCATACTGCCTGTGAGAACTGGAAGACTAGTTACCCAATAACCACGAAAACACCAAAACCTGGGGCCACAATTTACCCAGGTAATTATACTTGCTACACCAGTAGTATAGGGAATGGCAGGTTTTTGGGTAACTTCACCACAAAGGGATACTGTTCAACCTCCAGTAACATGAGTGGTAGTCAACTACAAAACCAGGTCCTTTCCCTAGGAGATATCTACTGGATATGTGGAGACCTTAAAATCAGAACAAGATTACAGGGTAACTGGACAGGACAGTGTGACAAAATGGCTCATCCCCTTTCACACTGTGAGTGAAGCTACTGAAAACAACTCTATACAGTCCCACAGCAGGAGAAGGGAAACCTCCCCCAAGGGTAGCTTTGACCCTCATGTTTATATTGATGCCATAGGGGTCCTAAGGGGAGTACCAGACAAGTTCAAGCCCAGAAACCAGGTTGCTGCAGGGTTTGAGGCCCTATTACCAATCATTACTGTCAGTAAGAACGTGGATTGGATCAATTACATCTACTATAACCAGCAGAATTGTGAATTATACAAGAGATGCCCTCCAGGGCCTAAACAGAGCAGGAAGGACCTACTTCTGCTATGGCATTTCAAAACAGAATGGCTCTAGATTTGATGTTAGCAGAAAAGGGTGGAGTGTGCAAGATGATGTGATTTCTTCTGCTGTACATTTATCCCAGAAAACACAGGGCCAAATGGTAAAGTTACTGTTGCCATTAACTCTCGTCGGAGTTGAAAAGAAACTCTGGGATTGACCACCGATGGGACAGCTGGTTTAGCTGGTTGAAGGGTTGGCAAGAAGCACAGGGTCAGATAGGGATTGCTGTATTTTGCATTTTGGTTATTCTGGCATTAATTCTGTGTTGTGTTTTCCCTTGTTTGAGGAAAGTACTGGAGAAGTCGGTTACTAATATCAGTCCTACATATGCTAAACAAGATGTCGAGAAGGATGACGGCCCGTATACGCCACTGCAGTCCCTCCCCCCTGTTACAACAGTATGGGACTGTAAGGAAAATCCTTGAAAAATCTGTGAACACCGCAACTCGAACCTTGCTGCAGCAGATGAAAGAAGAAGAGCGATACACAGTCCTGAAGACAGTCTATCCCAGTTGACAATTAGTAGGGTGAGATAGGGTGTACCCAGGGTTAGTTTGCAGGGTCGTCCATGTCGGGCCGCTTTCTCCGCTAAGGGAAAGGTTTTAAATAAAATAGGGTGATAGTGAAATAGTCATTTCAAGGGGAGGGGACTGTTTTGGAATGTGCAAGGTGAAATGTCTATTTCACCCACAAAAAAGGCTCCTTTTTCAGACTACCCCCAAGATGATGTAAAGAATACAGGTTGCGAGTGCCCAAAATAAGCAAAAACCAATCATGGACTGACAAGTATGACTTACCTGGGTGTTCTTTGTGGGGGTCTGCACTCAGCCCCCCTATTCTTTGCACCCAAAACTGAAAAAATAGGTTAAAAAGTTTGTGTTTACTTGAAAAAAAAACGATAAGTGTTTTTTCTACTAAATGAAGTTCAGTGTGTGATTTTTTTTGGGTGCAGCCCCTTAAAAATAAAATCAGTTTAAAACCCGGGGGAGGGAAAATCGTGATTCGTACTTTTTGGGGACTGACCCCCAAAAAAAATATGAAAGGCCAAAAAAGTAAATAAATCAAAATAATTTTTAAGCATTGTACTTTTTAAAACTTTTTTTTTAAAGCTAGTATTTAAGCAGTATTTTTAAAAATTTAAAAACCCTTTTTTTAGTAAGAAAGCACTTTTAAGGGTATATTTCCCAATGATGTACTGCTGCGCGTAAAAGTAAGCGCCACAGTAATAGTGTTTTTGGGGATTTTTTGCGCAATTTTGCAGGGTATACCCCCCTTTAAATTATTGCGCCAAAAAGCGTCAAAATTTTCCCGGCGCAAAATTTTTACCCCGTGTAAAACATCCCCTTAAATTAAAAGGGGAAAATGTAACCCGGGCTTAAAAAATTAAAACAGAAACCTTTTCCTGTGGGACACCCTTGTACTCAAAGTCCCAAAGGAAATCGGAAGTCCAATTTTTTTGTACCTTTTTTATGGGCCCGGAGATTTTTTCCCATAATATTTTTTTTTGGAAAATATTTTTACCCGAAAAGCCTAATAGTTTGGGTTTTCACTCAGTTTAGGACTCACCTCTACTAAGTGTATAGAGATATTACAAAAAATTCAGTTTGTTTTTAAACGGGGGTGAAGACCAAAAAATTAAAATTTAAAATTGAAAAAAATTTCAGCAAACTGGGAAACGAAAAAAACCTTTAAAAAAATTAAATTTTAAAAAATTTTTTTTTCGGGGGGTTTGTTTTTAAAAAAAAAAAAAAAAATGGCGTAGGACCATAAAAAACACAAAAATAAAACCAGAGTGGGTTTACACGGGGAAATTAAATTTTTTTTAAACCCCTTTTTAAAACCGTTTTAGTGACATTTGATATACAGTACATATATGGGAAATTTTTGTGAGGGGAAAATATGGCCAGACTCAGGAGCTGGGATTTGTTCCATATGCCAAAGTGGGGTTTTTAAAAGCTTTGAGGATTGATAAAACCCCAACAAAGTAGCTCCCTAAATTTTTGGTGGTTTTGGGATGCGGGAAAAGGGTTTCCTGGTTTAGGCCTGAAAAACTTTTAGCACAAGGCATTTTAAAGGGAGCGGGAACATAATATACTTGCTTTTCAGAAGTATTGCAGTGTATTGCATAAGTAGAGAATTGCATGTTGAAGCATATCCCATGGGGAAATTTAATTAAAGGTTTTGGGTTCATCAAAAGGAATAAGTCACAAAACAATAAAATTTTAAAATTTTCCCTTTTAATTGGTAGAAAAAACCAAACACTTTTTAAAAAACCCCCATTGTAGTAAGGGTGATTTAATCGGTAGCATTTCTGTAGTAAAAGATATTTATACATATTTAAAATTTGCAATCATTGACATGAAGGTCGTATGTGATTATCTTTTTACATGACTTTGTGATTGAAATTGTAAATTTGCCCCCCTTTCCTTTTTAATTCTAGGGACAATAAAGGTTTAGGATTTTGGATCTTTAAACAAAAAGGGTCGCTTTTTTGGTTATTTTTGGCATAAATTTTGTGACCAAGAAATTGTAAATCTGACCCTTCTCCTGTTATTTTTATGATAAGGCAGGAAGCTTTGGGGGGTTTTGGGCCCAAAATAGTTTGGTTTTATGCCGCTTTTTTTGAAAATTACTGTATTTTACCCCTTTTTTTTTTCCCTTTTATAGTTTGGTCTCGGGGGATTTTTGCTTTTTTCTTTTTAAATAGAAACATCTTAAAAATTTATCCCTTTTGGGGACTGAAAAAAGGACAAAAATGGGTTACCCCTCCAAAGGGGGGCCGCCCTTTTTGGGGGAGGGACTACCCCCCCCAAATTTTAAAGGTGAGTGTGGGGGTTTTTGGTTGGGGATAAAATTCCCTCTTATAGATTGTTCCTCCCATAAGGGTTTAAAAGGGTTTCTTCAATTATTTTTAATATTTAGTTTTTACATTTTTACTTAAAATTTTTGAAAAAAAATTTTAAAATTTTTGATATAGATTTTGGGTTTTGGGGTGTATTTTTGCAGTGATTTTAAAAATTGGGACTATAAACCCGCAATTTACCCCCTAACTTTAAGGTCTATTAAACCTGGGGGTGCAAAAGAAGGGGGCTTTAAAGGGCTATGTTTTTCATTTGCAGTGGGAAAAAAAAAATAAACCTGAAAACGAATTAAAAAAAACGTTCATAAAAAGGGGTTTTTTCTGTCCTCGGGCCTGTCAAAAGCAGCTGAAAAACCCGGCCGTTTTTTTCCCGCGATTTTTCCCTTGGGTCTTCAAGCCTTTTTTTTAAGGGTTTTGGCAAAAATTTTAAAGGGCCATTGGAGAAATAAACCGCCCCAAAAAGGGGGGTAAAGCACATCATTGCTTTTTAATGTAATTTGTAGCCCGTTTTAAAAGTTTTTGGGCGTTTTAAAAAAGGGTTTTTTTGCGTTTTTTCCCCAAAAATAATTTTTGGGTTTTTTTTTTTCCCGTTTTTGGGCCCCTTACAGTCAATTTTAAAGGGAAATTTTGTCGCAAAAAAAAATTCTCGCTTTTTGCCCACCAAAAAAAAGTTTTTTAGGGGTTTTTTGGCCCCAAAAAGTCCTTTTTTTTAAGGGTTTTTGGGGGTTTTTTAAAATCTGTATTTTTATGGATTTTGGCGCAAATTTAAATTTAAACTCCCCCCTTTGACGTAAAAAAATATTTAAAGAAAAGGTTTTTACACCAAAATCTGAAAATAAACAGCTTGGCCCCAAAAAATCCGGAAAAAAAACGTTTTTTTTGGCCCCAGAAGCAAGTTAACTTTATTTGGCATAAAAAAGTTAAAAAAAAAGTTTAAAACTTTAAAAAACCGTAAAAAAAAAAAAAATTTGTTTAAAAAAATTAAAAAAAAAGGCGTCAAAAAAAAAAAAAAAAGGGCGAAAAAAAAAAAACGAAAAAACAAAATAAAAAAAAAATTTTTTGGGAAAAAAAAAACGTTAAAAAAAAAAAAAAGGGATTTTAAAAAAAAACCAAAAAAAAATCCTAAAAAAAAAACGGATTTTTTGGAAAATTTGGGCCCAAAACCCTTTGGGGGGTTTATGTAAAAAAAACGGATTCTGATCCCCAAAAAACCGTAAAAAACTTTTTTTTTTGCTAAAAAAATGAATTGTGAAAAAAAAACCCCATTGGGCGCCCAAAAACATGATCAATTATTACAAACGGTAAAACAAGGACACATCAGCACTTGAAATGTAAATTTATAAGTTTTAAAACCTTCATTTAACCCCTAACTATGGGTTGGGGATTGGGGGGGTTTTAAAAAATTTAAAAAATCGCGGAAAAAAAAACGTTTTTAAAAGACGTCCGGCGTTTTAACTTTGGAATCCTGTATAAATTTTCTCCCTGCCTCTGGAAATTTTTTTTAGACCCCTCAAAAAATTTTTAAGGGGAAACCCCTATAGCTCAAAACGGGAAAAATAAAACCTAGAACTGCCTCTTGTGGTTTTTTTGCCATCAAATGGAACTAACGGGGAATTGAAATCCCATCACATAATCCCCCCTTTTGGGCCTGTTCAAACCTAGCCCGCAGCCCAGTTTTAACATTTTTCAAACCCAAAAAATTTTTTAAAATAACAATATTTTGCTTTTTCCCGGAGTCACTTAGAGTTTTTAAAAACCTAGAACCCCAACCCCGGGTTTAAACATTGCCAATCAAAGCACAGCGTTTTCCTTTGGGGGAAAACTACAACACAGTTTGACTCCTTAACCCAAAATTTTTTTTTTTCGCTGCACCAGCAGTTTCACAAAAGCACCCTCCTCACTTTCACCTGATATGTCTTTTGCCTCGGACTACAGTCACCTGAGATCATACCTGCAACTCCGTATTAGTTATCAAAGCTATGTACAAATACGTACATAGGAAAAACAACAGAGTGACACGCTCACGTGGAACCAACCCCAAACCCGCACAACTTTCTGACTCTGTGCCTCAATGACCAGCTAAAGTAATACAACCGTCCGCAACCATGAGCTCTGCATCACACTCCTCTCCTCCGGCCTCAGAGGGTGAACATACTCCAACCCATGTCTCCTCTCCAGAGTCGCACACCTCAGCAGCTATAACCACGAACCAAGCACGGTCGGTAGCGCACGAGGTATGCAAACTGATTCTTCCAAAATTGGACAAGTGTATAGACATTATCCAAGCCTCAATAAACGCAGCACTCGCACAAGTGACCAGTAACTCCCAAAGTATAGTAGAACTGGAGACCAGGACGACCACAATGGAAGATGAGGTAACCCGCCTGGGCGAAGTCACAACAACTAGCCAATCCCTAATTGAAAGTCTAAGGGAGAAGCTCGACGACCTAGAAAATTGTAAGAGAAGGAACAACTTAAGATTCGTGGGCATACCAGAATCGGTTGGGACGGATTCTCTGGCTTCCATCTTAACAAATGACGTGGCCTCAGAGCTGGAAATAGATGCACCCCAGGACCATCTGGTGATTGAACAGGTCCACCGCATGGGTGTCCCAAATGCCCAATGATCCAAACCGAGACCAGTGATTGCTAAATTTTTTAACTGGTCAGTGAAGGAGAAATTCCAGCGAGCCTACCACCAGAAAAGAGAACTCAAAGTTCGAGGCGAAAGAATTATTATTTTTCAGGACTTTTCTGTTCAGGTGAAGCAACAATCAAAATATCCGTTTCCAACTTCAATACCCTGCCAGACTTAGGGTGACTGTTAATGGCCAAACTTCTACATATGATGACCCAGAGGAGGCCCGGGTCCGTTTCCTACCTGAGGCAGCGCGGTAATTGTAACGTATTGGAGATTCTTGCTACCAGTTGCAGCTTGTGCAGGTTTTCTATTCAGTTGCTCTCAGAAGGGAGCCATGCCAAGTTAGATATTCTCGGATTGGTGTGGGAAGCCACACATATTTTCGAATGCAAACAGTAAAAAGTTGGTGGAAGGAACTGAGACATGTTCGACGGCTCAGATGTTTTTCAATTTTAGAATTGTTGCTGAGAATGTTTTTGCCTATGATACTATGGTTTAAATTGCTGACCTTTGCTATGATGTGCTGCTATGTTTATGCGCATGATTTTTTCTGGCAAATGCCTGGATGACATGTATTGTACTCTCTGTGCTGTGGGCCTCCCCTTGATAACACTAAGGGAGAAGGGAGGCGCTCACTGGGACGCCTTCCGGACCCCGCTAAACGAAGGTACATCTTTTAGTAACCCCAAACATATTGACCCAGGATGAGTAACGACCCAGATATAGAGATAGAACTACCCGCCATCAAAACTATTAAACGCCTCTCCTGGAACGTAGCAGGTTTAAACACCCCGGAAAAGAGAAGGAAGGTACTGGTACATATTAAAAGGCTGAAAGCCGATGTCACCTTCTTGCAAGAAACACACCGGAAAGCATCTAATTTTGTCCCCATTAGGGCCCCCTGGCTACATACCGCAATCATGGCCAACTACACGACCAAGACACGAGGGGTGGCAGTGTCTTTCAAAAAAAGGCTTGCTCCAACATGTGGAGGAACAACAGGCTGACCCGGAAGGGAGAATTGTATATTTAAGGGCCTCTGTAGCAAACAACATCTACACATTTGTTAATGTCTACGCCCTGAACGCCCCCAATACTTTGTTCTTCTCGGAACTACTTAGTTTCATACTGTCAAGGCTGCACCCCAACCTTATACTCATGGGGGACTTCAATGTCGCACCCAATCCCTTTCAGGATAGATCAACTGGTGAAGGACCTGAAAGCTCCATTCACCCCTCCATACAGGAACTAATGGAAGGACTGGAGTTGTTCGACCACTGGCGAGCAACCAATCCAACAGCCAGACGATACACTTTCTACTTATCAGCCCGGGACTCGTTTTCATGTATCGACCTAGCATTGCTCGCTTCCACATTATACTCTGATATAGTGGACTCCACGATCCACCCAATTGTAATATCAGACCATGCGCCCATCGAAACCCTGCTCCGTGGGAGGGAAAGAACGGAGGGCCTCTACTCCTGGCACTTTCCGAGTTACCTGAGTGACGGAGGATTTCAGAAATTTCATAAAAGTAACCTGGTCCTAATTTGAAAAAGACAAGCCCAAGCTGGGGACACGCCGTTGATGTGGCTCACGGCCAAGGCAGTGCTAAGGGGTCACATCATCAGATATGTCTCGAGGCAACGAGCAACTCATCGCAAACAATTCCGATAATTACATTCGAATTTAATAAAAGCGCAGGTAGCACACTCAGAGTTGCGCACACCAGAATCTAAGAAGAAATTCATTGAAGCGCAATCCCTTCTCAATACCTTCCTTCAGGGCACTGCTAGGTCCCACATTAAAATTCAGCAAAATAAGTTCCATAGATAGGGGAAACAGAATTGGGAAGCTATTGGCAGAATTAACAAAACCGTGGAAGCCAAGGAGCGTAAGGATGGTGATGGCAGCAATGTCTCTGGCAGGGGCAAGGGATCACCCGACGGCAATGCTTCTAAGCCTTGACGCTGAAAAGGCGTTCAATATGGTATCTTGGCCATATTTGGATGCGGCGCTGATGGAGAGGGGATTCAGGGACTTGTTTTCCAGCCTTTTGGATAACATACAAATGAACTCCACGACTTCCCTTTTGGTCAACGGGCGCATTTCTCCACCTATTGATCTGTCTAGGGGCACTAAGCAGGGTTGCCCCCTGTCTCCATTATTGTTTAACCTGGCCCTGGATCTCCTGCTTTACCATATCATGGTCAGGAATTTGAAGGTATCCGCCTATGCGGATGACCTGTTTCTGTTTGTGTCGGACCCGGAGACATCGCTGCCTTCCCTGCTAAATGACATACAAGAGGTGGGAAATCTCATGGGCTATAAAATAAATGTGGATAAAAGTGAGGGTCTGATTTTGAAAGGACCAGCCAAACCGCCCTGGACCATCTCATACCCCATTAAATGGCAAACTACCCCACTCAAGTACCTGGGGATCTGGCTTACTAGACACCCACATCAAATATACATAAAAAACTTAACCAAATACACAGAAAGGCTCCAGGACACAATAAAAAAAATGGGATAACCTCCCAATTTCCTTCATGGGTCAATGTAACCTAATAAAAATGGGGGAATTCCCATGCCTGCTGTATAGATTACACATGCTACCCATATATCGTAAATCAAAAGAGGAGAAGCCAATTGTGCGGCTTTCTCGGACGTTCATATGGAACGGAAGGCGGGCACGCATCCCAATGCACATTTTAACACAGCGCAAGTCAAATGGAGGACTTGGCTTGCCCCACATTAAAATATACACTGGGACAGGGCAGCACTGGGACGATTCATAACGGATTGGATGCAAAATACCCATGTCTTCATAGACTGTAGACTAGACCAATTGTTCTGCCCTGGGACCAATCTGATTAATTTCCTTCACACACCTTATGACAAACTGATCAATCAGGGAAGATCCACTTCTTATGCCAACCTGGCATGCGTGGTGTGAAAACAGGCACGTGAAACATCTAAACCCAGATTAATCATTGTCATTATCTCTTCATCAGAATCCAGGTTTTCAAGGGGGGACACCACACCGGGTATTTGCTGAATGGCATCAGGGAGGTTTGTCACAAATACGCAGGTTTGTTAACACAGACACAAAGGAACCTTTCACACTATCTGAACTGCAGCAACAGTATCCGAACTTACAGATACCCTTCTTTAACTATCTGCAGCTAGTGAGTTACATACGTAAAGTGATCTCGGGATTCTCGGAAAGGGACTGGAACCTAGATTTTGACCGGGTCCTTGCCGCGCCTCCCTCTAGAAAATCGCACCTATCCAGGATCTATGGCTACTTGTTGGAGGACATTGAATATGAAAACACTACGCTGAGCATAGCAAAGTGGAAATCTCGGGATGATTCACGGACTTCTGCGGTGGTGCTGGTTTCTTCCCTCTGCCACATACATAGAAATGTATCTTAATATAGCACATAATGCATACCTTACCCCTGTCTAGGGGAACAGAATGGGCAAATACACAACTGATGGCTGCTTTAAGTGCGCTTCCCCTGGGGCTGACCTCTACCACTGCCTATGGGAGTGCCCAATAATCAAGGAATTTTGGAATACGGTCATTGACTACATCAGACAACACATTTCCCTTTTTTAAATATTAAATATTAAGTTAAATATTATGACTCCTAATGTTTCCGCACTTACAAAGTTCTAACAGGATGTAACCAACCGATGTTAAATCGCTAGACATAACAATTTCACAATTTCTTGCTTATTACTCAGAAATGGTTAAAGGAGAGAAAAACAGAAAATGTTCAGAGTTCAATGCAAACCTTTGATCCCTTGTTTGTACCTAAGTGATAGGACAATTGTTAAGTTACCAATATATTTTGAGGTAAATTGTATTGGATGTCAATCCTTTTCCACAATGTATCTGTATTAACTGTTTTATCAAGCATTGGAACTCAATAAAAAACATATTGGAAAAAAGAAAAAAAGTTACTGAAAAATACTACTTGTAAAACAAAAAAAGGAAAAAAAGCCATCATATGCTACGTTGATTTAAAAAAAAAATAAAAAAAAAATTGGAAGGCAACGTTAAGAGCAGAGCAAATTAAATCATTTTTTTCCCGTTTTCATAGCACTTACCCTTAAAATATCATCCATTAAGCTACCTTTTCCAGGGCCAAGTTCCACTAACTTAAGAGATTTGGATTTTCCTCCAGACATCCATTCACTAATACACCAAATGCCAATTAGCTATTAAAGACATGAAACACATAAGCAAGTTAATAAAAAAAATACAGAAAAAAGAAATACATTAGAATGGATCAAAAGCTTATTCAAAGATGAGCAAAAAAATAAAACAGTATGTAACACATAAAAAACCAGATGCAGACAAGGTTTTCATGAAGCCATTTCAGAGGAGACATTTATGGAGCACAGACGTGTTAAGCTTCCTAAATGGACCACAGCCTTGATTTAAATTTTAAATGTTCCATACATTGCTAAAGTGAACATAGATCTTTAAAGCTTGTTCATAAGGCAGAATGCTTTGTGCACAGTGTAACAATCTGAAGTGAATTCTATATAGTTTGTAATGCTGAAAAAAGACAAAACATCCATCCACTTCAGCCTATTTTGCTATGTTGTTGATCCAGAGGAAGGCAAAAACAAAAACCAAAAAAAAGCATGCGGTAGAAGCCAACTGTCCACATTTTAGGGAAAAATTCCTTCCGGACTCCATTCTGGCAATCAGAATAAATCTCTGGATCAGCGACCCTTTTACAGAATCTTAATCACTATAATTTGATATACAGGAAGTCCCTGGGTTACATACTGATTAGGGACTGTCGGGTCTGTCTTAAGTTGAATTTGTATGTAAGTCGGAACCAATATTTAGTACATGTATGGTGTATATGTATGGTGTATAATTATAGGCAGGTATATGTCCCCATAGCAGGTATTTGTCCCCTCATAGGCAGGTATATTTGCCCCATAGCAGGTATATGTCCCCTCACAAGCAGGTGTAAGCAGGCTATAGGCAGGTATTTGTCCCCCCATAGGCAGGTATAGGCAGGGCTTGCTACATAGGCAGGTATAGGCAGGCTATAAGCAGGTATTATCCCCTCATAGGCAGGTATAGGCAGGCTAAAGGCAGTTATTCATCCCTCATAGGCAGGTATAGGCAGGTATTTGTCCCTCATAGGAAGGTATAGGCAGGTATTTGTCCCCCCATAGGCAGGTATAGGCAGGGCTTGCTAAAAAAATAAAACAAATACAAATGCTCACCTCACTCCCCCGCTGCTTCGAGGCTTACCTGTGGCTCTGTCTTCTCTCCGCTCTCCTTCTTCTGGTGCAGGCCGGTGATGTCATCAGGCTGCGCAGGCAGCGTGATGACATCGCACGCTGCCTGCGCCGGAGACTCCGGAAGGTCACGTCTGCTTGTGCCCTTCCGGAGTTCTATTGCGGAGCAGGGAACGCTTGCTCTCTGCTCCGCAATTGTGTCTTCGGCTGTAATAAAAAGAATCTAGCTTTTACTCGTGGGATTTGCGCCTATCACTACAGTGGAACTGTATTCTCGGTTTTCACCCAGACCGAGGGGAGTAATACTACAACTCCTTCTTTCTAGTGTGCATCTACTCCACGTGATTCCGGTGTCTGCATGCAGCGACAGATCCACGAGAGGCAGCGATCCCTAGGCCAACCTTTCAATACACCGATATTTGGTCTGTGCAGTGGGGCGTTGTGCCTCAAGAACTAAGTGTACATCATCAAAATCTGAGCATATTTACCTTGATTTTGAATTATCTGTGCAACCAAGGATAATATATAAGGAGTGCTTTGCTCTATATCTCTTTCTTTTCCTTTTTGAACTCGGTTAGTGAATTCACCATGACAATTTCATCTGGCAGAGAGTTCTACAGTCTCACCGCTCTAACAGTAAAGAATCCCTTTCTATGTTTATGTAGAAACTTTCTTTCCTCTATACTTAGAGGATGCCCCCTTGTTCTGGATACAGTCCTGGGTATAAAAAGATCTTGTGAGAGATCTCCATATTGACCTTTGATATATTTAAACATATTTATTATGTCATCCCGAAGCTGTCTTTTCTCTAAACTAAACAACCCTAATGTTTCCAACCTTTCTGAATCTTTTAGTCCATTTATTATTTGTGTTGTCGCTTTTGTACCTGTTCAAGATTTACAATGTCTTTCTTGCACACTGGGGCTTAAAACTGTACACAATATTCCACGGTGTGGTCTGACCAGTGACTTGTATAATGGGAAAATTATATTCTCATCGTATGCCTCTATGCCCCTTTAAATAAACCCCATGGCCCTATTTGCCTGACATTGGCTGCTACAATTAAGTTTACAGTCCACTAGGATTTCCAAGTCCTTCTCCATTTCACGTTTATCTACCGGTTTTCCATTTAACAAGAAAACACGGAATGGATCTTTCCTTCCCATGTGCATACATTGTATTTATCTGCGTTGAACCTTATATGCCACTTCTCTGCTCAGGCCTCCAACTTATCCAGATCCCTTTGTAATAAAACATTATCATCTATTGTTTTGATTACAAAGATTGATATTCTGCTGTGTAAGGTCATTATATATAGAATATATTAACGAAAATAGGGCCCACTTCTGACCCATGTAGAATTTCACTAGTAACAGGGATCCAGTCAGAATATGCACCATTAACTCCTTAACGACCGCGCACTGTCTTTTGGCGTCAGCCGATGCGGGTCGTTAGTCTGCAACGACGTCTGTAAAACATGTAAAACAGTTCTCCCTTCATGGGAGTAAAAAAAAAAAGGAAAAAAAAACAAACACAAAAAGTGTAAAAAAAAAAATAAAAAAATAAAAAAATAAAATAAAAATAAATAATTGTGCATAAATTATACACACAAAAAAAACCTACACATATTAGGTATCCACAAGACTGTAATAACCTGTAGAATTAATCTAACAAGTTCTTAAGTGTGAAATGTGAATGATGTAAAAAAAACATTTAAAAAACCCAAAAATTGTTTTTACAAAATAAAAAAAAAATACTGCAATTATTTATAAGTGAACTTAAACTATTCCCCCATAAAGTACAACTTGTCTCGAATAAAACGAGGCCTCATACAACTGTGTCACTGAAAAAATAAAGTTACATCTGTTGAAACACAAGGAGGCAAAAACTAAAAAAAATGTTCTGGTCATTAACTACTTTTCAGGCGTTCGACTTAAAGAGGACCTGTCACCAGGTTTTTTGTATGTAAAATAACGGACTATACCAAAAAGGCTTGTAAAAACATCGCTATTTGCATTAAGGAATAAAAGTAAATCCTTAAAATAAAGCTGTTATACTTCTTTTTAGTATATGCAAATGAGCTGCAAAGAGTCAAACTTACGTTTTGCGCATAGTTGCCAACTTTCGAAAATGAAAAAGCAGGAGACTTTAGTGGGTGGCGCGCATAGCGCGCCACGGCAAAAATTTGCATGGACACGCCCATCTTGTCGGTATGCCACGCCCCTTAAAAAGCCACACCCACTCCACCTAACTGCATAACGGCTTTGGAAGAAAGCCAGGTAGATGCCCTTATAGCCAGGTAGTAGCCCCCCATAACCAGGTAGTGCCCCTTACAGGCCGGTAGATGCCCCCTTGTAGCCAAGTAGATGCCCCCTCTGTAGCCAGGTAGGTGCCCCCCTTTGTTAGCCAGGTAGGTGCCCCCATTGTTAGCCAGGTAGGTGCCCCCATTGTTAGCCAGGTAGGTGCCCCCATTGTTAGCCAGGTAGGTGCCCCCATTGTTAGCCAGGTAGTGCCCCCATTGTTGCCAGGTAGTGCCCCCATTGCTTGCCAGGTAGTGCTCCCATTGGTTGCCAGGTAGTGCCTCCATTGTTTTCCAGGTAGTGCCCCATATGTTAGCCAGGTAGTGGACCCTCTTTTAGCCAGGTAGTGAACCCAGCTGTTAGCCAGTTATGTGCCCCCCATTGTTAGCCAGGTAGTGTCCCCATTGTTACCAGGTAGATGCCCCCATTGTTGCCAGGTAGATACCCCGCTGTTGCCAGGTAGTGCCCCCTCTGTTGCCAGGTAGTGCCCCCTCTGTTGCCAGGTAGTGCCCCCATCTGTTAGCCAGGTAGTGCCCCCATCTGTTAGCCAGGTAGTGCCCCATCTGTTAGCCAGGCAGTGCCCCATCTGTTAGCCAGGCAGTGCCCCCTCTGTTGCCAGGTAGATGTCCCCTCTGTTGCCAGGTAGATGTCCCCCCTGTTGCCAGGTAGTGCCCCTCTGTTGCCAGGTAGTGCCCCCTTTGTTGCCAGGTAGTGCCCCCTCTGTTGCCAGGTAGTGCCCCCTCTGTTGCCAGGTAGTTGCCCTCTCTGTTAGCCAGGTAGAGCCCCCTAAAGCTAATAAAAATAAAATAATAAAATCCACTTACCTTACCAGGCTCCTGCAGCGCGGCCAGCTCCTGCCCGATCTCTTCAGCGGCGCAGGGGGAAGTGAGAGCAGCCGCGCCCGCGTCACTTCCCCCTGCGCCGCTGACCTGTATGTGCGGCGCACACACCGGCACCATACATACAGGGGGAGGAGAGAGGAGGGAGCGATCCCTCCTGCCTCCTCCCCGCAAAGTGAGACCGCGGGCGGGTGAGCGGCCGCTTCACCCGCCTGTAGGAGCGGTCCGGCGGCGCAAGAGTAGCGCACCAGCGCTACTCTTGCGCCGTGGTAATTTAAAGGACCCCCGCCGCCTGCAGGCGGCGGGAGGAATGCCAACTCCCCCGGGAAGGCGGGAGGGGACCCCAAATAGCGGGATCCCCCCGCCAAAAACGGGAGAGTTGGCATGTATGGTTTTGCGTCAGAAGAGTCCGACACAATCAGTTACATTTGCATAAACCACTCCCCTTTATTGTAATGAGTTTGGCCGTTGTAATGAAATCCCGCGCATGTGTGTAGTGTCTTAATGCACGAGCACAGTTAGTCTCTTCTGTGTATTCACTGTGTGTGTGGACATAACAGCTCTTTTATCTTAAGTGGTGTGTGGGTGGGTGATGGGGGAAGAAGGGGACGCCAGGCCACTTATCACTCACTCACTGTGTGACTCTGTCAGGACATTATCTTCAACACAAGGTCATGTCAGAGTCATGAAGATCAGCAGCAGATGCCTAACAGGGAGTGAGAGGCTCCGCCCCCTGCTCTGCTCCCGGGTCGTATCATATCTCACTGTATCATTGTGTAATTTTATTTTTCTATTTTCCTCCGGGCAACCCCCCCATCCACACACACAGGATGGATGCGGCCGCTAGTGACTTTGTGACATCATTGGTGGCAGCGGCGGGATTTTTTTTTCTATTTTCCTCCTAGCACCCTCCCCCCACCCCCGCAGTGGTCGGAGCGGTGGGGAAGGGGGTGTCGGAGGTTGCGGCCGCTAGGTACTTTATCATTGGTGGCAGCGGCGGTATTCTTTTTTTTTTTTTTTTTCTTGCAGAGCGGCAGCGGACAACGGAGCGTCGGTAGGGACATACTGCTTCTCCCGGCGCTCCGTTGTAATGACAGGAAGCATCAGCAAGTTGCGCTGATGCTGCCTGTCCCTTCAGTGGCGCGGCGCGGTGCGCTGCTGGGAAGGAGGGTGCCGGCGCTGCCCCTCCTCCTCCTCTCTCGCACAGTGTGCGCCCGCCACTGAAGACTGGAAGCTGCCGCCGGCCGGAGAGAGCGAGGAGCAGCGCGGCCCTCCCACTCAGCAGCGCACGGACGGCGCCGAAGATCGAGGCCTCCCGCTCTTCAGGAAAGGTAAGTGTATCGGGGGGCGACTGGAGGCAGGTGAAATGGGGAGGGGGAGGGGCGGCTGGAGGCAGGTGAAATGGGGAGGGGGAGGGGCGGCTGGAGGCAGGTGAAATGGGGAGGGGGAGGGGCGGCTGGAGGCAGGTGAAATGGGGAGGGGCGGCTGGAGGCAGGTGTAACGTGAGTGGGGAGTGGCGGCAGGTGAAACGTGAGTGGGGAGTGGAGGCAGGTGAAACGGGGGTGGGGAGTGGCGGCAGGTGAAACGGGGGGGGGCAGGGGCGGCAGGTGAAAGGGGGGTGGGGAGTGAGGCGGGAAACGGGGGGGGGAAAGGGGAGGCAGGGGAAAACGGGGGGGGATGGGCGGCAGGTAAAAGGGGCCCGGGGGGAGTGGGGGCCCAGGTGAAACGGGCGGGGGAGGGGGGCGGGTGAAACGGGAGCGGGGAGTGGCGGCAGGTGAAACGGGGTGGGGAGTGGGGGGCGGGGAAAACCCCGTAAAGGGGGATGGGGGCGGGTGAACCGTAGGGGGGAAGTGGAGGCGGGTTGAACCGTGAGGGGGGAGTGGGCAGGTGAACCGGGGATTGGGGAGGGGGGCATTGAACCGTGAGTGGGAGGGGAGGCATTTTGAACCTTTATTTGGGGGATGGGGGCAGGTAAAAACGTGAGTGGGAGTGGAGGCAGTAAACGTGAGGGGGGGTGGGGGCGGGTTTAAACTTTGGGGGATAGGCGGTTTCCCCGTGATTTTGGGGAGTGGGGGCCCGGTGAAACGGGGGAGGGGGAGGGGGGCCCGTGAACGTGAGTGGGGAAAAGGGGGGCCCCCCCCCCCGGGGGTTAAACTTAAAAGGGGCAGTGGGGCCGGGAAAAACCCGGAAAAATTCCCAGGGGGCAGGTGAAACTTGAATGGGCAAGGGGGGCCCCCAAAAGGGGGAAAAACTGAATGGCAGGTTAAGAAACCCTTTAAATTCAATAAAACCTCACAAGATATTCATGGGAGGGTAAAACATGTGGGGGAAAAGGATGGAAGAAGGAACTACAGCAATGACGATTGCTGATTCTATAGCTGGGGAAATGACTGCTGCATTCAGTGAAGAGCCCATTTCCCCTTTTTAAAGTGCCATTGCTGAGCGAAATTGCAGTTTGCAATGAATTAGCAAACAAAACTTTTTTGAAAAAATGGGGGGGAAAAACTCCCAAAAACCACCCCAAAACAGTGTTTCCCCGGGGGGGCCTAATTAATTGCGAATTCTAGACTGAAAAAGGTTTTCCCAGGAAGGAAACCCAACACAAAATTTTTAAAAAAAAAAAGGGGGCACCCTTGGGCTATGTTTAGCTACACAGGACACCACAGGGAAATTGGGTTTTATATTTTAAAAAACCGGGTTTGACGGGTTTTCCCTTTTTAAGGGGGTTTTTAATCAAAACCCCTTTTTTTTTCGTTTTACCAGTCAATGTGCCCCATGAAAGTGGATTCCAACCACCCCCACCCATAACGCCAATCGATCCCCATAGTTAAAAACCCCGGGGCCCCTTTTTAAACAACAAAATTTTTCAAAGGCCCCTATTTTTTTTAGTGACAGAAAAGGGGCCCGGGTAATTTCCCCAAAAATCAAAATTTCCCCCAACTACTAGCACCTGTCTAAAGGCCCCCCTGTATTTCTTTTCCCCCCACCTTACTGGACCCAAAGGGGGAAGTGTCTTGCGGGCACAGAGTTTTTTTTCCTGAATTTGACATCCACCTTTTTTGGGAAAATTTGGGGGATTTAAAACCTCCTTGACACTTTTCTCCATGCCCTTCTTCCTGTCACCCAGCTAGCGACCTCATTTTCCTGCACCTCATGCTGCCATCCGCCCTTAAATCTCCCCCAGGAAGGGGAAAGCTCTGAGTGGCGGACCCCTTTCCAAGTTGGAAGGGATCCCCAAGGTTTAAATTTTGCTTTTTCGGAACAGCAGCTAAACCCATAAAAAGTTCATTGTGCATTAACTGCAATGCTGTTTTACATGACAAACAATGAAAATGAACTTGGGGCATTTTGGAGGTTTTTTTGACTCTGTTCTGGGCAAGATATTGTAGAGCCTGAATGGGTACAAAGGCGGGCAACAAAAATAATAAAAGGACTGGGGGGACTGAAAATCCCCAAAAAAGTTTAAGCAAAAAGGGGGTTTTAATTAAGAGAAAAGAGGGCTTCGGGGAGACATAATAAAAAATTTTAAATATTTAACCCCTTAAGACCCGGGGCCCTAAAGGGTTTTTGCGGGGGAAATTGCCCCGCGACCCCACCGCACACCCCGGCGGGGGGTTAGCGGCAAAATCGCGGCTAACACCCCCCTTTAAACCGGGGCCCCGAAGGGGCCCAAGTCCCCGCCCCCCCGCTGTTTAACCCCATCAGACACTGGGGGAAAAAGATGGCCCGGCTTTCTGAAATGACAAACATTGCGGGGCTTTGGCCTGCCCCTTCATGGCTTGAGACGTGGGGGCCCCTTTTGGGAGTTTCCTTTCTTAAATCCTGTGAAAATCCTGATTTAGGACTCCCGGAGGGGATCAATTTTTCTCCGCAGAAAGGGGGGACAAAGGGGGACCTTTGAGCTGCGGGCAAGCCTAGAAAATTACCTTTTGCTGGGGCCCCCTTAGATTTGGAAAGAAAACAACCCACGCTGAATATCCTGCTGCTAGACTAGGGGACTGCCTGCACCCCTCCACCCGGGCCGGGGTAAAGGGAAGGGGTCGGGAGAAAAGTGGCGGACATTGTCGCACATGAGAAAAACGACAAAGGCAGAGAGCCAGGGGTTTGGAGGCAGGGGGGCCCCCCGGTGCCCAAACCCGCCATAATCCGGAGCCCGGGAGCAGAGTGCCGAAACAGCACCCCCCAGAAAAATTTTAGAAGAGGGGGAGGGGGGAAAAAATTTTCCTGAAGAATCAGGGGGGAAAGGGAGAGGGGAAATTTTTAAAAACCCCTGTGGAGAACATTTCCAAAATTTAAGGGGCATTGGCCATCAACGCCACGATTACCCGGGGAAAACCAAAAGGGCGCAAAAAAACCCTGAGTCCCGGCCCCAAATCTTGCCCAACATGGGGCGTGAGCTAAAGCGCTCTCGGTACTAAGTCCAAGTTTCAGGGAACACGGGGTTGGAAAAAGGGGTTTAAAAACCCCCACATAACTGATCAACCCCTCATTTTAGAAAATAACCCTTTTTTTGTGAAACCAAAAAACATGGGGAACTTTGGAGGAAAGGGTTTTCATACCTTTTTTACTTCAGGGCTTGGATTATTTTAAAGCAGCCACCTACTGACTAAAAAACCGACACTTTCTCTGCTACACTCCCCTTTTCAGAACAGCAGTACTTGCACGCTGAAAGCTCAAAACCCTTGGGGGTTTAAACCCCTTTAAACCGCAGCTCTCCTAAGTTCCAATTTCAAAGTTTGACTAATAAGAAAACCACGATTAAGGGTAAAACGGCCCCCTTTTTTTGTATCCAAAACCTTAAAAAAAACCAGGCAGTTTTGAAGTTCAATTGGGGCTGCCCCCTAACCACAGAGACTCCCCCGACAGCCTTCACCCCCACTATCACACCCCCATGATAAAAAATAAAAAAAGGAATGGAGGGCCTAGCCCTTAAGCGGCCATCTACTTAAATCAATTTTTTTTGGGTGCCCACCCCAAACCAATAGGGCCGCAACAGAAACCAACAGCACCCATTTCCACACAAAAAAAACCCACAATGGACACAATGATCAAACTGACGGGGCCTTTCCAAATGGGGCACTCTGCCCAAAGGGCCCCTTTGGACACGAGAAAATAATAAAGGGCAATCGCCATTTGCCAGACCCCACGGGGACCCCCAAAAATTTAAAACCAAACAACAGGGGAAAACCTTCAACAACTTCGCTACGACAGGGGATAAATCAAAGAGAAAAACTTAGAGGCCAAAACGAAACCTAAGCAGGGTTTGAGGCCATCTCGACCTCTAATCAGGAAACCATCCCCACACTGCAGCAACAAGTAAAAACCCTGCAAGCTAGGGCAGAGGGGCGAAAAACGAAACAGACGTAAATGGCTTTTTTTTTGGGGCCCGCCGAACGGGTGGAGGGGCCCCCTCAGAAAGTTTGTAGAGCAGCAAAACCCAAGGGAAAACCTTTGGGCCCCTTTTAGTTTTTCACCCACTTTTTAGTTTAGCGTGCCACCCGGGATTCCGACGAAGCCGGGGGCCCCTGGCGCTCCACCCCGACCTTTTATTTTTAAGCTTCTTAAAAAACAGAGACAGAGACCTTTTAAATTGTCCACCCGCCAGAAAAAAGGGGGGATATAAAGTAAAGAAAACAGCAAATTGTCCCTTTTTCCCAGATTTTTTCAAACTGAATTTCAGAAAAGAAGGGCAATTTTACCGGGCCCTTCGGAGCCCCTCTTAGGGGGACGGAAAAAAAAAAATAAACCCCCTTATACCCTACTAGACTGAAGTTCAGCATAAACCCCACGTTTTTCTTTAAAGGGCACCCCCGAAAAAAAAAACTTCGGGCTTTGGTTAGATAAGAGGGCTCCCCACGTCGCGATGTTTTGTTTACAGACCTGGGGTTTTTTGTAAACAAAAAATGCGAAGACATGGGCATCTTGGGGCCTTTTTATATGCTAATCACCGGCTTCCCCTTTTTTGGGCCTGTTTTTAGTAATTGTTAGAGGTCCTTTTTTCCCCAGGATAGAACAGGACCTTGTTTTTTTTTCCTTTTTCATTTTTTTTTTTTCCCAAAGGGCAAATTTTTTTGGGGGGCCAATTGCGCACCCTTGGTGGTTTTCCCCGATTTCGTTTTTTTTACAAATTTTTAAAAATTTTGGGGGTTTTAAGGCTCGGGCAGGTTGGGTGGGTTGAGCCGGGGGGGGATAGGGATAAAATTTAGGCCCAGTTTGGGGGAATTTAAGGTTGGGCACTTTTATTTGTTAATGTTTGTATGCGTGTGTCCCGTCTCTGGACCTTTATAGTGGTATTCGTTAGCTCAAAAGGTTTTCGATGGCGGAATTTTTTTCGATAAATGTCCCCGGAATGTCAGGGGTTTTTTAAAATGTAAGCTGAAAAGAGCACTTTTTTTTAAAAATTCAAAACCCATAAACCCAGCAAATTTTTATTTTTCAAGAGAAAACACCCGGGGCAGAGGATCCTAGCGTTGGGAAAAACCTTGGGGAGGATGGCATACCCCTGTGTACTCTAGAAAGCCCGAGGGGGCCCCGGGCCTTTATCAACAAGGGCCTAAACCCTTTCCGCTGCAGGGCTTCACAATCGGGAAGGGAAGGCTCCTACAAGCAAAATTGTGGGGGGTTTTAATTTTCATTGTTGGGGGTTTTCATGTCCCCTCCCTTTAAATAGGGGGTCCTGGATGCTCTTAAAGGGGAAAAAATTTTACAATACCCAGGGGCACCGCTACTTTCCTTTTTGGAGAAATTTAAAGCCCCCCTAGAACCAAAGCAAGGGCCGTTTTGCATCCCCACTGACGCATAATAGAAGCCTTAAAGACTTGGGGAGAAAACAAAAGGGCCGAAAGAAGCATGGAGGTGGGTGCATCCAGAGAAAAGGCAGTTTTTCCTTTTTTAAACCCCGGGTCAAACTCCTTTCCTTCCCCCCAGGGCTTGGGTTTTTGGTCCAAGGAAATATTGCATAGGGTACCGGTCGCAGAGTACCTTCCCCCTGGGGAAAACAACCATGCCCCTTTTAACTTTTATTGGCATCCCCGACGCAGGGCCCCAGGAGACGTGGCGGTAAAAACCTCCCATTGGGTTTTGGGGGTGCCCCAAAAAAATGGGGTTTTGTCAAAGGGAAAGGAAAAAGAGTAAAATGGGAAAATAAACGAGGGGGTCTGAAATCCCCTGGGGAATGGGGGGCCTCTAAAACGTTCTAAAAGGGCACTATAAAATTGGAGCAAATTTCAGTGCATAGAGCTGGGTTAGGGAGGGAAGAGGGAAAATTTGGGCTGAGTTTTTTGGAGGGGAAACAGCATATTTCCAAACCCAACTTTTGAGTGCTGGGGCAGTTTCTAAAAGGCTCAGAGGGGATACCCTTTTCACTTGACAGACTATACCAGAAGAAACTGCTTGCAAAAAAACAATCAATTTTTTTAGAAGGGGAAAAAAGGTAAAACACTGGCCCTTTTTTTGCCCCGAACAAAACACCAGTGACAGTGGTGCCAAAGTTGGGTTTGAGCAGATGGGAACCCCTCCCGCTCGGGGCCGGGGCAAATCTGTGAACAATTTTCCCCATATTACAAAGAGTAATAAAGCCCCAGATTGAATTATACGGTAGGGGGATAAAACCAAATTTCCCGGACAAAATAGATATACCTGTACTACCCGGGAAGAGGGAAAACACCTTTGCTGTTTTAAAACGGCGGGGAAATTCGCAGGGGTATAGGGGGAAAAGCGACGCATAAGACGCCCGGGGCCTGAGGGTTTCCAGCGGGAAAGGTTTCAAAACAGGGCACAGAACAGTTTACTGCAGAAATGGGAGGCCCGTTTTAGGCGCGGCTGCGAGGGGGGTCCCTTTCCCCCCTTCCCTTTTTTTGAAGCGTTTAACACAATAGCCACAAACCCGGGGAGACCCCCTGAAACAATGCAGCTCAAAGGCCAAATCCCCGCTTAACTGGTGCAAAGATACTGGCAAAGTAAGGGACTGAGACTAAAATTTGGGGGGAATTTAGTCACTTGTTATTACAGATCAGTCGGGTTCAAACCGGAAAAAATTTCCCATTCAACTTCGGCACTATTTACCAACTTCCCAAAAAGCTCCCACAAAACGGGGAGTAGGGGGGTTGCCGCCTTAAAATAAAGAGAAGGCTTTTTACTTTGGGGGATTTGGGGGTTTTGGGCCCAGTGCTATCGCAATGGGGAAATTCCCTTTTAAAATTTTTTTAAAATGGCTAAAAGCTTGTTGTATCCCACAACCCCCGGGAAGAGTTTAAAAGTAAACCCGGGGTGTTTTCCCCCCCCCCCCCGTTTCCCCCCTTGGCAGGGGTACTAGACAAAGGGGGGCCCCCCTCTCGCCGCCGCTTTTTTCCCGTTAAATTAAAGGGAACCCCTTAACACTCAGAAATTTTTGGGACATACAAACAAAACCGGGGGGGATCATTGCGGGGGTTGGGAAAAAAAACTTTTGCTATAAGCAGATGATATGTGAAATATCTGGGGGATCCAAGGGCCCTTTTTTGGTCTGTTTAAAAATTTAAAATATTTGGGGGCTATTCCCGGGTTGGGGGGGAACTGGGGGGAAAACGTAAATGTTTAAGCTAATAAAAGGTTTTACCCCAAAGGGTTTGGGGACCCCCATTTTCACCCTCCAGGGGGGTCCTCAATTCAAAAACCGGGAATTGATGTGCACAAAAAAAACACTAGATTTTTGTGATCTAAACCTCCAGCCAGTGCGAGACAAGTTTGGGGTCTAAAGGGGAAAACATGGGGGGTCCCCCCTTTGTCCCTTATTGGGAAAGGGTAAAAATGTTTAAAAAGGGGGGATACTGCCAAAATTTTTAAATAAACCGGCGGCTCCGGGGGTCTTCCCAGATCACAAATTTTTTGGGGGCTGGACAAAATTTCTTTTTTTCCCCTTTTTCCCCTGGGCGGTTCAACCCCCGTCTGAATAGGGATACACTTAAAGGGCCCCTATGACAGAGGTTTTGGGTGGCCCTTTCCCCGGGCCAAAATAATTTTTAATGTACGGTTTCCCGTTAGCGCACATAAACAAAGTTTTTTCCAGGGGGGTACGCTGAATTTTTCCGGGTGCTGGAGGCCGCACTGGGGGCTCCTTGGGGGGGCTGGCCAATTTACCTAAAAGAGAGGGAAAAAAATTTTTCCCTTTCCAATGCACAACACCGATGAAATGGGGCGAATTTTGTGGAAGAACCCTTTATTTCATCCTTAAAAGGGCCCTAGCGGGGGGGATTCGTTTGGGGCCCCCTGATGTTTTCCCTTTTTGGGGAAAAAAAAAATTGGCCCGAGCTAATTTGACCTCCTTGGGTTATGGATTTTGGGCTACCCTGAAATTTAAAAATCTTACGCAGCTGTACAGAAATGGGGAACTTTCGACTTTTGCAGAGATTCATTTTCAGTTTTACCTTTCCCAAGGGGATCCCTTTTTCGGTACTTTCAACTAAGACAAGCTGGCGGCGCAGTTTTGGGTTTCCCGGGGGACACCTTGATTTGGGTACTTGGGGCATCATGAGGGGGTTTTCCCCCTAAGAAACCATTTTTTTCCCTCTATAAGGCCATAAAGGGGGTGTCAACCCCTTTTCCCCACTAGCGATTTCCTTTGGAGGTGGCAAAGGGACATTCCCCTCTTTTACCAATGAAACGCTTCCCCAATTTAAAAAAACCCCGGGGCTTAACAGTTCTAAATGCTAAGGATCAAATAATTCAAACTAAAAGGCTCCATAGAGTTTTAAATTTCCCCCGGGTTTGGCGTACCAAATTTCATTGTTTTGCCCCCCAGCTTGTTCCAGATGTGGTGCAGACAGGGGAACTTTGCTTCCATATATGGAATGCCCATTTCAAAACTTTTTAGGAGAATTTCACGGGTTTTTAAAAACAGGAAGCTGGGTTTCCCCAAGGGTTTTTTTCACCTACAAACAGTCTCTTGGGAATATGGAGGAATTGACCCCGAGAAAGGGCAGACCGTATTTTTATCCCCTTCTGCTTTTCTATCGGGGAAAAAATTTTTCTCTTAAACGGGAAACCCCTAAGACCCCCTCCTTAGCTATGTTCACAACGGTTTTTTTTGCGGGACAAAATTTCGCCCCGCAATTACCCGTGGGAGGGGGGGGCGGGAGCGGGGGGTAAGCAGGGGCCCGGCACTTCGCCGCCCATAGACATCACTGCTAGCGGGCGTATACCCGCAGAAAGTGACATTCAATTATCTCCCCCCCCGGGCGGATTCCCCCGGGCGGGAAGGGACGTAACCTAGTTCTCTATGAGAACGTAATTTACCGTAATGAAGGGGGGGGGGGCCGTTTTCGGCCCGAATTGGCGCACTTTTCCCGGCCGTAATTACGGACCAAATACCCCATTTTAAGCCGTGTGAACCCCCCTAAGCAGGGGAAACATTTATTTTAATGGGGAACCCCTATACAAGGGCACAATGCTGCTAAGGGGGCATTCCCAATGGGTTATGAGCTGGGTAAATTTTTGATTTTGGTGGAGGGGGAAAAAGGGGGGGAAAAAAAAAAAAAAAAAAAAAAAAAATGGAAGGATTGGGGAGGAAAAAAATGGAAAAGGATTTGGGAAAAGGGGACCTGAAAAAATTTTCCCTTTTTTTTATGCTTTCTTTTTTTTTTAAAGATCTTTTTTTTTCCAAAGTTTTGACCGACATTTAGAAAATTTCGGAAATTTTTACTTTTGAAACCTTTTGGAAAAAAAATTTTTCATAAAAGTTAAAATTTTTTTGGGTTTTTTTCTTTGTTTTGCCAAAAAAAATTTTAAAAAATGTTTTTTTTTTGTTTAAAAAAAAAAAAAAATAAAAAAAAAAAAAAAAATATAAGGGGGGAAAAAAAAAAAAAAAAATTAAAAAAAAAAAATAAAGGGTTAAAAAAAAAAAGGTTTTACCCCCCAAAGAAAAAAAAAACCTTTTTTAAAATTAAAAACCACAAAAATATTAAAAAGATAAAAAAATAAAAAAAATAAAATTTTTAAAAAAAAAAAAACAAAAAAAAATTTTCAGTACAAAAAAAAAAAAAAATTAAAACAAAACCCCCCCCCCCATTTAAAACAAAAAAAAAAAAAATTAAAAAAAGGGGTTCCCCAAATTTGGATGGGCCCCTGGTCCAAAAAGTCACTAAAAAAAAACCCGACTTCCAGCAGTTGGAGTAATTGGATTGTACTCAACGTGTGATTGTTGGGGGGTTTAGTGGACCGACCAGAACCCAAGGTGAATGAGGTAGTATGTATGGACGAGTGATTGGTGGCAGGAACAAAACTGAGAAAAAGGGGTATCGGGAAAAACGGGTCCAGCATGACCTATGCAATTTCCTTTTCTAATGCTTTGCTAATGATCTCTGTGATCAAGTTAAACCGAATTACTGCGATTACATGTACTCTTTCTGAAACACTGTTGAAAAAATAATTGTACGGTATTGCCTATTTGTCTACCATTGTTTTTGAGTTTGCTCTCTTCTTTTACTGCCGACGGAAATGGGGAAAAAGTTGTTTTCCTTTTATGTTCAACGACAAAATTCAAAAAATAAACCTTTTAAAAAAAAAATGACTATCAGTGGCCGCGCATCCGATCGCAGTGATCGCACCGCCAGCATAGCTGCAACGATCCGACCACCGACATGGAAGTGAGGAGCCTTGGGAAGGCTCCTGTCACTTCCATGCCCTTTGTTTTTCCCCACTTCCGTCCGCAGACGGGAAGTTGGGAAACCGACTCTTGGTACACTCTAATGCATTGCCTATGCAATGCTTTAAAACTGTATTGAAAATTGCGCCACCTAGTGTCAAGAAACCATAGTGGCCTCAAGTTAAAGTAAAAAAAAAAAAAAAAATTTTACAGTAAACAAAAAAAAAAAGTATTAAAATTAAAATCACCCCCCATTTTCCCCATTTAACAAATAAAAACAATAAAATAATAAAAAAAAGTTACCCCAAATTGGTATCGCCCCGCGTCCGAAAAAGTCAGTCATAAAAATATAACATCATTATCCCGTGCGCTGAACACTGTAAAGAAAAAAAAATTCCAAACGCCAAAATTGCGTTTTTTTGATCATTTCATGTCACTTAAAAAATGGAATAAAAGTGATCAAAAAAGTCGCATCCAAACTGCTAGAGATAAAAAGTACACTTCAGCCCGCAAAAAATGCCCCCTCACTGACGTCTGTAGGTGTTAGTACAAAAAATTTTTGGTTGCACAAACTGGGGCGCGGCGCAAATTTAAAAAATAGAAAAGTTTGGAATTTTTTTTACGGTACCAAAACAAACGGAAACCCTACATGTTTGGTATTGCCGGATGCGTACAACCTGTAAAAATAAAGAAAACACATTGTATTGACCAAAGATTGAACGCCTTAAAAGCAAAACCCCCGCAAACATGGCGGAAATACATTTTTTTTCACAATTTGTCCCACTTGGAATTTTTTTTTGCGGTTTCCCTGTATATTCTATAGTATAGTGAATAACACCACAGAAAGTACATCTTTTCCCGCAAAATAAAAGCCCTCATGTGTCTATGTAGGCGAAAAAAAAAAAAGTTATGGCTCTAAAAAAGGCGAGGAGGGAAAAACGAACGTGTCAATAACAAAAAACGCCGGGTCCTTAAGGGGTTAAAGGTCAATATAGAGATCTCTCTCAAGACTTCTTTAAAACTCAGACTGGGACTAGAACAAGGGGGCATCCTCTACGTCTTGAGGAAAGCCTTATACAACACTAAGGTGTTGTGCACTCCACCATGCTGGCTGCTGCCCATACAGTCAGAGAGAAAACGACATATATATAAATTAAAATTAAAAACCTAAATACTGGGGAGCTGGTTGCCTAGTAGGATGCAGCCACTGGGAAATCTTCATTCAGGCCTGCCGGGACGCTGGCCACACGGGAACGGGGCAAGCTTTTGGAGCGGGTTATGTTTTGCAGCCAGTGGGTCCATGCAAGAGAACTGTCTGCATGTTATTAAGGCCGCCCTGTGTCTCGTGCAGCCGGCGCTGCTCCTGCCTCTGATCAATCATGTGCGACAGTCTGAGCTCCCCGGCCACGGCGCTCCGCTGGGGCCGGCTTGCTGCTCAAAAACTATCACACATGATTGATCAAGGCAGGAGCAGCGCCGCTGCACGAGACACAGAGCGGTTTGGGTCCTCTCCCTTTTACTGTACTGATACCCTCAGGAGACAGGACAGTGTGTGCGGCTGCGCTCAAGCACTGTCCGGGCTCATAACTCTGCTGTCCTGCTGCTGCCAGGAGCGGCCGATCGCAGAAGCCGCGGCCCTCCACAGCGGCGCTGCTCACGTATTAATAGAAGATAGGAGCAGCGCCAGCTGTATTACACCCAAAATATATATCGGCCACAGAGCAGGCGGCCCATTGTGACCCGGCCCCTCTGGATTCTGCCCGGTCGGACAGATTCTCAGTCCGGGCCTGTGGTGAATTCAATAGCAGAGTTCAAAAAGGTTCTGGATGCATTTCTGAAGCGTAATAATATATAACAAGTTATAGTGATTAGGATTCTGTAAAGGGTCGTAGATCCAGGTATTTATTCTGATTGCCACATTGGAGTCGGGAAGGAATTTTTTCCCTAAAATGAGGACAACTGGCTTCTACCTCATAGGGGTTTTTGCCTTCCTCTGGATCAACACTTTAGCAAAATAGGCTGAACTGGATTGGCATCTGTCTTTTTGTGCCTTACAAACTATGAAACACTATGAAAACAGTTTCAAAATCAGCTGTGTGAACTTACCCTGAGTGAAAGCTAACATATTTTTTGTTGCCTTTTTCTGTCATATAACAAGAGTATTAAAAAAAAAAGTTACAAAAATATCACACTGTCCAGTATTGTAAATTATTTCTGAAGTAACCTGCTCCTCAGGCAAATAGATGAAGCATCTAATCAGAATGAGGTTGTTATTAAGGGCGACTTTAACCCCTTAACCCGAACGCCTGAAAAGTAGTTAATGACCAAAACATTTTTTTAGTTTTTGCCTCCTTGCGTTTCAACAGTTGTAAGTTTTTTATTTTCAGTGATGCAGTTGTATGGGGTCTCGTTTTATTCGAGACAAGTTGTACTTTATGGGGGAATAGTTTAAGTTCAATTATAAATAATTGCAGTATTTTTTTTTTTTTACACCGTTCAAATTTCACACTTAATAACTTGTTAGGATTAATTCTACAAAGGTTATTACGGTCGTGTGGATACCAATTTTGTAGGTTTTGTGTGCGTGTAATTTTACCGTATAATACTCTAGTATAAGCCCCACCCGGAGTATAAGCCGAGCACCTACTTTTGCCACAAAAACCGGAAAGCTTATTGACTCAAATATAAGCCTAGGGTGGAAAATGCAGCGGCTACTGGTGAATTTAAAAATAAAAATAGGATACCAATAAAATTACATAGGCAGTTTAATGTCCCCCATAGGCAGGGATAGGCATTTCATGTCCCCCATAGGCAGATATAGGCTGGTATAGGGAGTCCTCATGTCCCCATAGGCAGATATAGGGAGGGATAAGCAGTTTAAAAGTCGCCCCATAGCCCGTTTAATGGGCCCCCATAGGCGATATAGCTGGTATAGCAGTTTAATGTATCCCATAGGCTGGTATAGGCACTATATGGGCCCTCAGGCAGGCTATAGGCAGGCAATTGCCCCCCTAGGCAAGGGATAGGTCCTCATAGGCAGGGTATAGGCAGGTATAGGTCGTTAAGGCTGGTATAAGGTTCCCCCTAGGCAGCTATATAAGGATATAAGGGCGCCTAGGCAGGGGTATAGGAGGTATAGGGCGCCTAGGCAGGGCTATAGGCAGGGATAGGCAGGCAAAAGGGCCCCTAGACAAAGGCTTAGACAGATATAGGTCACCTAGGCAGGCTAAAGGCAGGTATATGCAGGGTATAGGCTGGCATAGGTCCCCCTAGACATCTATAGGCAGGGATAAAGGTCCCCTAGGCAGGTATTAGCAATTACAGGAAGGTATAGGCAGAAATTTGGCAGGTATAGGCAGTACTAGGCAGGTAAAAGGCAGGTATAGATAGTACAAGCAGGTATAGGGCAGGGATAGGCATTACTAGGCAGGAATAGGCAGGTATAGGCAGTAAATAAGCAACGTTTTAAAAACAAAAAACAACCACTTACCTCGATCCCCCCCCCTGCCCCTCCCGGCGCGCTCCCGGTCTTCCTCGGCACAGGCGGGTTGACGTAATCAGGCCGCGCATGCAGCGTGATGACACACACTGCCTGTGCCGGAAACTCCGGATGGCCGCGAGCTTGCGGCCGCCCGGAGTCCACTGCGGAGCACGGAGCGCTCGCTCTCTGCCCTGCAGTGGGTATCTCTTCTCCTGCATGCGACTCCTCCGGAGCGCATGCAGGGTAGAGATAGCTGACAGCGCACGGCCACCACTAGTGCCCGAACGCTGTCAGCTGACTCGGGATTCAGTTATATGCTGCCCCTGAGGAGTCGCATAAACTGAAGCGCCCCTTGTCGCCAGGGGCCATCGCAGGGGCCCCGAGCGACCGACAAGTGACTCGAGTATAACCCGAGGGGGAATTTTCCCAGCACATTTTTTGTGCTAAAAAACTCGGCTTATACTCGAGTAAAACATATGCACAATTATTTTTTATAAAATATTTAGTTATTATTTTATTCTTTTTTTTTTTTTACACTTTTTATGGGGGTTTTTTGTACTTTTTTTTTTTTTACTCCCCTGAAGGGAGAACTGTTTTACATTTTTAAATTTTTTTTTTTTACACTTGGTAATGTATTAGCATATTCATATATGCTACAACATACAAAAATGTGTCACTTGACACAGGCAGTGATTAGCAGCACCACAGTGCGTCCTAATCACTGGCTATGTTACACAACAGCCTGGGGCCACGCTAGTTACCCGAAGACTGTGCAGCCGGTCCCCTCTGGCTCTGTCGGGTGACCGGTGTTTCCGATCATCCGACAGAGCAAGGATCCCTTTGATTGTGCTTTCGGTAACGCACCGCCGCAATCAAAGGGTTAAAGCATCGGGTTGCGGAGGTTTCCTCCGCTCCCCGATGCCTGCAGGAGATGCTCTGGGTTCAGGGCTGTGTAGTACAGCCCCGATCCCAGCGCAGCTGCGGCGCCCGGGCGCAGCAAACTTTGATGTCTGCAGCGACTTCTAAAGACGTTGCTGCAGACGAACGACATGGAATGTCCGCCGTCAAAAGACGGTGGGCGGTCGTTAAGGAGTTAACTACCCAGACATAACTTCGGAATCTGAAACCTGTAGCTCTCACAAAGGAAACATGTTTTTGTCTATAAGATAATTACCTTTCCCAAATGGTGCAGGAACCGACTAGAGCAAAGGCCCTTCTAGACTTAATATTGACTAATAGACCTGACAGAGTAACAAAGGTTCAGGTTGAGGGGCACCTAGGGAATAGTGACCATAATATAATAAACTTCCATTTATCCTTCAATAGAGCTTTTTGTCAGGAGCCACAAAAACACTGAATTTGAGGAAGGCTAATTTTATCCTGCTTAGAGAGGCCCTAAACTGTATTGACTGGGACAAGGTGTTTAAAAATAGCAGAACAAAAAATAAATGGGAGAGCTTTAAAAACATCTTAGGCGCCCACTGTGAGAGGTACATACCATATGGTAAAAAAATAATTAGAAACAGGAAAATCCCAATGTGAATCAACAGAGATGTAAAGGAGGCAATAAAAAACAAAAAGAAAGCGTTTCAGCTACTAAAACAGGAGGGCAGTGAAGAGGCACAAAAAAGCTATAAGGAAAAAATAAAATAAGTAAAAAAATAATTAATGCAGCAAAGCTGGAGACAGAAAGACGTATTGCCATAGAAAGTAAAAGTAACCCCAAAATATTTTTTAACTATATAAATAGTAAAAAGATAAAAAAAAAGAAAATGTTGGCCCTTTAAAAAGTACTGAGGGAGAGACTATAGAGGGTGATGAGAAAAAAGCAAACCTATTAAACTATTTCTTCTCCACTGTATTTACCGAGGAGAATGACCTTCCTGTTGATGAGCAAAGGGAGGAGGTAAATTCCAACTTAAATGTTTCATGTCTAACCCAGGAAGAAGTGCAGCTCCGCCTTAGAAAGCTTAAAGAGGACCTATCACCACTGAGCTTATTAAGCTGTAAGGAGGATATAAATATGACTAAAGATAAAGTAAAATACCTTTGGAAGCCTGATGGCTGGAAATCCAATCATTATTTTATGAGGCGGTTAGCTAGTAAACAGTTTATGGGAGCAGCCATCTTGGAATGGCAGACTAGCGCGTTGTGTCCATATAGGCCACGCCCCCTGATTCTAAGCTTGTATGCTCCAGGATTCCAAGCTTGTATGCACTGTAGTCATAGCCTCCTATGTGCAGCAGGGTCACAGCTCCAGTCCTGTTGTTTTTATCTCCACAACCATATATCTAGTCGTATAATTGTAGTGATCAGCTTAGATGTATCAGATGAGTTGCATGTTTGATTCTGTGCACTTTATCTATTGTTTATGTTCCACCATTTATCTAGTTCAACCTACTGCATACAGCTCTGTGTGTGCAACTGAGTAAGTGCATCTGTATCACACCGCACTCTGGGGAACATGATCAGCGTATCCACCACTACAACAACCGGCACATACAGTATGTTGAACCTGTCCAAATGAAAAACACCATGACGGAAACCTGTGAGACCCTTATTATAGTTTAAGTGATTTTCTGATGCTACAGAAGGCTCATCAGTCCATCGGGGCATGATGAGAAATAAAAGAAAAGGAGAATACTTACCTCCTGGATGCTCTTGTTCTGTCACTGCGGCTATCCCTGTGATCTCGCCTGTAGCTGTGAATGTTCATCCTTCACGTGATGGGTGCAGCCAATCACAGGCCGCAATGCCCATGTGCACATGACACTATGGCCTCTGATCGGCTGCACCCGTCACGTGAAGGATGAACATTCACAGCTACAGGCGAGATCACAGTGACGGCCACAGTGACAGAATAAGAGCATCCAGGAGGTAAGTATTCTCCTTTTCTTTTATTTCTCATCATGCCCCGACAGACTGATGAGCCTTCTGTAGCATCAGAAAATCACTTTAATGAAGCCCATCAGGCGCCATTGGTGTCGGTCAGGAAACAAATCCAGCTCCGCCGTTAATTCCGTTTTTCTGGTACTATGATGAAACAGAAAAACAGAAATAACGCAGATGTGAACCAGGCCTAAACAGCACAGCCTCAAATAACATAGGATTAGATACACTGGTCACAAAGAATCACACATTATAGATACACTAACTCCAAGCTGATCCCTTATTTGATAGACACTGATGGCGCCTAATGGATCTCACTGACTATTATGGGCCGTTCACACAGCATTTTTGGATCCGATTTTGGATCTGTGTTGGAGGCGAAAATTGCATCTCAAAACGCTGCAGCAATCGGATCCAACACGTATCCAACATACAGCTGCCTGTTGGGATGCAGCAGGGTCGCACCCTATAGTTTATTATAAGGCTCCTGCTGTGTCTTTCGGACCAAGAATTGACATGTCAATTCTTTGAACGGATCCGAAAGAAGCAGTGAGACACAGATCAGTGATCACTCGTGTGAACGCCAATGCGTGTTTCATAATAAAAGCAATGTAAATCACATTATTTATTAGATACGTGTTTGGGTGCGTTTAGGGTCCGACAGATGGATCCAAACACATATATAAAAGCGTATGTTCACACAGACCCAACACGCTGTGTGAACATACTCTTATAATCTGCTGGTTAGTCTAGCTGTGGGGTGGGCAGTGACAGAGCGTCCTATGTTGCTTTCCTGGTGCCACTGCCATAAGAGCAGTCTGTTCCACCTGCAACACTTGCTGGCTTTCCCATCAACAGTTCAGGAGACTTGGCAAGTAAGCGCATATTGCTTGTATGTCCTGAGGACACGTGTCCTGAGACAGCTAAATAAAGAGCGCAGTCTGCCCGTAGGATAGCCCTTGGAATCCGGGTCTGTCTTGAAGGGGATGGATGGATGGAATGAATCCGGTACTATCCTGAAGGATCTGGCTGGTTGGAAGGGACAGACAGATATGCATACCTTCCAACCAGCCAGATCCTTCAGGATAGTCCAAGTCCTGTATATTAGATAAACTTGTATGTGTGTATAGTTATGTAGATTTGTATTTATGTATAGGTGTGTAGATATAGATGAAAACGTGTGTCTGTATGTATATATATATATATATGCAGTAGATGTGTGCATGTATAATGTATATGTATGTGTATATCATTGTGTGCCTGAGTTTGTATATATGTGTGTGTGTGTATATAAATAAATATAGAAATATATTATTTTATATACATACTGTATATAAAAACACATATGCACAAACACAGGCACACAATGATATGCACATACATAAACATTATACATGCACACATCTACTGCATATATATATATATAATAATATATAGATATAAATATATATATATAATATATATTATATATATATATATATATATACACACACACACACACACACAGACAAACGTTTTCATCTATATCTACACACCTATACATAAAATACCTTAATTTACACTGCATGCATTTCTTTTTTCTATCTGTACACTACATGTTAATACTTGTTCAAGCAGCAGACCCCTTCAGTGACAGAAGTGTTTGGGGGGTTGGCAGGGGGTCTGGTCAGCAGCAGGTGTGAGTATTGTGACTGCATGGAGATAGGGGAGGGAGGACCTGCAGGCTAGCACTGTACTGTACACAGCCAGCGTGCTGGTATCTCCCCTGCACAGGGAAAGCTGCTGCTTCTCTCACCACTCTGTTTCCATAAGAAGATAGAGGAAGCCTGAGCTGATAAGAGTGGCCCCTGCTCCAGTGTTTCTGCATCTAGTGATAGTAAAGTTCAGAGCAGGACCACTGGGTGACTGAACTGATTTTTCATAGCAGCAGTTCAGCCCCAGCCGTCCTGCACTGAAGCCCAGTGAGTAACACATAGTTTGTAAGGCCGAAAAAAGACAAGACGTCCATCCAGTTCAGCCTGCTATGCTAAGGTGTTGATCCAGAGGAAGGCAAAAAAAAAAAACAATGAGGTATAAGCCAATTGTCCTCATTTTAGGGTAAAATTCCTTCCCGACTGCAATCTGGCAATCGGAAAAATCCCTGGATCAATGACCCCTTTCCTGAATCCTAGACACTATAACTTGTTATATTATTACGCTCCAGAAATGCATCTAAACCATTTTTGAACGCCGTTATTGAATTCACCATGACAAGTCCCTCTGGCAGAGAATTCCATAGTCTCACTGCTCTTACAGTAAAGAATCCCTTTCTATGTTTATGTAGAAACTTTTGTTCCTCAAGACGTAGAGGATGCCCCCTTGTTCTATATACAGCCCTGGGTATAAATAAATCTTGGGAGAGATCTCTATATTGACACTTTGATGTATTTAACATTTATTATGTCCCCCGATAGCCGTCTTTTCTCTAAACTAAATAAACCCAATCTTGCTAATCTTTCTGGTACTGTAGTCCACCCAGTCCTTTTATTTATTTTTGTTGCCTGCCTTTGTACCTGTTCAAAGCTCTACAATGTCTTTCCTGTGCACTGGTGCCCAAAACTGTATACAATATTCCATGTGTGGTCTAACCAGTGACTTGTATAATGGGAGAATAATGTTCTCATCATGTGCCTCTACGCCCCTTTTTTTACACCCCATGACCCTATTAGCCTTGGCAGCTGCTGCCTACATTGGCTGCTACAGTTAAGTTTACTGTCCACTGGGTTCCCCAAGTCCTTTCCATGCCCTTTTCCCCGTTTTTTTTCCTTTTAAACAGGGAATCAGTAATGGTTTTTTCCCCCCCTGTCATAATTGCATTTTCTGTATTAAACCCTTTCCCCTTTTTCCCCCTGCCCAGGCCTCAACTTTCCAATCCCTTTGAAATAACACATTATCCTTATTGTGTTGATTACTTTACGGTTAGTACTTCTGCAAAATCGATATTCTACTGTGTAACCCGGGTTAAAATATTAAGAAAATGTTAAAGGGAAATGGGGCCCCAAACTGACCCTTGTGGTACCCCACTAGTAACAGCAAACCCTTTGGTTTTTGACCGAAATTTACTACCCTTTGTTTTCTATCAGTAAAATTGGTCCCCTTTTCACCTTTTCCCCCGCCCAAACATTCCTTTTTATTTCCCAAACCCTTTTTATTACCGGCCCCTGACGGTATACACCCGCGTGTCCTAAGGGAGTTAAGAAATTTGGATAAAAAGGCCCCCCTATTTTTAAATATTTATGGACTGTTTAATAAGGGGGATGTCCCAAAGGAGGGGGTATGCAAATGTGGTGCAATATTCAAACGGGGTCACAGGTATCCTGGAAACTATGGCGGTAATTTTAACCCCTGTTGTGGGTAAAATGTTTAAAGGGTTTTCAAAGGATGCTACCCTAGATTCTCAGTGAAAATAAATTTTAACACCTTCCCAGCAGGGGTTTTATGAAGGACTTTCCTGTCAAACTAATCTCATCGTTTCTATAAAAATTTAAATTCCAAACTGGATGGGGAAAATGAGGCCTAGTGTCATATATTTGGATTTTTCAAAAGCATTTATACTGTTCCACATAAAGGTTTGGGAAAGTAAAATGAAAATTTTTTGGATTGGGGGAAAATATGTGAAATGGGTAAGCAACGGCTCTGTAGAAAACAAAAGGGTGATAATTTCGGGCATACTCGACTGGATCCCGGTTTTCTATGGGGGACCACAGGTTTATATTTGGCCCTATCCTCTTTAATTTTTTCATTAATGATCTTACCACGGGTTGCACAGTAGAATATCGTTTTTTGCAGATGATATAAGGGGCCCGGGGGAAGACTGGCAAAAGAGGGTTTAACACTGATAAATGCAAAGTTTTTGCACATGGGGAGGAAAAATCAATTTCCTGTTACTTTAAAATGGAAAAAAACCTGATAAAAGTGACAGGGAAGGGCTAGGGGAAACCTGGTGGACAGTAAACTTTAAATGTAAGCCAGTGTCAGGGACAGCCAAGGAAATAGGATCATGGGGTTTTATTTAAAAAGGGGCAAGATGCCAATGAGGGGGAAAATTATTTCCCCTATACAAGTCCTGGTTAACCCCATATGGAATATTTGTACGTTTTGGGGACCGGCAAAGAAAACATTGTAGACTTGAACAGTACAAAGGCGGGCAAAAAATAATAAAAAGGGCTGGGTGGACTGCAAAACCCAAAAGTTAGGGGGGGTTATTTAGTTTAAAAAGAAAAAAACGGGTTGGGGGAATAAAAAATAGTTTTTTAAAATATTAAATGCCAATAAAGATTTATTTATACCCAGGGGCTGTATCGAACAAGGGGATCCCCTTTGTCTTGAGGGAAAAAAAGCTTCTACATAAAAAAAGAAAGGGGTTTTACTGTTAGGCGGTGAACGTGGAATCTCTGCCAGAGGAAAAATTGTCATGTTGAATTCAAAAAACAAGTTCAAGAAGGGGTTGGATGCATTTCGGACGTGATAATATAAAAAATTTAGTGACTAGGTTTGGAGAGGGGTCGTTGATCCAGGGATTTATTCGATTGCCAGTTGGAGTCAGGAAGGAATTTTTCCCTAACATAAGGACAATTGGCTTCTTCCTCATGGGGGTTTTTTGCTTTCCTCGGTCAACCTTTTGCAAATGGCTGAAATGGATGGGCGTATGTCTTTTTTCGGCCTGACAAACTATGTAACAACATTCAAGTACATAGCGTACATACAAACATCAATAGTATTGGCATGAATCCAAAACACAACACTAAAACGATTGACCAAAAACAATATTTAGCCAAAATCAACACAAAAATGAATCATAAGGCTAACTAAAATTTTAAAAAAATTTCTGACATGTCCTTGCGATATGTCAGAAAATTTGAATTGTGAGGGTCTTAGTTCTGAGATGATCAATGATCTCTAAAACAGGCAGAAGCACTCAGCTATGTACTGTGTGCCTTTGTCTGTGTTCAGCTAACTTGTATGTAAGCAGGGCCGGGACAAGGCATTTTGGTGCCTTAGGCAAATACGGCCAATGGTGCCCCCCTCCCTCCTTAAAATGGTGCCCTTTCCCCAAAAAATGGTGCCCTCCTGCACTAATTACTCTCTCTCTCTCTGCTCCACTTCATCTCTCTCTCTGCTCCACTTCATCTCTCTCTCTGCTCCACTTCATCTCTCTCTCTGCTCCACTTCATCTCTCTCTCTCTCTCTCTGCTCCACTTCATCTCTCTCTCTCTCTGCTCCACTTCATCTCTCTCTCTCTCTCTCTCTGCTCCACTACATCTCTCTCACTCTCTCTCTCTGCTCTCACTTCATCTCTCTCTCTCTCTCTCTCTGCTCCACTTCATCTCTCTCTCTCTGCTCCTCTTCCTCTCTCTCTCTCTGATCCACTTCATCTCTCTCTCTCTCTCTCTCTGCTCTACTTCATCTCTCTCTCTCTCTCTCTGCTCCACTTCATCTCTCTCTCTCTCTCTGCTCCACTTCATCTCTCTCTCTCTGTGCTCCACTTCACATCTCTTCTCTCTCCCGCTCCACTTCATCTCTTCTCTCTCTCTCTCTCTGCTCCACTTCATCTCTCTCTCTCTCTCTCTGCTCTACTTCATCTCTCTCTCTCTCTCTCTGCTCCACTTCATCTCTCTCTCTCTCTCTTCTCCACTTCATCTCTCTCTTTGACCCACTTCATCTCTCTCTCTCTCTCTTTGCTCCTATTTCTATATCTCTCTCTCTCTTTGCTACAACTTATCTCTCTCTCTCTCTTTGCTCCACTTCATCTCTCTCTCTCTCTCTTTGCTCCACTTCATCTCTCTCTCTCTCTCTTTGCTCCACTTCATCTCTCTCTCTCTCTCTTTGCTCCACTTCATCTCTCTCTCTCTCTCTTTGCTCCACTTCATCTCTCTCTCTCTCTCTGCTCCACTTCATCTCTCTCTCTCTCTCTTTGCTCCACTTCATCTCTCTCTCTCTCTGTGCTCCACAACATCTCTCTCTCTCTCTCTGCTCCACTTCATCTCTCTCTCTCTCTGCTCCACTTCATCTCTCTCTCTCTGCTCCACTTCATCTCTCTCTCTCTCTGCTCCACTTCATCTCTCTCTCTCTCTGCTCCACTTCATCTCTCTCTCTCTCTCTGCTCCACTTCATCTCTCTCTCTCTGCTCCACTTCATCTCTCTCTCTCTCTGCTCCACTTCATCTCTCTCTCTCTCTGCTCCACTTCATCTCTCTCTCTCTCTGCTCCACTTCATCTCTCTCTCTCTCTCTCTCTGCTCCACTTCATCTCTCTCTCTCTCTCTGCTCCACTTCATCTCTCTCTCTCTCTCTGCTCCACTTCATCTCTCTCTCTCTCTGCTCCACTTCCTCTCTCTCTCTGCTCCACTTCATCTCTCTCTCTGCTCCACTTCATCTCTCTCTCTGCTCCACTTCATCTCTCTCTCTCTCTGCTCCACTTCATCTCTCTCTCTCTCTGCTCCACTTCATCTCTCTCTCTCTCTGCTCCACTTCATCTCTCTCTCTCTCTGCTCCACTTCATCTCTCTCTCTCTCTGCTCCACTTCATCTCTCTCTCTCTGCTCCACTTCATCTCTCCCGTCTCTGCTCCACTTCATCTCTACCCTCTCTGCTCCAGTTCATCTCTCCCCTCTGCTCCAGTTCATCTCTCCCCTCTGCTCCAGTTCATCTCTCCCCTCTGCTCCAGTTCATCTCTCCCCTCTGCTCCAGTTCATCTCTCCCCCTCTGCTCCAGTTCATCTCTCCCCCTCTGCTCCAGTTCATCTCTCCCTCTGCTCCAGTTCATCTCTCCCCTCTGCTCCAGTTCATCTCTCCCCTCTGCTCCAGTTCATCTCTCCCTCTGCTCCAGTTCATCTCTCCCCTCTGCTCCAGTTCATCTCTCCCCTCTGCTCCAGTTCATCTCTCCCCCTGCATTAATTCTTCCCCCACTTAGTAAGCACTCACCAGTCAGGAGAGCTGCCCATCTTCTTATATCCACACTCCGTGTTAGGGAGAGGGAGCCAACATGCACTGCTCTGGCAGCTTCCATTCATGTGACACGAGGCTGTCAGAAGAGCGCAGGGAGGTGAGCAAGGTGTTCAATCTCCCCCGCGCACTACAAACTGCTGCCCCTGCTCCCTCCCTGACCCCCCAGGGAGGGAGCAGGGGGGGTGAAGGTAAACTGCTGCCCCTTCTGCTTTATGAAGGTGGCAGCAGTGACTGGACGGCAGCTGCTGTGTATGGAGCCAGCTCAGCTCCTGAGCCGGCTCCATACCTGCGCCCCCTAGTGGCAGGCAGAAGTATGGCGCCCTAGGCGACCGCCTACCTTCGCCTAGCCATCGTCCCGGCCCTGTATGTAAGCAAGTTTAATATATCACAATTGATTGACTAGTGAGGGATTGGATGCACTGCCGGGCACCCGTGCAGGGTCAGACTGAGCTCTGTGTCGCGTTTTCACATAGAAGCCAAGTGGGCAAATGTCAGTTCATCTTGCCACTTTTCTTAACTGTTTGAGCGGCACAGCCAGGGCCATCTTTTCCATTGGGCAGGATAGGCGGTTGCCCGGGGGGACCCTGAGTACAGAGGGTCCGCCAGCTGCCTGGACTGCCTAGCCTGCCCTGCGACTAAAGCCAGATTTCGTAGTGGTGGCGACCCCTGCTTAGTTCCTGTCGTTGTGCTGTGCCTGCATATCACTCTTACAGTGCAGGCAGGCTGGCAATAAAGGGTAAAGTAGGAGACAGGTCACAGCAAAGCTCCGAATTCCAGTATTCAGCTGGCACGTCCCAATGGAATACAGGAGTTCAGCACTTTTCTATTGCCTGGGCCCTGCTTTACTGCTGCACTGCCCTGCCTTTGCTGTAAGAGTAATGCGCACTGCCAGGCAGCCGGCGTTCATTCTCCTCCGTCCCCGGCCAGGAAATGGTTAACCCCTTAGACTTTTGGCACTTTCTGCAAGCAGAGGTTTACCGCGCTTAACCCTTTGATTGCTGCGTTTCGTGACCACAGCATAATCCAAGTGTTTTCCTCTATTCTCTTGGGTGATCGGGACTCAGGTAACCGGACAGAGCCCGGGGAATGGCTGCACAGCCCGGGCCCTGGGGACCCTAGAGGTTTCCCAGGGGTTTGTTTTGGGGTAAGAACCCAAACAATAAGTTTCCCTGCCCGGTTTTGCTGTCTGTGCCAGCCCTTGACACAAATTAAAAATTTATTACATAAAATGAAAATCTAAAACTTACTAAGTGAAAAAAAAAAAAAAAAAGTAAATCCTTTAAAGGGTTTAAAAAAAAAAAAAAAAAGTGTAGGAAAAAATAAAATATAAAAAAATTTAGAAAAAATAAGTTTTTCATAAATTACACACCCCAAAAAAAAAAACCTACCCCTTTGGTATCCACATAACCGTAATAAATTTTTAAAATTAATCTAACAAGTTATTAAGTGTAAAATGTGAGTGGTATAAACCAAAGGGTGAAAGAACAAAGTAAAGGGGGCTATATTCAGGGCGGGACAGTGAGGGGCCTATTTCCTTAGGAAAAAGGATGGCTATAAAATACAAAATTTAATTCGTCAGAAAGGCCATACTACAGTATTACTCTACAAATGTAACTACTGCTTAATAGCTCACTTAAATTGAACTTGTCACATAAATTATGCTCCTCTTGCTGAACACAGTACAAGTTAGTGGACATTTTACCCCAGTTTCCAGCCCAGTGTCCCCTTATTCGAAAGATTTTGGTATTTTAAGGTCTTTTTAAATCCCTCAAATCTAATTCATGACCCAGGATTTTTTTTTTAAGCCCCCCCACTGGCAGTTATTTACATTTTTTTACCGTTAAAAAAGTAAAAGGTTTTTCAGTTGATTTTTGGGCCCGGGGCTAGCCCCAAATTTTGGGGGGGTTTGAAAAAAACGGGACTCTTTAAATGACTCTTTTCTGGCTGAAAACTGGAGATTTGAGCAGTAAATACTCCAAAATATTTCATCATTTTACAAAAAAGGGCCCAAAAGCACTGGAAACAGCATGTCTGCCCAAAAAGTTTGTGCTGTCCTCAAAAAGGGGGGCAAAAACTTTAAAGTTTGGGTTCGTTTAAACTTTTAGACAAAATTTCACAAAATTACGCCCCGAAAATTAAACACACCGGCGTTAAAGGATTCCCCTTCTCCATGACTTTCCCATTACACAGTGCGATTCGCCGCTAAAATTTCAAAAATTTCCCACTTACCCTCCCCCCCAGGGGCGTTTTTTGCAGAGGGGGGGAGGGAGACGTAATCCATATTTCTCTATGAGAACTGTGGTTTTACCGTAAGGGGGGGGGACTGGGATGTTTTTCACCCCTTTTTTTTAGCGCATACGCCCGGGGTGAACAAAAGCCTTAAAGGAGAAGTTCTATTTATAAAGTTCTAAATTATGTCGTCCCTTTAAGGTACATCGTGAGGCTGATGTGTCCCCTATTGAAAATGAGTTTGACACCTTTGGTCTAAGTCCATATACTAAACTCTAACCTTTGGTTCTAGTAATTGGTGGTTTCTGAGGTCTGTAATTTTACGGGACCAAAACATTTTACTTTGTTTTTTTCAACACACAACGGGAAATTTTTTTCAAAGACTAGTTACCTTACAAATCATTTAAAAAAATGTCCGTTTGCTTTAGTTTCATTATATCTTGGAAATAATTTATTTAAAAAAATAAATATATACACACACACACATTTATAAAATTTTCTGTTTTGTCATGATTTAAAAAATTTTAAGATTCACACTAAAAGGCATAAAACATAAATTAACACATTGGAATTATATCCCGCTGTGCACGGGTTTCCAAATTCAAACAGCAACCTAACGATTGTTTTTCCCCCGGGGTTTTGGCTGTTACAAATCCCCCACTGGGGAAAAAAAAAAAATTGGGGAAAAAGAAAAAAAAAAAGTAAACAAAAAACACAAAAAATAAAATTAAAAACAGGGTACACCGCCCGTTTTCCCCCTTTAAAAATCGCCCCAAAAAAATTCAAAAATAAAAAAAAATACCCATATTTTGGTACCCCCGGGTGCTTTAAGAACCCACCCAATAAATCGGTCACATTAATTAACCCTTTACGGGTGCCCCCGGCCGTAAAATACAAAAACAAAAAAAATTTCAAAAATTTTTTTGGGGCCATTCCCTGCAGCACATAAAATGGTTTAAAAAAAGCGGATCAAAAACTCATAAAAAGGGCCAAATTTTGGCCCAATTTAAAACGAAAAAATTTTTCACCCGCAAAAAAAAAGCCCCTTACACGTCTCTGAAACCCGAAAAAAAAACGTTTGGCCCCTTCCATAATTTTTTTTTTTTTAAAAGGGCTTCAAAATTTAAAAAAAAACTATAAAAAATAGGGTATTGGGCTGTAATCGTATCGACCCGGAGAGTAAACCCTTAACTGGTCAGGGAATACTGCACGGTGACCTTGTTAAAAAAAAAAAAAAAAACACTCCCGGGAATTGCAGTATTTTCTTCACCCCCCTTTCCAAAAAACGGATTTAAAAACTGACAAAAATTTTGGGGCCCCCCCAAAAAAATTATCCCAAAATAAAAACGTCAACTCATTTCCCAAAAAACAAGCCCCTAAACAGCCTGTCCACAAAAAATAAAAAAGTTATGGCATCAAACTATGGGGGAAAAAAAACCCGTTTTTCCTTTTTAAAAAAAAAGTGTTTTTTTTTGTTTTAAAAGCAGTAAAACATTAAAAAAAATAAAAATTTTGGGAAATCGCGGGAAAATCATATCGGCCTCTGAGAAATACTAGCATTTTCATTTAAAAACTGCAGGGGAAAACCGTGTAAAAAATAAAAAAAAAAAAAACATTTCCCCGGGAAATTCCCTTTTAATTTTTGTTCAATATGCCCCTCAAAAAAAACCCTTTTAAAAAAAAGATCCATGCGGAAAATACCCCCCCATAATGGTACCAATAAATACGAAAAACTCATCACACAAAAAAAAAAGCCCATAATCAGCTCCGTATACAGAAAACGGAAAACTTTTTTGGCAAACCCGGGAACAGGACAAAAATAAAAACCCCAAATTTTTTTATAGCCCTTTATTTCAAATTGTGTAAAAGTAATAAAACATAAAAAACTATATAAAATCTATATCATTGCAATTGAAACCGACCCCCAATAGTAAAGATATCCTGTCATTTATACTGCAACGGCGAACGCTGTAAAATTGAAGCCCAAAAAAACAATGGCGGAATTGCGTTTTCCCTCATTTTCATAGCCCAATGCAAAAAAAAAAAAAAAAAAAAAAAATGGGTCACTTCTGGAAGGTTCCACCTGTTCTGGTACTTTGGGGGCTTTGTAAATGCGACATGGCCCCATTAAAATCTGCGCTCCAAAAGCCAAATAACACCCCCTCCCTTATACGCCCTGTCATGCGACCAAACAGCAGTTTACGCCCACATGTAGGGTATTGCCGAACTTGGAAGAAATTGCGTAACAAAGTTTTGGGTGCTTTTTTACCAGGATGCTTTGTAAAAATTAAACATTTTCAGCTAAAATTGCAGATTATTGAAAAAAAAATGTTTTTTTCATTTTCACAGCCAAACGCTAAAAAATTTTGTGACACACCTGTGGGGTCGATATGCTCACTATACCCCTGGATATATTTCTTAAGGGGTGTAATTTCCAATATGGGGTATTTTTAGGGGAGTTTATTAAGTTCTAGCACCTTAGGGTGTCCGCAAACCTGAAATGGCCCCTAAATAAAATCGTAATGAAAATGAGACCCCAGAGTCCAACATTAAGTTGCATTTACCAAGTCACATTTACCGTATTCTTGTGAATAATGTATAAAAGTTTAAAATCTGCAAAAAAAAATTAAAATTTCACTTCCACTTTGCTTAAATTCCTGTGAAACACCTAATGGGTTAAGCAACTTCCTAACTGCGGTTTTGAATACTTTAAGGGGTGTAGTTTCTTAGATGAGGTCATTTATGGGGGTATCTAACATACAGGTCAATTAAAGTCACGTGAGAACTGGACTGGTCCCTAAAAAATTTATATTGCAAATTTTCTTGAAAATTACTACTAAGGGGGGCGTTGCTTAGCAATGGCCGTGTGAAGACGCATCTTACAGAGCTCCTCACAGTCTCCAGCTTTTCCAGGCCATAACATTCGTTTAACATGGGAAAGATTGGCAGAAGACAGAGACCCAAGGGCACCCCGCGCTCTGGCTCCACACAGGAGGACATTGGAGTATTCTTCCCGCCGGTAAAGCCTGCGGTGTCACATCCGGCTCTCGGCCCCGCTGGGCCGCAAGATGGCCGACGCCGCGTGGCGTCTCTATCAAGCTCCCCGGACGCCGACTTGCAAAGAAGAGGAGCGCAGTCATCCCCGCCCTCCCCGAGGCTCCGAGGGACTCCCCGGCAACACCCGGCGCTGTACCTGCAGTCGCAGATGGAGACTCCGGACACCCGATCCTCTCCTCCGGCGCCTGGGACCCGCGATGGATGCGCTGCTTCTCCTGCGCACCGGGGTGAGTTCTCCCTGCGTCTCTCAAACTGGCTCCTGCTCTCACCCGGACTCAACTAGAAGTGCCCACACAGCATTAGTGGACTGTGCTCCGGTCCTTGATAGCCTTGATAGTGGCCCCTCTTCCCCTATAATCCCTGGGGCACTGATGGCACCTCAGCTGGAGGGGGCTTGCTCTGCTCTCCAGGCCCCACAGCTTACAGGCTCCTACCCACAGGGATCGGATCCCATGAGCACCTCTGCTATTTCAGTATGGCAACATATGACAACATATGGCAACATATTGGGGGGAGCCCTTGCCCTCAAAGATCTAGAGGCTCTCTATGTCTCAGCACAATGGGCCCACAACCGCCTGTAGCGGGATCCCCCAACTGGTCCACAGGATCTTCATGGGACATGTCCCCCTTACCTAAGATGGCGGCCTCGCCAGGGGGTTTGCTGCCTGCTACTGGCCCACAGGCGCCTGGACTCTCTCCGGATCACGCTGGGGGGCAACCTCTGCCTACTCTGGGGGCCTCTCCTGCTCACACATTCCCGACTGACAGCCTAAGGGGTACGCCCGCGATTTTTGGAGCACCAGTACCTGGCATTGCCCAAGTGCATGCCTCTCTTTCTGTCAACAACTCCCCGGTTTCACTGGATGAAAATAGGCCAGTGACATTAGCCGACCTGAAACAACTAATGCAGTCGCTCCCTTCAAAAGCCGACATCTCCACTTTGTCTACACAGATGGTCGGGGAATTTGCCAACCTGCGAGCTGACCTATCCTCCTTGCATACAAAAGTGGACGATTTAGATCAGGCCCAGACCCAGACCTCTGCTAATCTGGTATCGGTCACTGATGAGGTGGCGCACCACTCGGCTCAAATATTCGCCCTGCAACAGCATTTAGATGACATTGAAAATCGTAGCAGGCGCAATAACCTACGCATCAGAGGCCTCCCCGAATCGGTCCCTAATGCTGATCTGTTTGCAGTGGTCACGGCTATCTTTAACGACCTTCTAGGGCGCCCACCTACGGCTCATATTGAACTGGACAGGGCCCACAGAGCGCTGAGACCTCCTAACCCTGCAGATCCAAGGCCACGAGATGTTATATGCCGGGTCCACTTTTTTGCCATGAAGGAAGACATCATCTTCGAAGCTCGGCGCCGTAAGTCACTGTCCTATCAGGGTGCCCCTATTAGGATTTTACAGGACTTATCCCGTCTCACTCTAGCCCAGAGAGCCGCTCTGAACCCACTCTTGGATGTATTGAAGGGGAAAAATATTCCCTTTCACTGGGGATACCCCTTTGCGCTGCATGTCCGCTTACCTAAACAAACTTTAACGATCCGGTCGGCGAAGGACATTCCATTGGTGTTACAGGCCCTTCAGATCGAGAACATCTCATTCCCGGATTGGCCGACCTTGGCCTCCCTAGCCGTTGGACCACCCCAGCGGAAGAGACGACTGCATCTTATCTCTGCACCGCCTGCCACCGCTCCATCGCAGGGGAGGCAGAGGGACCTGCGTCCATGTTCTGGGGCTCACGTAGCTCGGGACCAGCGTCGCTCTCCCCCTCTGAACCCTGCCTGAGGACACTGATCTGGAGACTCTCCCTAGAGGAGCCCCACTTACTGTCATGGAGGGCACTCGTTAGCGGGAGAAGTAGTCTCCCTCTGCCACGTACTGGTGGGCGTCACTAACCCCCCGTGGGTTAAGGTGCCAAAGTTCTGTCTAAATTCCCTTAGGTGTTTACATAGGTTTCCCCTTATACATCGGCTCAACGGCGGCCTGGTTATCCTGATTAGATTCGTTCAGTTGCACCATAGTAATGGCTACGAGGAGTCTTCTCGATGTTCCTGAGCTCTCCCACATTCCCCCAGTAGGCGGAACTCCTGCTTTGAGTTCACTTAACTTAGCAGGATTCACATCTCTTGTTACTATTTTGTCTCGTTAACGTGCAGGACTTCGGTGCCTGCTTTTGGGTTTTTGTCTCATGTTTTGTTTGTCTAAATGTGTGTGGTGTGCCACCCCCCCTCTCCTTCCCCCCCCTTTTTCCTTTTCTGCAGCAGTGGTTCCGGAGGCGGAGGCCTGTCCCGTCCCGGTACGGACTGAGGTCCCCATTTGACTCCTGTCAAGATGGATCTCCGCGTTGCCTCCTTTAATGCAAGGGGCCTGAACACACCGGAGAAACGTGCGCAGGTTCTTTACCATTTTCATTGCGCCAGGGTCCAAATTGTATGCCTCCAAGAGACCCATTTTAAGGTAGGACATGCCCCTAATATCAAGAGTAAATACTATACCTCGTGGCACTTCGCTAATTGTCATGAGTCCCGGTCCAAGGGAGTTGCCATAGCGATTCATCGGTCCTTAACCCATCAGGTTGTCAGCTGTACTGTTGACCCGGGGGCCCGTTACCTCATCCTGACCCTTTCCATCAATGGCCAGCTATTAACTATCATAAACGCGTATACTCCGAATGTAGGCCAGGCGGGTTTCTTTGAGACGCTAACCGACATTTCCCTTCCGTTGGTTCAGGGGACAGTGGTATTCAGTGGTGATTTTAATGTCACGCTGGATCCCACGCTGGATAACTCCACTGGGAAATCAGCTCTAGCATACTCGGCCATTAAGAAGGTGAAAAGAGCCCTATCACTACTGCAGCTCTGCGATGTCTGGAGGATCATGCACCCCTCTGATAGGGATTATTCCTTTTTCTCTCCTCCCCACGGCTCTTATAGTCATTTAGACTATATAATGGTTCAGCATTCTGCCTTACCTTGGACAATCTCTACCTCAATTGGGAATATTCTATGGTCGGACCATGCCCCGCTGTTTGGCTCGTTGCGACTCCCTGCCACGCGGGAGAAGGTCTGGAATTGGAAACTAAATGAGTCTCTCCTACTAGACCCATTGTGTGTTGCGGATATTGAGAGCCATGTTTCCCAATTCCTTTCTCTTCATACTTCTGACCCCACCTCTAAAACCAACCAATGGGAGGCCCTTAAGTGCGTGCTTCGAGGCACTCTCATTAAACATGGCTCCAGGCTTAAAAGGGGCAGAGCGGCTGCTCTCACAAAAGCACTTTCTAAGGTCTCTACTCAGGAGACGGGTGCATAAAGGTCCCCTTTCCCCTTTCATTTCCTTCGAGAGTTGCTAAAGGCACGTCTGGAGGTGCGACGCCTTCTGGAGAACTCTTGGGGTTGTTTCATCCAAAGATGCCGCAGTTCATTTTATTAATACGACAACAAGTGTGGACGGATGTTGGCCAGGGCAGTCCGCTCCCAGATGGCCCAATCCCATATCCCTATTATCAAGACTACTTAGAATGCTGCAGTTCATCGCACTGAGGACATTGCTCACACCTTCCACTCGTTCTATTCCAAACTGTATAACCTTCCCTCCCCCTCCCGGCCCCACCAGCCAGGAGTGTTCCCTCACCCATCTCTATCCTCTAGAATCCCGACTTCGGTCGTAGAGGCACTGGAGGAACCATTTTACTCTGATGAGTTGCAGTCGGTTTTTTAAGGAGCTTCCAGGTGGAAAAAGCCCAGGGCCAGATGGCTTCACGGGACAATACTTTAAAACCTTCCGGGACGTACTCAGCCCGGTGCTATTGGACGCCTTCAACTCCATCACAGCTGACACTCACTTCCCTGCCCAGACTACGTTGGCACATGTTGCTATCATTCCCAAGCCCGGCAAGGACCCCCAATGCTGTGGTAGTTACCGTCTATTTTCCCTGTTTAATGTGGATCTGAAAATCTACGCCAAAATGTTAGCCAACAGACTTAATCCTATTCTAAACTCGATCCACCAGACCAGGTGGGGGTTTGTCCCGGGTAGGGAGGGGCGACGATAATACGATTAAACTTTGGATATTATCCACCACGCACGATCCCACAAGATCCCGCTGATGGTATTGTCGCTGGATGCGGAGAAGGCGTTCGACCGTATTTCGTGGCCTTCTCTGCACCAGACCCTCAGTCACATAGGTCTTGGCCCTAAATTTTTGGCTAGGATTGCTGCTCTGTATCGCGCGCCCTCTGCTCGTCTCAAGGTCAATGGTACCTTGTCTGCTTCCTTTTCCATCTCGAATGGGACTTGGCAGGGGTGTCCCCGTTACTATACGTGCTGGTGATGGAGAGTCTGATGGCGGCCATCAGATCTAACCCGGACATTAAGGGGGTCACCATTGGAGCCCGGGAGTATAAATGCTTGGCGATCTTTTGGTCTACGTCACAAACCCTCACATCTGCCTCCCAGCTCTGATGGACGTAATCAGAAACTTTGGGGAATGGTCAAACTTCAAAATAAACATGTCCACATCTGAGGTTCTTGGGGTCGGAATTGCCACCCGAGGCCAGGCCTCTCTACAGTCCAACTTTCCTTTCAGGTGGCCTGGAGCGGGTATCTGATATCTGGGGGTGCATATCTCGGAAGACTTGTCGAAGCTCTATGCTACTAACTTTCTCCCTCTATTACGTAAAACCAAACGGGATCTGGATAGCTGGCAGAACAAGGAACGGTCCTGGTTTGGCAGAATCAACCTATTAAAAATGTCTATTCTTCCAAAGTTCCTATACCTCTTTCAAACCCTTCCCATACAGGTTCCCGTGCAGTTTTGGAACACCCTTCAGAGATGCTTTACAGCTTTTGTGTGGTCCGCGCGAAGACCACGCATAGCGTACGACACATTAACAAGGTCTAAGGCCGATGGGGGCACGGGGCTGCCCGATTGTAGGCTCTATTACCTGGCCTCGGCTTATTCGAGATTCCTGGCAATGGTTGCGGATAGAGATAGGAAGCTTTGGGTCACCTTAGCTGAAGATCTTAGTTCTTCCGCGGTAGCGGTCCTCCCCTGGACCTGGACTCCTGCTCTGGGTGATAGTATGTCCTCCTCGTTCTGTGTAGGGCAGACCATGTCCGTCCTCTACTCCCACAGGAACTCCCACTCTCTTATAGATCGTGGAGGCCCCTGTTTGCCAATCACAGACAACCCTGACTTCCCTCTGGGTGTCTTGCTAAATGTCTTCTTGGGTGGAATGAAAAGAACACCCCTGCGTTTACACCAAGTGGCCTCTGAGGGGAAACTGCGACCATTTGGCGACATCTTTGGAGAGGCTCCAATCCCTGCATCTGCCCCATTTCAACTTGCTCAGCTTGCCCACTTCTTTCATAAGATTAAGTCCAGAGGCCACTTGACAAGGCCCCTCACGACTTTTGAGTCAATGGTGGTGTCGTCTGCAGGTATGAGGCACTCCCTTTCATTCCTGTATAAATTATTGCTCTCAGACCGGGATAGCTCCCTCCTCCCTTTCTGCCTTAAGTGGGAGGAGGAACTGGGTCTTTCCTTTACTTCAGCCCAATGGGAGCGATGTTTCCAGATGACCCACAAAGCATTGGTAGCGTCCAAACATCAGGAGACTGGTTATAAAATCCTCTCCCGATGGTACAGGGTTCCCGTAGTCTTGCATAGGATCTTCCCCTCCACTTCGGACCTGTGTTGGAGATGTGGAAGGGAAAAGGGGACCATGGCCCATATATGGTGGGGATGCTCTGCGTTACGAAGCTTTTGGATTTCAGTCCTGGAGGTCATTAAGGAAGTCATTGGAATCTCGATTCCAAATTCTCCGGAGGCACTGCTGCTCTTCATGATTCCCATTGCTGCTGAAAAATTCAAAAAGTCTCTTCTGAAGCACCTGCTTCAGGCTGCTAAAATTGTGATCCCACGTAAATGGAAGTCGACGACCCCACCATCCTTGGATGACTGGTTCGCGGAGATTTGTTTTGTGAGGAGGATGGAGGAGTTGATCTCCCGTACTCCTGAACAAGTAGGCAAATACCGTAAAACGTGGTCGCCTTGGTTACTCTTTCTAAACTCCCCACTTTTTCTTTCAATTACCTCTTAAAGTGCTCGAGGTCATGGGAGAGCACTTTCTTCTCCCCACCTCTTTATTTTTTTGGGGGGGTTTGTTGTGTGTCTGGGTGTCTTATGTGTAGATGTAATTGTTTGTCTATGTGTTGGTGCTCTATTTTGTTAGTTTGCTTACACAATATCAACTTCCGGTCCTTCTGTATGACCTGTTCGTGGGGGCACGTATAGTACCCTCTTACTGCACTGGTTCTACCTTATATTTCATATTAGGGAGGATGCCTCATTCTGATGTGTAGTTTCTAACATCTGTTTTTGTTCTTACGTTGTCAGATTTATCGTTTCCTTAATAGGATCTATTTTGCCATTGTATTATTGAGGCTATATGCCGCTGTAAACTCATTGGTCACCTTTCTGTAGTCTTATGCGTATGTATGAACATGAGACTCAATCTGTGCATTAATAAAACTTCTTGAATTAAAAAAAAAAAAAAAGAAAATTACTACTAAATTTCTAAGCCCCCTAATGTCGTTTAAAAAAAAAAAAAACCGACATTTAAATGATGATGCCAAACTACAGCAGACATATGGTAGATGCTAGTTATAAGCTATTTTGAGTGGAATAACTATCTGTCTTACATGCAAAAATTTCTAAAGTTTGAAATTGGTAAATTTTTCACGATACTTTGATATTTTTCACAAATAAACAAGCATTTTCTGGACCAAAATTTCTTACTATCTTAAAGCACAATGTGTTAAAGTGGATAGGTTAAAGTGTCAAAAATTTATTCTCGTATAAAGTGACATGACAGATTTCAAAAATGGGGCTCTGTCAGAGAGGCCAAAACTGGCTCCGGCGGTAAGGGGTTAAAGCTCGGCACAGCTCAGAAAGACTCCCCTGTGGTGGACTTGACCTGAGCAGAGCAGCTCTGGCTGCTTCTAGTAACTCATTATTCACTATGCAAACAGAGGTGCTGACAGGAATGTAATCAGTACAGAGCTCGAGAGGGAGGGATACATCTGGACACATACACACTTGAGGTGATAATGTGTACATAGTGACTCATCACTGCTAGAGTCTAGGTGCCTTCATTGTTGAGCATTGTATTTACCTCTTCTGATAGAAAGAAATGTCTTTTTGATAAATTTGCTCAACAGACCTTTTCACCTGGTCAGAAGACCTGATTGATCGATTGGCTAAATGTGGATTTGGACCTCTGAGATTATCCAACAGCAGTCAGAAAACTCTGCCTACTGCTTTTTATATAACATTGGTGCCAGGGTAAAGCATCATGAGATACTGTCCTAACATCACTGGGTGCAGAAATGATGCCACATCCCTTAAAGCAGGTACACAGCTTTCCTATGATCAAAAACGGATTGCTATTGGAGATGTGATGTCACCCACCTTTCTTGGATGCTAAAAAGGCTATCCAATGTAAAGTAAAGTGGGGTGATGCCCCATTCCCCACAGCAATCAGGGTTACAACGATGGGATAGCTGTGTGTATATATATATATATATATATATATATATATATATATATATATATATATATATACACACACACATTTATGTGTATATACAAACACACACATATATATGTATATATACACACATATATACATATATATATATATATACACACACACACACACATATATACATACAATATATACATACATACACGTTTTTATATCATAGGATAAGGAGAGAATGTTTTGTTTACCATGATACAAACTGATTGGTGCACAGTACTAAACACAGCCTGCTGCATGCAACCAGAAAGTGAACTGGAGTAGAGATGCAGGGGGCATGAGGTGTACATGTCTTAGAATGATAATGTAAAGGTGTACTAAGCCGGGCTGAACAGTGCTAGGAGGATTAGGGCGAGGGTGCAGGGAAGCAGTATATTATGACTGCAATGCATTGTGGGACTTGTAGGAAGGAGATGATGGAGAACTACTGTCCCTCCCACAAGCAGGAAGTTTCACTAAAAAGGGTATCTCATGATAGATTTATAAAAAGGCAAAAGAAAATAACCACATGAAGGTACAGGAATATCTTTACTTTTCCATATAAATGCTGTTTATAGTTTTTTATAAAATCTTTAAACTCCAGGATAACCTCTAAGATTTTCACACATGGCTTTTCCATTTTAATTTAATTGTGGAATAAGGACCAGATGGAATGGATGTTGCTTAAATGAGGCTTTATATACCTAGCTTTAATACCTTCTTAGGAACTTTTTTTTTATTATATCCTAATATGCAAAGCTGTACAGTTCAAATGGGGTTTTCTTTTGTTACTACTTTTTTATTATAAAAATTTTAGATTTTTTTTTTTTATTTCCAGTACATAATTATGGAGACAACCAAATTACCTGAGCTGCTTTTAGCAGCATTAAGAGATAAAAGCACTGCAGTTACATGGAACACAAGCGATTGTAAACAGGAGTATACTTTAGGCATACTTTCTGATCTGTGTAGAAGGCACTATGCAGGGAGAAGAAGTAGGAGAGCTTTCTCATCTATTTTGAATGGCGGATCTTGTGTTATTCATATATTGGTGTCACTTTTCATTTTCTCTTTGCCTGTGATAATATGATGATTACAAAAAGGTGATCTCCACAGAACACGAAGACCCAATATAATATGAAGCTCAGTGGAACTGTGTATTTCTTTTTAAACAAACGAAAAAAAAAATGTTGAACACAAAACTTGATTCATAGGTCAATTTCTAATGGCACTTTGCCTTTAAACTGTATAACACAACACTATGAATGAAAGTGTTAGACGGCAAACTTTGTATAGCAGTTTTGCATCAGACTTTGGTGCATTAAAATGTATTGTGCCATCTATAGAACAGTGTGCCAGCAGAATTTTTATGGAATATACGCCAAAAAAGTACCACATGTTGCGAAAATTGCATGCGCCTCATTCTTTTACTTGTCACAGACATGCAATTCCTAATTAGATATGGTGCTTGACTCCTCTGGGACTCAACGGAATTGGTGTACTACGGTAGTCACCCTCACTCTTCAATAAGATGTGCCAATTACTATCCTAATTCAAAATCTTGCAGCATATATAGTCAAAACATAGATTCTATGTAAACATCCATCATTTCTTTGGTAATGTGTGGCTACCAATATTGGTGTCCCCCCGCTGGTTCATTCTCACGATTTGACCCGAAACACACCACAAAATCTTATGAATCACTTAGGAGTACCCATATGCATACGGCATACGCAGAACTATTTTAGAACTACTTTGTAATATTTGTATTGTAATGTGATAATGTTTGCATCCAGTGAACAATGTCTCAAGTGCACATTTGGTGGATGTTCGGGGTATTTATCCCACCATTTTAATGCCATAGCTCATGGAACTTATGAAGTGTTTATATACATCAAACACGTCTTCCTTTGACTAAATAAAAATACATCTTTATACATTGGATATCTTCTTCAGTTGTGGCAAGTAAGGGGTTTAAGGATGAACCAAAATAACCTTTTTTCACTTATCGGATGGTTTAAAGGAAGTGTGTCATCAAAAAATGACTTATTGTTTAACTCACATTTTTATGTTAAACACATTTTTTAGGAATTTTTAGTTATTTTTATAAAATTTTCCATATCACTTTCAGTATTTTTTTAATAATTCCTAAGTCCTGCAGTTTTCACTTTGGCCACTAAGCCTAATAATCGTCTGACACTCCCTGTTCTGTTTAGAGAGCTTTTCAGCAGTCTGATCATTATCAGTAAAAGCAGGGTCAAACTGAAAGGAGACACCATTGTGTACAGATAACACAGAATCCACCAGTCACAAGAGGAGATGTCACAGCTCCCCCTCTCCCCTCCCTTCACAGTGAAAACTTTCCTATACAAGTCTATGGGACAGAATATGCCTTAAAAATCCAATGTGCATGAAGCTGCTGTAAAGTAGCTCTCTGACTGCTGTTAAAGCAGTGCAAGCAAGAATGTCTTCCCCACAATCATATACAGACGGCCGAAAAGAGAAATCTACAATCAGGAAATAAAAACGACTAAGAGAAAAAGAATATGGATCAGGGGCTTGATTTAATAAGTAAAAAAAATTGCCAACAGACTCCCTTTAAGTTCAGACACAGTTTGGTGGTATCTCCCCTCCAAAAAAAGTAAAACACAAAAAATAAAAACTCGAACACTGCCAATCACCCCAAAAGAGATAAAAAATAAAGTGTGACCTACTCTATAAATCTGTCATGTTATTTAACAAGTATGGTGAACTGCATAAAAAAAAACAGTCAAGGAATTTTTGTTCATCCTGCAGCACATAAAATGAAATAAAAAGTGAATAAAAAGTCACAAATGCTCAAGTAGCGCCAACAAAAACATAAGTTCTTCCCGCAATAAAAAAAGCCCTTACCCAGCTCCGTATATGGAAAAATGAAAACATTATGGCTATCAGAAGATAGCGATGCATAAATATTGCTTTACACAATAAAAAAACTTTAAAGTGCTTCAACATAAAAAAAACCTGTAAAAATTGGGTATTGCTATAATCATATCAACCCACAGAGTAAAACTAACTTATCATGTATATTGCAGTGAGCGCTGTTAAAAATAAAAAAAACACTACTAGAATTGCAGTATTTCTTCACCCTGCCTTCCAAACAATGGATTAAAAGCATTCAAAAAGTCTTTTCCCCAAAAAATGATACCAAAAAAAGTCAACTCCTCCAGCAAAATCAAGCCTCTACACAGAAAAATAAAAAAGTTGTGGCTCTCACACTATGGCGATGCAAAAACGTGTTTTCCTTTTTATTATGTAAAAGCATTGAAACATAAAAAAAATATACAAATTCTGTATCACTGTTATCGTAAAAACCTGATGAGTAAAGCTAGCATGTCTTTTATACCGCATGGTAACCAGGGCTGTGGAGTCGGTAAGCCAAAGCTCCAATCACGACTCCTCAAGTTCCCTGACTCCCAACTCCTTCATACATGGCGCATGTTTAAGTGATAACTTTACTGTAGGGTCATTCCATGTCAAGTGAACCAATGATTTTTACCTCTATATTTTTAATTCTTTTGAGATTTTGATATTTGGTAGTAGTGTCTCAGAGAATACAAAATGTGAAGAAAAAAAATTCTAGAATTTTTTTTATTTTTAATTGATTTTCAAAGTTTGGGAAAAGTGCGAATTTTGGTGTTGCCTTTACATTTCTCCTCATAACTCAGGCTAGAAAAAAAGATAGAGACAAAAAATAAACACCATTCTACTCAGAACTGTACAGGCTTCATAAGATATGTCCCAAGAGTACCTTCGTTAATATTTTACCCATGTGAACACAAGCGCAACATTTTAAAACGCATTTCCGAAAAAAAGTTTAATTTAAAAATTTCCAAAAATGCACATGTATCTGCTATGCTCCTAGCTACATCTGTACCAAACTTCAAGTTGGGATCACGATGGGATCATATTTAAAAATATTTTTATTTCAGTGTCAATTTGAAATTGTGGAATTCAGATCTGTTCAGCTTGTGATCTAAAAGTGTGGGGTCTATATTTATCAATTAATCCATGATTTTTAGATATTACTGTATTATTTTATTATATTACAGCTTAGAAGGAGAGGACAGAGGAGAAAGCTTTGTTAGGGCTCAACTTGAGAATGAACAGAGGTAGATAATGAATGCAGAGCAGATGACAGGCCTGCAGCTCTGTCAATCATGTGAAGTATCTGCCCACCGCAGAGTAAGGAAGAAATGGTATGTTCACACGGCGTCTTGCGTCTGTGTGAACATCCGCTTTTGTGATGCGTGTCTGGGTCCGTCTGAACGGACCCAGACATGCATCTAACAATTAGCAGTATGTTTAACACTGCCGGCAATGAGAAACACGTAGCGGCATTCACATGAGCGGTCACCAATGTGTACTTGCATCGCATCTGTCCGATGCGTCTTTCGGATGTGCTCCAAGAAATGACATGTCAATGGTTGTAGTGCACCCGAAAGATGCATCAGACAGACACGATGCAAACACGCATCGGCGATCGCTCATGTGAACGTTGCTATGTGTTTCACATTGCCGACAGTGTTAAACACACTGCTAATTGTAAGATGCGTGTCTGGGTCCGTTCAAATGGACCCAGGCACGCATCACAAAAGTGGATGTTCACACGGATGCAAGACGCCATGTGAACATACCCTAAGACACAGTTTCAGAGCTTTCACGTCCTGACATGTTCACTCTTGAACAAACCGTAGTCTCGACACAGACATCAAGGGAGTCAGTGTGCTACAATATTGGTGAGTGTGTTCGGCGCTGGTGGCTGGATACTGAACTCTCCAAAGTATGCGAAAATGAAGAAGTAGAATTGACTTTTTTCTGTCCTTCTGGTCCAGCACCATCCTTTGTGTATCCAAGAAAACCAGACATTTTAAAAGTTAACAAAAATTAGATATTAACTGACAGATAACCATGACAGGCCGTACATACTCTGACACAAAAGGAAATGGCCATTGCTAGTAAGCGCTAGGGGACAAGATTATATTTCACCCATCAGAAGGGACAAATTGATGATAAAAGGCCAGTTTAAAAATGTACTATTGTTTGATTAGTTCATATTTTATAGAATGAGGATTTAACTCCTGTTCTATTCTTCTTAAACACTTCGTAAATGATATGTTTAGTGATATAATAAAAAAAATTATTACATGTATAAATAGGTGTTAGTATTGGTTCTTTTAATCTTGTTTTTAACATATAATTAGGATTACACTATTTAGAAAATCCCACTTGAGGATATGATAACCTTTTTTCTTTTGGTTTGTTCAATGAATTCAGGTTGAAAATGCCGAGCAAGTTGTGTTATGATTTTTAAGATGTATTTATTCTGGAACTTATGGGATTTGTTTTTTGTGTTTCTTTATTGTTGCATATGGATGTTGAATTCGATAAGTTGTAATTTGAAAAGAAAAAAGAAAGTCACACAAACAATCAGATGATTCAAAGCTTAACCCCTTAACGACCCTGTACGTATGAGTACGTCCCAGGTTCACTAAGGGGCTTTGCAGGGGGATCGCAGTGCGATCCCGCGCACACAGCCGCCGGGTGTTAGCAGCTAATCGCAGCTAATAGCCAACAGTTACAGCTCAGAGGAGGGGCGGTGCTGCCCGCCCACGCTGTTTAACCCTTTAGATGCTGCGGCGTCTAAATGAATGAAAAACGGTGCAGCGCACTGTTCTTCACGGTGATCTGAGTCCCCGCAGTGATCCGATTCCTGGACATGGCAGTGGGAAGCCTTGTGACGGCCTCCATCGCTGCCATTTTCTCGTTTGCCCCACTTCTGGCCTCAGGCAGGAAGTGGGGAAACCACCATCTTGGTACCTCATAGACAATGCATTAGGCTGCATTAATGATCGCGCCCCATAGTGGTGAAGCACCCTAGGGGGACTCAATGTTAAAGTAAAAAAAATAAATAAATAAAATTTTCAAGTACAAAAAAAAAAGTATTATAAGTTCAAATCACCCACCCCCTTCGCCATTTTACAAATAAAAACAATAAAATAATAAAAAAGTGACACATATTTGGTATTGGCGCGTCCAAAACAGTCCGATCTATAACAATGTAACATCATTGAACACCGTAGAAGAAAAAAAAACCTTCCAAACAGCACAATTGCGTTTTTGGGTAATTTCACGTCGCTTAATAATTGAAATAAAAGTGATCAAAAAAGCTGCATGCATTCCAAACTGCTAGCAATAAAAAGTACACTTCAGCTCGCAAAAAATGCCCCCTCACTGGTGTCCGCAGGTGTTAGTACAAAAAATATGTTGGTCGCACAAAATGGCGCCGTGGCACAAATTTAAAAAAATGTAAATGTTTGGAATTTTTTTACAGTACCAAAACATAACGGGAACCCTACATGTTTAGTATTGGCGGATGCGTATCAACCTGTAGAAAACAGAAAACACATATTTACCAAAGATTTAACGCCGGAAAAGCAAAACGCCCGCCCGCGAAAGTATGTTTTTTTTTTCCCCAATTAGTCCCACTTGGAATATTATTGCCATTCCCCAGTATTTTCTATAGTACAGTGAATAACACCATTAGAAAGTACATCTTGTCACGCAAAATAAAAGCCCTCATATGTCTATATAGGTGGAAAAATAATAAATACAGAAATAATGGCTCTGGGAAGGCGAGGAGGGAAAAATCGAAAGTGTCAACATAAAACAAAAGCAAGGTCCATAAGGAATTAAAAAAAATAGAAAAGTTTGATGTCCCAAATTGAATCCCCGTACAAATACAACCAAGAACACAAGAAACGCACATGCATTTTTTCACAATTTTAAAAACCACAGGACGGGTTGCGGGCGCAGCCGTGACTCCCCTGTCTCCCCTGCTCCTGGGACGAGTGGCGCCGCGGTCCGCATCACGGGCCGCGGACGCACTCGCCCCCCCCCGGGAGTGAGAACTTACCTTACCACGCTCCAGTCTCCTCTCGTCCCTCGGCCGGCTGCTGTGCGCGCTACCGCCCAGTAGGGCGCGCGCGGCAGCTCTCAGAGATTTAAAGAGACAGCGTGCCGGTAATTGGCTAATTGCTGGCCGCTGACCTTATATAACGGTACGGCCCTCGTCACTTCCTTGCCGGATCTGTGTGCGCCCAGTGCCGTAGAGAAAGCGTTCCAAGTGCGTTCCTGACCTATTCGTGTTTCCGACCACCCACTACGTCCTCTCACCACGAACCTCTGCCGCCTGCTCTGACCTTATTGCCTGTCCATGACTACATCTACGTCTCACAATTCGGTACCACGCTCGCCCTTGGCTGCCACTGCAAGCAAGTCACGCCAGTGGAAGCGACCTGGTAGTTTCCCGCCGCAGCAAGTCCATCCCGCTTTGCGGCGGGCTCTGGTGAAAACCGGGTGCTACTTAGATTCCGCTCCCTGGTGCGGCTTACACCATCGCTTGCGGTGGTCCAGAGGATCCACTACCACGTGCCGTAACAGTTAGATCCGGCCATGGATCTCGCCAAAGTTCCTCTGCCTAGTGTCGCGGACCTGTCTTCCATAGTCGCTCAGCAGTCGCAGCAGATTGTGCAACAGGCCGAACAGCTAACTCAGCTCACTGCCATCCAGCAGCAGTCGCAACCGCCGCCCGTGGCAGCCTCTCCTCCGGTGGTCCCGTCGGCGAACGTGGGCCCCAAGCTCATGCTGTCGTTACCATCCAAGTCAACAGGGACCCGAAACTCTGCAGGGGATTCATCACCCAGTGCTCCATGCTTGTCGAGCTGATGGCTGACCAATTTTCGGCTGAGCGTTCTAAGTTGGCGTTTGTCATTAGCCTCCTCTCCGGTAAGGCCTTGGCTTGGGCCACGCCCCTCTGGGACAGGAACGATCCTATTACGGCTGATCTGCATCATCTGCCGAAACGGCACTTCTGAACCTTCGTCAGGGGGAATTGTCGGTTGGAGACTAATGTCGTCCAGTTCCGGACCCTGGCCTCAGAGCTAACCTGGAATGATGCCGTCCATTGCACCACGTTTAAGAAGGGTCTTTCCAGCAGGGTCAAGGACGCACTCTCTGCCAGAGAACTTCAGTCTTCTCTTAGTGATCTCATTCACTTGGCCACCCGTATAGACTTACATTTTACTGAGAGACAGGAAGAACTCCGTCAGGAACAGGATTCTGTGTGACTCCGCCGTTTGCCCCGTCTGGCCCCGGTGTTCCAGAGGTCTCCGTTGCCGCTCCCTCAAGCTTGGGTGGGGGGACCCATGCAGGTGGACCTGATTCGCTTCTCCGAGCAAGAGCTGTCTCGCCGCCGAGCGGAGAACTTGTGCCTTTATTGTGCCGGCTCCGATCATTTCCGATGGGCCTGTCCTCGACGCCCTGAGTGCTCGGGAAACTCCCGCAGCAAGGACACGTAGGAGAGGCGTCCCTAGGTGCTACCTCTTCCTCTCCATGACTGACTATGCCGGTAGTGGTCACGGCTGACACGGGACTTTCATTCCAGGTGCCGGCCTTCCTGGACTCAGGTTCCGCTAGGAATTTCATCCATACTTCCCTGGTGTCTCGGTATCGTCTGCCGACGGTTCTTCTGGAAAAGAAACTGATGATATCGTCAGTCAGCGGTGAGCTCCTGAGAGACCCCATACAGTATCTTACCAAGCCTTTCTCGCTCTAGGTGGGGGCCTTGCAAGGAAAGGATTGCCTTTTACGTACTTCTTCCTTCTTCCTCGGCGATCCTGTTGGGGCTTCCGTGGCTGCAACGCCATGCTCCTACACTCAACTGGAAGACAGGCGCAGTTACAAGTTGGGGAACTGATTGCCGGAACCTCTGTCTGGTGGCACCTCGCCCGGTGCATCTTGCTTCTCCGCAGTCATCCCGCAAGGCCCTGCCAGGTCTGCCCGCGGAGTACCAGGATTTTGCAGATGTCTTTTCGGAAAAACAGCCCGAGTCGCTGCCGCCCCATCGGTCCTATGACTGCCCGATAGATCTCCTGCCCGGCACCAGTCCTCCCCGCACCTCTCCTGCCCCGCACCCGAAAGTCAGGCCATATCGGCCTATATACAAGAGAATTTGCAGAAGGGTTTCATCCGTAAGACCTCGTCTCCAGCCGGTGCCAGGTTCTTCTTTGTCGAGAAGTAGGATCTCTTCGTCCTTGCATCGATTACCGAGACCTTAATAAAATCACGGTGAAGAACCGTTACCCTTTGCCACTAATCTCGGAAATCTCCGACCGGCTCCGTGGCGCCAAGATCTTTTCTAAATTGGATTTGTGAAGAAGATTAGACGGCCTTCAACACTCGTGATGGGCACTGAATATTTGGTGATGCCATTTGGTCTTGGCAACGCCCCAGCCGTCTTCCAGGAGTTCGTTAATGACATCTTTAGGGACCTCCTCTACACTTGTGTCATTGTCTACCTGGATGACATCCTGATATTTTCGCCTGATCCACAGACCCATCGCCAGCAGGTTTGCCAAGTACTGAAACGTCTCCGTAATAATCACCTGTACGCCAAACTGGAAAAATGTCTATTTCATCAAACAAGTCTACCGTTCCTGGGCTACATCGTCTCAGATAAAGGTCTGCGTATGGATCCAGCTAAGTTGTTGGCCGTTCTGCAGTGCCCTCGGACTGTCGGTCTTTGGGCTATTCAGCGCTTCCTGGGGTTCGCTAATTATTATAGGCAATTTATTCCCCATTTTTCCACACTGGTGGCCCCAATTGTGGCGCTGACCAAGAAAAACGCAAATCCCAGACTCTGGTCTCCGGCGGCCAAGAAAGCGTTCACGGAACTAAAGACCGCCTGTGCTTCAGCCACTGTTCTGTCTCGCCCAAATCCAGAGAAGCCCTTCTCGTTGAAAGTGGATGCCTAGTCCGTGTGGGCAGGGGCGACCTCTTGCAAAAAGGACCTAGGGGCAAGACCCTCACGTGCGGTTTCTTTTCCAAGATGTTCTCGCCGGCAGAGGAGAATTACGCTATCTGGGATTGTGAATTATTGGCCATCAAGCTGACACTGGAGGAGTGGCGCCATCTCCTAGAGGGGGCTCGTCATCCCATCGACGTATACCCAGACCACAAGAACCTCCAGTATCTTCAAACGCCGCAATGCCTTAATCCCTGGCAAGCTAGATGGTCTCTGTTCTTTTCTCGCTTTGACTTTCGAATTCACTTTCGCCCGGCAGAAAAGAACATTAAGGCCGATGCGCTTTCCCGCGTTTCGGATACTATCGGAGAAGAACCATGTCCGCAGCATATAACACCCCCAGAACGTTTGATCCACACCGCCCCGCTGGATCTCCATCAGTTGCCCCCGGGCAAGACATACGTACGTCCGGCACTCCGGAAGAGGATTCTCAAATGGGGTCATTGTTCTCGAATGGCAGGACATCCCGGGGCTCGGAAGATATACCAGCTAATCTCCCGTTTCTATTGGTGGCCAGCTCTTGCCAAGGACTCAAGAGACTCTGTGGAAGCCTGTATTACCTGCGCCCATAATAAGTCTCCGCGGCAGTGCCCGTCTGGTTTATTTCTGCCCCTGCCGACTCCTGATTCTCCATTGGTCACAGATATCGATAGACTTCATCACTGATCTTCCACCTTCTGCAGGTAATACTGCAATCTGGGTGGTCGCTGACCGCTTTTCTAGAATGGCCCATTTTGTTCCGTTGCCTGGTCTGCCCAGGGCTCCACAGCTCGCCACTCTCTTCTTTGAGCATATTTTTCGCCTACACGGCCTCCCACAACACATAGACTCAGACCGGGGGGGTCCAGTATGTTTCCAGGTGTTGGCGGGCTCTTTGCTCCCGACTTCAAGTAAAGCTGGACTTTTCCTTGGCCTACCATCCTCAGTCCAATGGCCAGGTGGAGAGGATTAACCAGGTCCTTGGCACGTATTTACGCTACTTTGTCTCAGGCCGGCAAGACGATTGGGCAAGTTTACTCCATTGGGCGGAGTTTTCGTACAATTCATTGGACTTGAGACGACTGGCTCCTCGCCTTTCTATGTGGTCTATGGGCTACATCCCCGCCCACCACTCCCCCTGCCTACATCTTCCAAGGTGCCGGTGGTAGATTCTCTGGTCCGGGATATGACAACCATTTGGGAACAGACCCGCCAGTCCCTGCAGCGTGCTGTTGTTTGCATGAAGAACCAGGCGGACAAAAAGAGAAGACTTTCGCTGACCTTCGTTCCAGGAGATAAAGTGTGGCTGTCCGCAAAGTACATCCGGCTCAAGCTACCCAGCTAAAAGCTGGGCCCATGCTTCTTGGGTCCATTCGAAGCATTGAAACGGATCAATCCCGTGGCCTAGATCTTGGGAGCCAATGGACAACATCTTGGACCGAGACCTAGTACAAAGATTTCTCCGTTCCAGAAAGAGGGGGAGGCTTAAGGGGGGGGTTGTGGGGGTACTGTCACGGCTGGCACTCCCCCCCCCCCCCCGGAAGTGAGAACTTACCTTACCACGCTCCAGTCTCCTCTCGTCCCTCGGCCCCTAGGGCATGTGCGCGGTAGCTCTCAGAGATTTAAAGAGGCAGCGCGCCGGTGTCAGGTTGCTTAAATCAGGTGTGGAATCTATCTATAAAAAAACAGTCTTGTGACATCTCAAATGAAAGCCGATACCGTTCTGAGAAAAATTATACCTCTCCCACCTCTTTATCTTAATTCTAGCCCAAGATATGATAAAAAATGTAAAGTCATAAGCCAAAATTCGTGCTTTCAAAACTTTAGAAGTCTGTAAAAAAATTAACTGATGAAGTAAAAAATTCTAAACTTTTTATTTGTAATTAACTAAAGTTGTACTTCATAAAAATAAAAAAAAAATCTAAAGACGTCAGGTAAAAAAAATATTCATATTTAGATCACTTGATATGGAATGACCCTGTAGTAAAACGGAAACATTAGACTTTTTATCACCTTATGATACAATAACCAAGGTATTCAGGTAGGACATACACTGACAAACAAAATGGTAACAATGGTATCAATTTCTCGATCGGTTAGCCCCCTTTTCCTTTGATTCTTCCAGACCCATTTGCACCCATCAGAGCCTGGTGTATTGACTTTCATCTCATCACTCCAAATGATCAGTTTCCGATGTTCCATTTTTCGTACTTTTTTGCAAACTCAAACTGATGCTTTTTATGATGAGATTGCAGTCGAGGCATCTTCACCTTTTTTTCAGACCCTCATACTAGACCTGTGTAATGTGTGTTGCATGGTGCTTGCATGGACGTCTGTAATCTCACTCATACAAAACATACAAGCCACCTACAATGCTGTGTCACGTTAGAACTGATAGACCTTGTGATGGCCCAAAACTTTTTTTCACTTGATTTTGCCTGGACGCCCACCTCTGGCTTTTTGAATGGATGGATGGATTTCCCACTTCATTTTAAATTCCCAGCTGTCAAGGCCTCACATTATTCAGTTTGGCAATCTTTTTTGCCAGAGACCACTACTGTTGAGCTGGATGATGCCGTTTCTTGGGAAATCTTCTTCATGGCTGCTCGAACCAGTGACGTTTTGCTTGGGAAACAGTCTATTAACACACTGAGCTATTAGAGAACGTGAGAACAGGTTGTAATTTGTAGAAAAAGAAAAAGATTGTCCCATCACCAAGAGCAGAACTGTAACAATTCAGTTAGATGACAAGAATATGCAGAACCAAGTATATGCAAAATAGTTGCAGGTCAAAGTTATATATGAGATAATTAAGATGATTGTCTATAAAATGATGGTAGTCTCATGTTCAAAGTTGTAGCGGATGGTGAGATATGGAGCCTTCAAGTCCAAAGTTCAAAACATTGCTACCCTTTTGCTTGTCGGTGTGAAATATTTATTGAATACAGCTTTAGAACACGAAAAACTTAAAAAAAAATTGTAAACATGCAAAATGCTGCAGTAAGTGGGGAAAAAACCCAGTTTTTAACAAAAACGCCCTGAATAACATTTGTGAAGCCTATGAATTTGTACTGAAAAATAGTATCACCTCCATCAGATCCTCCATCATAGATGACCTCACATCTGAGCTCTTTATTTCCAGGCTAAAGAATGGCCTATCTACACTAACTTGGGTTGGTGGCAAAGCAGTAACAACATGGGCAACATCTCTAACAATCTCAGGGTATAAAGGAATTGCCACATGCACAGTCAGTTCTGATGAACAGTTGTACTCTTCCACTTCTTTGAAAGCAAGTGAAAAATTTTGCTGAAATGTGGTCAATCTGTTTTCCGTGGGAGCGGAACCGTTTCCCCTACGGCAATGCTTTGCAGGTCATGTCATCCAAATACTTTTCAAAATTAAACTCCTCATCTGATGAGGCTGAAGATATGGGAGCAGGAGCACTGGCAAGACCCAATTTCTCTTACTCTTGGTGCTGCTTTGAACTAACTGTACCAATTTATTATAAATTTTGGGAGTTGGAGTCGGTCCATTTTAGAACGACTCCAACTCCTGCAAAATGGGCACCGACTCAGAAGTTGGAAAAGGATAAGAATATATTTTTTAAACCTTTTGACGAAAGGGGGCAATTTGGTGATACTTGATCACCACAGTTATAAAATAAAATTGTCTTTTCTCTTTTATCTGGCAAGTGTTTCTATGGCCCTCTACCCAATGACCCGACAGATCTGTTTAAGAATGAATTAGAGATAAATATTCATAAGGGTCTGTCCTCTTTAAACGGGAGACCAATTGTGTCAGGTATTGCGTCAATTACCCAAAATGCTGGGGTGTACGTGGTTCGGGTTCTCCGAGATTTTGTGGAGGCATTACCATCATACGTAAGAGACACCAGGAACTTAAGGAACTTCACAGCAACACGAAAGAAAAAAAACATGTGGCTAGCCTCCATTCATGTTGAGGCATTGTTCAGTTCCATACCCCATTCAAAGGGGTTACAGGCAGTTGAATATTTCCTTAAAATAAGAGGTTTTATTAGGTTAATTTAACCCATAACTATTTTCTCTTTGCACGGAAGTTTTACAACCAGCTCAGGGGCACATCTATGGGGAGCACTTGTGCTCCCACGTATGCTAATTTGGTCCTAGGCTGGTGGAAAGACACCATAGTCTTCGGAGATGAGGATAATATCTGGACCTCCCAGATAACTTACTAGGGACGTTACATTGATGATGTCTTTATTTTGTGGTCAGGAAAGAAGAATTTGTTTGAAGAATTTGTTTTGTCCCTACATCAGAATGATTTGGGACTATGTTTCACCCATGAGATACACGGTATGAGTCTTAACTTTCTCGACATTGAGATAAAGAAAAAATATGATGATACCCTCACTACGACTTATAGGAAGCTGACCTCAAATAATAATCTATTGACATTTCACAGTTATTATCCTGATTCTTTGAAGTTAGGTAAAGGTAAAAGTCAATATATAAGAATGAGGAGGAACTGTACCTCGATGGAGGATTTCAATAACAAGCCTGTGATTTGCAGTGCAGATTTAGAAAGAGAGGCTATCCCCAACATGTTTTGGGGAAAGCTTATTGACATGTAATCACTTCTGAAAGACCAGACTTGCTCTCTCCAAGAATTAAAAATAAGGAAAATGATAAAATGCCAAGACTCATCAGCACCTATGATAGTCAATCAGATAAGGTAAACCTAATCTTGAGAAGATATCGGAACGTTTTAAAACTAGACTCTTTTTTGGTGACTGTTATTCCTCCTCTTCCCTCTGTGACATTCAGGAGAGGCAGATCCATCAAAGATCATCTTGTTCATAGTCACTATGAGGCACCCACTCCAGCATCTAATTGGTGGTCCCAAGGGAGTACCAAAGGCATGTTCAAGTGCAATAGTTGTAAGGCATATCCCTTTATATTACGTACTGACACTTTCAACAGTCGGGTCACAGAAAGAACTTATCAGATACGTGACTGTCTAAATTGTTAGAGTAAGGGCATTGTCTATTTGTGTACTTGCCAATGCATGGTCCAATATGTTGGCAAAACGAAGAGGAAACTCAGGAGAAGGGTACTTGACCGCCATGTATGGGATTGTTATGATGGTTTAACCAAGAGTGTCAGGTTTTGTGCAATTGAAAGGGTTCGTCCTTCTCCCTGCCAGGGTCCCTATGACAAATGACTACTTCAAAATGAGTCCAGATGGATTTACCGTCTGGACACTGTGTATCCCAAGGGACTCAATGAGAGACCCACATTCTCTTGTTTTTTTATTGATACCTTGTTTAACTAGCCTCTATCCATTGATCCCCCTAATCGATAAGCCTATACATTTAGGAGTATGTTCACACAGCATATTGCTACTGTATGCGCCACAATACATCGGGTATTTTAAAAGTACGCACAAGCCAGTGCGTACTACTAATCCATTATCCATGGCGCGTAAGCGACTGGATGAATGACATTTTACCACTCTCTCCCGGCGTACAATATGCAGACATTGTATGCCAGGGGAGACAGACGTAATTCTCATCTATGAGAGCTATGAATTACCGCAATTGCGGGGCGTATTGCAGCGCAATTAGGCTATGTTCACACGGTGTAATTGCGGGGCGGGAGGGCCGACGGCTCGCCGGCCCTATAGACATTCATTACTAGCGGTGCGTATTCACCGCTAGTAATTGACATGTTACTTATCTCCCCGCACGACGTATTGTCCGAGCAGGGAGAAGAGACGTAATCCATAGTTCTCCATGAGAACTGTGGATTACCGTAATGACTGGGATGTATTTTACCTGTATTTAGCGCAGTACGGCGCAAAATACGGGGTGAAATATGTCCCAGTTTAAGCCGTGTGAACATAGCCTTATGCGCTGAAAAGCTCCCCACAATTACGCCATGTGAACATACCCTTAGGCTACATGTAACAAGGGTATTTATGTTTATTTTCCTTTGATTATTTGTTATTGTTTGGATATTTTATGTTTTATTTTTAGGACAGAGATAAAGTTGTGCTCAAAAGTTTACATACTGCGGCAGAATTTTTGCTTTCTTGGTCTTTTTTTCAGAGAATTTGAATGATAAAACACAAAAACTTTTTTTCCACTCATGGTTAGTGGTTAGGTGAAGCCATTTATGGTCAAACTACTGTATTTTCGCTAAATTAAATCATAATGACAACTAAAAACATCCAAATAACTCTGATCAAAAGTTCACATACCCTGGTGATTGGCTACTAAAAGTAACATCCTCACCTGCGACCTGTTTGCTTGTAATCAGTGTGTGTGCATAAAAGCTGACATATCCGGATTGTGCGTCATGGGCAAAGCAAAAGAATTGTAAACGGATCTACGAGAAAAGGTTGAACTGTATAAAATAGGAAAGGGATACATAAAGATATCCAATAAATTGATAATGTCAGTCAGCAGTGTTCAAACTATGATTAACAAATGGAAAATCAGGGGCTCTGTAAAAACCAAACCACGGTCAGGTAGACCAACAAAAATTTCAGCCACAACTGCAGGAAAATTGTTCGGGATGCAAAGAAAAACCCGTAAATAACATCAGCTGAAATACAGGACTCTCTAAAAACTAGCGGTGTGGCTGTTTCAAGATACACAATAAGGAGGCACTTTAAGAAAAATGGGCTGCATGGTCAAGTTGCCAGAAGAAAGCCATTACTACGAAAGTGTCACAAAGCATCTCGCCTACAATAAGCCAAACAACACAGAGACAAGCCTTAAAATATTTGAGAAGCTCAGTTCCAATCAAACTCAAACTCTAATTTCAAACCCCATTAAAGTCAATAAGCGAAGATGTTCAGGTTAATTTTTATACCTATACAGGTGAAGAGAAGCCGTAATTAATCTCCATAAGAGTAAAATGAATATTTGGAACAACTTACTGAAGAAAATTTGTCTCTAAGAGTCTCAGAAAAAAGGGCTGAAATACTTAATTCCTTTCAATGGCTAACTGAAAAGATGAGGACATAATAGCTACAGGAGGTGCAGCAGTTGACACATCAGAAGACACCGGTATTGGAAATGGCACATGGTAACTGGCAGGGACCCCATTTCACTTTTTGCACCAGGGCCCAAGAACTTCCAAATTACGCCTTTGCAGGCTGGACTAGATTAGACGGCAGTACCATTGATGGCAGCAAGAACATGGCAGTGGGGAAACAGATTCCGGTTCCACTACATTAGGTGGCAATACCATTGGTGGCAGCGAGAACAGAGCAGTGAGGAACAGCGAGGTTCCAGTTCCACTACATTAGGCGACAGTACCATTGGTGGCAGTGGAGAACAGCGAGGTTCCGGCTCCACTACATTAGGCAACAGTACCATTGGTAGCAGCGAGAACATGGCAATGGTGAACAGTGAGGTTCCGGTTCCACTACATTAGTTGGCACTACCATTGGTGGCAGCGAGAACATGACAGTGAGGAACATGGAGGTTCCAGTATCACTACATTAAGCGGCAGTACCATTGGTGGCAGTGAGAACATGGAAGTGGTGAACAGCGAAGTTCCGGTTCCACTACATTAGGCGGCAGTACCAATGATGGCAGCGAGAAACAGCGAAGTTCCAGTTCCACTACATTAGGCAGCAGTTCCATTGGGGGAAGCGGGAACATGGCAGTGGGGAACAGCGAGGTTCCAGTTCCACTACATTAGGCAGCAGGACCATTGGTGGCAGCAAGAACATGGCAGTGGGGAACAGCGAAGTTCCAGTTCCACTACATTAGGCGGCAGTACCATTGGTGGCAGCGAGAACATGGAAATAGGGAATAGAGAGGTTCCGGTTCAGCTAGATTAGACGCCATAAAGCAGCCAGCCTTCTGTGTACTAGGTGTGGGAGCATAAGAAACGCTTTTACCCCAACCTTCCCAAAAACTATAAGCCTGAATGTTGGCATAGCCCGGCTGCTGGCCTTGGAAATGTTGCCTGTCCGCCTAGTGGACACAGATGGGTTCCGCCACGTCATGGCCCTTGCATGCACCCAATATCAGATGCTGAGCAGGCATTTCTTTGCCAGAAAAACTCTCCCTGCCCTGGTCTGCCACGTTGCAGAAAAGATCTCCAGTGCGGTGGCTGCATCTGTGTCCACCAAGGTCCATCTCACTACAGACACATAGAGCAGTAAGCATGGTCAAGGGCGTTACATCTCACTGGGTGATTTTGGTGGATGACAGTGCCTCTGGTGATGGGTCTGGGCCAACACTCTTCAACACTGCCACGATGGTGCAGAGTCGATATCCCCAACCTTGACAGGTGACAGGTAGCATCACATGCTAAGAGAAACCAGGCCGTTCTCAAATTAATTTGTCTTGGAGACCGTCAACACACAGGTCAAGAACTGTGGACGGCTCTGCGTACTGAGACCGACCAGTGGCTGGGTGCTAAGAACATGGCGCCATGCAAGGTGGTGTGCAACAACGGGAGAAATCTCCGTGCTGCCCTTAGGATTGGTAGACTTAGGTACATCCCTTGCCTGGCACACGTCATGAACCTGGTTGTGCGGAAATTTCTCAAGCGCTACCTGGGTCTTAACTGTCTGCTTGAGGTCTTAGCTCACACTTCCGGCGTTCGCACCAAAATGGTCAGTCGGGACAATTCCCTTGTCATCAGGACAATTCTGGTTATATTTTTACTGGAACAAGTGTTAGGCACTCTGCAGCAGAAGGTCCCAGCAGTGATGGAAGAGGAGGCGGACACAGACACTTACTCGACGGAGGATGTAAAAGGCCCGACTGTTTCCCAAATGTATCAGTCTTCTGTAGGTGGTGGTTCGAGGTCGAAGGTGGGTGCAGGACAGCAGTTCAGCTCACAGAGTAGAGCACATGAGGCTAGCCAGGGCTCTGGTGATGGTCATGATGAGGAAGTGAAAGAGGATGAGGAGAAAGGGGTTGACACCACCGGTACTGATTACCCTTCAGTGGTAAGAGATTTCAGGAGGAGGAGGAGGAGGAAGAGGGGGAAGATCCGTTAATGCTGCTTGACCCCGAGGCTTGGGAGATTCCGGCAGCATCTCACACAGGAGTGCTTGGATGCTACATTACCTGCAACATAATCCACGCATCAAGGCAATAAAAATTAACAGAGATTACTGGGTGGCCACCCTCCTCCAGTCAAATCAAATGGGGCCCTCACCCAATACTAGTTCCTATTTTTCAACATATCAGTGGGCCTCTTTTTGATTAGGGCCTGACAGGAGTACTGCCCATACTGCCCTATTAGCACCCCTGCCAGCTACCATGTGCCATTTCCAATACCGGTGTCTTCTTATGTGTCAAAGGGGCTTTTGGCCTCTCTCAGGATGCAGGGTCCCGTAGCGGCTGCTACCGCAGCACCCCCTATAACTACGCCCCTGCCAGTTGAACTTCCATGTTCCCCATTGGGATGTTCTTGCTGCCACCACATATATCACATGTACAAAGCTTGCAAGCAGAGGCGTAAGTTCAAGCACTTCGGGCCTGGTATGAAAAGTGAAATGGGGCTCCTGCCAGTTACCATGTCACACTCCAAACTCCACTATCGTGAAGAAGATCAACGAGCTGTCGAAGGACACCAGTAACAAAATTGTAGCCCTGCACCAGACTGGGAAGACAGACTCTGCAATAGGCCAGCAGCTTGGTGTGAAGAAATCAACTATGGGAGTAATAATTAGAAAATGGAAGACAATACAGTGAGACAGAACTAAACACTGAAAACTGTATGATTAATATACTACTCCAATGATGATATTAATGGTAAAGTGTTACAAACAACTGATTATCCGCCCTGAAAGGGCTTGTTCACACGGCGTTTTTGTGATCCGTTTTACGGATCCGCAAAACGGATCTAACAATTGTCAGTGTGATTAACATTGAGTTGAATGGCAAAAGCGCATCGCTGTTCCCACGGGAGATCAGCGATGCGCTTTTGAGGGCTCTCCTGCACTGCGCTTTTCGTATCCGCTTTAAGAATTGACATGTCAATTCTTATTGCGGTTTACGCAAGTGAAAGCCCATAGGAGATAATGGAGTCCGCTTTTGGCACTTGTCCAAAAGCGCTCCACACTCCGGGCACGTATCAGCTGCGCTTTGCATCCTGAAAGCAGATGCGAAAAGCGCACTGGGAGACTGGACGGGGATCGCTGGAGAGGCGTGCGGCGGCAGCGGCGGCTGCGCAGGTGAGCGGCAGCGCAGGTGAGCGGCAGCGGCAGCGCAGGTCGGCAGCGGAGGTGTGCGGCGGCGGCAGCAGCGCAGGTGAGCGGCGGCGGCGGCAGCGCAGGTCGGCAGCGGCAGCGCAGGGCGGCCGCGGAGGTGTGAGGCGGCGGCGGCAGCGCAGGTCGGCAGCGGAGGTGTGAGGCTGGCGGCGGGCAGCGCAGGTCGGCAGCGGAGGTGTGTGGAGGCAGCGGAGGTGAGCGGCGGCGGCAGCGCAGGTGTGCGGCGGCGGCGGGAGCGGAGGTGAGCGGCGGTGACAGTGGAGGGTCTGGGGGCAGGCATATAATGAATGGGGGTCTCAGGCATATAATGAAATGGGGGTCTGGGGCGGGCATGTAATGACTGGGGGTCGGGGGCAGGCATAAAAAAATGGGGGTCTGGGGCAGGCATATAATGAATGGGGGTCTGGGGCAGGCATATAATGAATGGGGGTCTGGGGCAGGCATATAATGAATGGGGTGGGGGGTTTGAGGGGGGTCTGGGCAGACATATAATGAATGGGGGTCTGGGGCAGACATATAATGAATGGGGGGGGGTGTCTGAGGGAGAGGGAGAGAGGGAGAGAGAGAGAGACTCTCTCTCTCTGTTTGTGGAAAAATGCATCCGGAAAGCGGATGCGTAAAACGCAGCTGAAAAAGCATTGAAACGGATCCAAATACCGTATCCAATGCTGCGTTTTGCCGATCCGCTGTCCGGATGCGCTTTTCAAGTGCGAAAAACGGATCCGTAAAAAGGATCCAAAACGCCGTGTGAACAAGCCCTAAGAGTGATTAGTGCACCGAATTGTTTTTCAACACACCTGCGTAATTTATTTACTGTATATGCTGTGAACAAGGGCTGCTTAAGTCTGAAACGCATAAGCGAGTGTTACTGCACTGTGTTTGTTTTACATGGATTAAATTTACATGGATAAAGATTTTTGGATTCTTCAATCGTTGGTGCTGGATTTTCCCATTTTTGGTCTTTTGGATATTTATTGCTGGTGAACTGACAGCTGTCCTGTGCACATCGGAGAAAATCCTAACCATCCGTGGACCCAAATGGCGAACTGAATATATGTGAGTGAGCACCTAAAACATTATTATTGTGTTATGCTTATTCCTTTACATAACCTTCTGTAAGGTGTTTTTTGGCAGGATAAAAAGCCTTAAAAATGGCATTTTTCCTTTTTTCCCCTTATAGATAAGGCACATTATTTTGAAACTGTCTAACTGCAAGACTGTCTTTGTTGTTCAGAGCAGCCATAAGGATTCAAAAATAAAAAGCTGAGTTGTGGTCAATTGCTATAAGCAATTGGTTGAACTTGATGGACACTTCTTTTTTTCAACCATACTAACTATGTAACTATGAGACCAAACAGTTTTAATATTAGAGAGTTTTGCTAAATGAGGTGCAAAGAATCTATAGGTACATGGGGTTTTGGGTGCAATTTTATCATCACAAATCATGGGATCCACAAGTCACGTGAATTCATAATTCCTCTTTTAATCACGATTTGTAATGTGAAAACACTCTGCAGAAAAAAAAAAAAAACAATGAAGGCCAATAGGAAAAAAATACCACATGTGCTTGGAGAAAGAACTGCCACTGAATCAAAAGAAGAAAAAAACAGAACCAACAACCAAAGTGAAAAAGAATATGTTGCAAAGAGAAAAAACAACCTAAGTAGTGCATTTTACATTTCCACTACTGTCTTTCAGCAGTTTTTAAACCCGGCAAAAAAAGCCCTAAAAACGCCACTTACGAAAACTGCATTTTTCCTAAAACTTGGCATATGATACAACCCTTAAAGAGGTAGTTTATTAGGATAATAAAACCTAAAGTCACACTGCAGACCGTTCTTAGCTGTTTGCACTATACGATTTTGCTACAAATTGCAGGAGACCACAGAAAGATCAAATCCTTGCTCCATAGTGACAGCTGCACGGATTCCCCCACTGCAGAGGCTTATTGTTGGAATCTTATTTTTATCGTTCTCTGCAACTGCTATAAAGGTATAACCAAATAATACAGCTGCAGTGATCGAATGGCCACAGTGGCCTAAATAAGAACCTTGATGTAACTTTACACTAAATGCAGTAAAAATCGGGTGCTGGTGTTGGAGGCGCTCGAAATATTTTCCCCAAAGTATGGCGAGCGGACTACTCAGCTATATATCCTCATCAGGCATACTATACTACTTTTAGACTCCATAAATTCCATCCAGAAATCCCAGATATTTGCCTGAAATACTTGTCCTCCTCTGGCACCTTCTTTGATTTGTTGTGGACTTGTCCCAAAATACAGGGTTTCTGGCAGCAGGTTCCTTAATGACAAAATGGGGTGTCCTGTGGCGTCAGACCCCAAAACTTGCCTACTCTTTCTAGATCCTGAGAATTATCCAGCACCTGCAGAACCTACATGTCTCACTGAACTTTTATTTGTGGCGCGCAAAACCGTTGCCCATTAGTGGATGTCCAGTTGTGTGCCCACCACACAGGACTGGATCAATTCCGTGAATGCCACGCTTCCCTTAAAAATATATTTATTTGCATAAGGGTTGTCCGGATAAGTTTGCAAAAATTTGGCAGGACTGGCTGGACGCTACCCATACTCTTTTTATCCTTTTCAGACTCCGATTTAACTCCATCAATACTTTGTCATTCTGGTGCGGTGGAACCTTGCTTACCAGGGAGGATTGTTCCCTTGCCTTCCTCTGACCTTGAGTGAATTTTTTAAGTATGGCTTTTTCCTGGAGACGACGTGTGCTGGTTTCCTTGTAGTGCAGGGGTGTCAAACTCGTTTTGACCGGGGGCCACATCAGCCTCGCGGCGTACCTTAAAGGGCCGATAATTTTAGAATTGCGTAAATGGAACTTCAACTTAACTGTTACATTTGTACAGTATTGCTATTATAATTAGCCCTTTGAGGGGAACCAGGAAGAATATATTAGCCCCCCCATAGGTAGATAGGTACATATGACCCTTGTAGCTAGATAAGTGGGTATAAAGCCCCCTGTAGATGACAGTTATATCTGCCCATGTAGATAGATAGGTATTTTGCCCCCTGTAGCCAGGTAGTAATATACCTCCTGCAGCCAGGTAATTGCCCCATGTAGCCAGGTAATATGCCCTCTGTAGCCAGGTAATATGCCCCATATAGCCCCCCTGTAGCCAGGGAGATGCCCCATATAGCCCCCCCCTGTAGCCAGGGAGATGCCCCACATAGCCCCCTGTAGCCAGGGAGATGCCCCACATAGCCCCCAGTAGCAAGGGAGATGCCTCACATAGCCACCCTGTAGCCAGGTACATGCCCCATACAGTCCCATGTAGCCAGGTACACGCCCCATACAGTCCCCTGTAGCCAGGTACATGCCCCATATAGCCCCCCAGAAGCCAGGAAGATGCCCCATAACCCCCCCAAGTAGCCATGTAGATGCCCCATATAGCCCCCCAGTAGCCAGGCAGATGCCCCATATAGCCCCCCGGTAGCCATGTAGATGCCCCATAGCCCCCCAGTAGCCAGGTAGATGCCTCTATAGCCCCCCAGTAGCCACGTAGAAGCCCCATAGCCTCCCAGTAGCCATGCAGATGCCCCATAGCCCCCCCCAGTAGCCATGCAGATGCTCCACAGCCCCCTCTTTAGCCTTGCATATGCCCCATAGCCCCCCCAGTCGCCCTTCAGATGCCCCATAGCCCCCCCAGTAGCCATGTAGATGCCCCATAGCCCCCCCAGTAGCCATGTAGATGCCCATAGCCCCCCCAGTAGCCATGTAGATGCCCCATAGCCCCCCCAGTAGCCATGTAGATGCCCCATAGCCCCCCAGTAGCCACGTAGATGCCCCATAGCCTCCCAGTAGCCATGCAGATGCCCCATAGCGCCCCCAGTAGCCATGCAGATGCCCCATAGCCCCCTCAGTAGCCATGCAGATGCCCCATAGCCCCCTCAGTAGCCATGTAGATACCCCATAGCCCCCCCAGTAGCCATGTAGATGCCCCATAGCCTCCCCAGTAGCCATGTAGATGCCCCATAGCCCCCCAGTAGCCATGTAGATGCCCCATAGTCCCCCCAGTAGCCATGTAGATGCCCCATAGTCCCCCCAGTAGCCATGTAGATGCCCCATAGTCCCCCCCAGTAGCCATGTAGATGCCCCATAGTCCCCCCAGTAGCCATGCAGATGCCCCAATAGCCCCCCAGTAGCCATGTAAATGCCCCATAGCCCCCCAGTAGCCATGTAGATGTCCCATAGCCCCCCAGTAGCCATGTAGATGCCCCATAGACCCCCAGTAGCCATGTAGATGTCCCATAGCCCCCCCAGTAGCCATGTAGATGCCCCATAGCCCCCCCAGTAGCCATGTAGATGCCCCATAGCCCCCCAGTAGCCATGTAGATGCCCCATAGCCCCCCAGTAGCCATGTAGATGCCCCATATCCCCCCAGTAGCCATGTAGATGCCCCATAGCCCCCCAGTAGCCATGTAGATGTCCCATAGCCCCCAGTAGCCATGTAGATGCCCCCCAGCCCCCCCAGTAGCCATGTAGATGCCCCATAACCCCCCAGTAGACATGAAGATGCCCCATAGCCCCCCAGTAGCCTGGTAGATGCCCCATAGCCCCCCCAAGTAGCCATGTAGATGCCCCATAGCTCCCCCAAGTAGCCATGTAGATGCCCCATAGCGCCCCAAGTAGCCATGTAGCTGCCCCATGTAGCCCACCTAATGATTCTAAAATAAAATAAAAAAACTACTCACCTCCTGGTGGTCAGTGCAGCGCGGCCCGGTCCTGGTGTACGGTGTAAGCAGCGTGACGTCATGCCAATTACGCCGTCACGCACCTCCTAGTCCCTGGAGTCGATTGCTAAGGTCTTATCAATCGACTTGAGGCCTTAACAACCGACTGGAGTCCGCGGAGTCGATTGCTAACTCTTATCAACTGACTTGTCTTGAGGCCTTAACAACCGGCTTAACGACTGTTAGCGACTTCACAACGCAGTAAAATATGTGATCCCCCAGTGAAGGTAAAAGGGTCCCCCAGTAAGTTATACGTCCCCCAGTAGGTGGTTATATACTTTATATATCTCCCAGTAGGTAGGTGTGTAGTTTATATGTTCCCCAGCAGGTATATAGGCAGGTTATGGATCCCCCAGCAGGTATATAGGCAGGTTATGGATCCCCAAGCAGGTATATAGGCAGGTTATGGATCCCCCAGCAGGTATATGGGCAGGTTATGGATCCCCCAGCAGGTATATATGCTGGTTATGGATGCGCGAGGTGTTATATAGGCAGGTTATGGATCCCCCAGCAGGTATATAGGCAGGTTATGGATCCCCCAGCAGGTATATAGGCAGGTTATGGATCCCCCAGCAGGTATATAGGCAGGTTATGGATCCCCCAGCAGGTATATAGGCAGGTTATGGATCCCCCAGCAGGTATATAGGCAGGTTATGGATCCCCCAGCAGGTATATAGGCAGGTTATGGATCCCCCAGCAGGTATATAGGCAGGTTTAGGTCCCCCAGCAGGTATATAGGCAGGTTATGGATCCCCCAGCAGGTATATAGGCAGGTTATGGATCCCCCAGCAGGTAATGAATCCCCATAGAGATAAAGAGGCAGGTTATGGATCCCCCAGCAGGTATATAGGCAGGTTATGGATCCCCCAGCAGGTATATAGGCAGGTTATGGATCCCCCAGCAGGTATATAGGCAGGTTATGGATCCCCCAGCAGGTATATAGGCAGGTTATGGATCCCCCAGCAGGTATATAGGCAGGTTATGGATCCCCCAGCAGGTATATAGGCAGGTTATGGATCCCCCAGCAGGTATATAGGCAGGTTATGGATCCCCCAGCAGGTATATAGGCAGGTTATGGATCCCCCAGCAGGTATATAGGCAGGTTATGGATCCCCCAGCAGGTATATAGGCAGGTTAAGGAACCCCAGCAGGTATATAGGCAGGTTATGGATCCCCCAGCAGGTATATAGGCAGGTTATGGATCCCCAGCAGGTATATAGGCAGGTTATGGATCCCCCAGCAGGTATATAGGCAGGTTATGGATCCCCAGCAGGTATATAGGCAGGATATGGATCCCCCAGCAGGTATATAGGCAGGTTATGGATCCCCCAGCAGTATATAGGCAGGTTATGGATCCCCAGCAGGTATATAGGCAGGTTATGGATCCCCCAGTAGGTATATAGGCAGGTTATGGATCCCCCAGCAGGTATATAGGCAGGTTATGGATCCCCCAGCAGGTATATAGGCAGGTTATGGATCCCCCAGCAGGTATATAGGCAGGTTATGGATCCCCCAGCAGGTATCTAGGCAGGTTAGGGATCCCCCAGCAGGTATATCGGCAGGTTATGGATCCCCCAGCAGGTATATAGGCAGGTTATGGATCCCCCAGCAGGTATATAGGCAGGTTATGGATCCCCCAGCAGGTATATAGGCAGGTTATGGATCCCCCAGCAGGTATATAGGCAGGTTTAGGTTCCCCCAGCAGGTATATAGGCAGGTTTAGGTTCCCCCAGCAGGTATATAGGCAGGTTTAGGTTCCCCCAGCAGGTATATAGGCAGGTTTAGGTTCCCCCCAGCAGGTATATAGGCAGGTTATGGGTCCCCCAACAGGTATATAGGCAGGTTATGGGTCCCCCAACAGGTATATAGGCAGGTTATGGATCCCCCAGCAGGTATATAGGCAGGTTATGGATCCCCCAGCAGGTATATAGGCAGGTTATGGATCCCCCAGCAGGTATATAGGCAGGTTATGGATCCCCCAGCAGGTATATAGGCAGGTTATGGATCCCCCAGCAGGTATATAGGCAGGTTATGGATCCCCCAGCAGGTATATAGGCAGGTTATGGATCCCCCAGCAGGTATATAGGCAGGTTATGGATCCCCCAGCAGGTATATAGGCAGGTTATGGATCCCCCAGCAGGTATATGGACAGGTTATGGATCCCCCAGCAGGTATATGGACAGGTTATGGATCCCCCAGCAGGTATATGGACAGGTTATGGATCCCCCAGCAGGTATATTGGCAGGTTATGGATCCCCAGTAGGTATATAGGCAGGTTTAGGTCCCCCAGCAGGTATATAGATAGCTTATAGGCCCCACAGCACGTGTATATATAGGTAGCTTATAGGCCTCACAGCACATATGTAGGTAGATTATAGCTCCTCCCTGCACGTATATAAGTAGATAATAGCCCCCCTCCCTGCACATATAACAGTAGATAATAGCATCCCTCCCTGCACATATAACAGTAGATAATAGCATCCCTCCCTGCACATATGACAGTAGATAATAGCATCCCTCCCTGCACATATAACAGTAGATAATAGCATCCCTCCCTGCACATATGACAGTAGATAATAGCCCCCCTCCCTGCACATATGACAGTAGATAATAGCATCCCTCCCTGCACATATGACAGTAGATAACAGCCCCTCCCTGCACATATAACAGTAGATAATAGCATCCCTCCCTGCACATATGACAGTAGATAATAGCCCCCCTCCCTGCACATATAACAGTAGATAATAGCTCCCCTCCCTGCACATATAACAATAGATAATAGGCCCCCTCCCTGCACATATGACAGTAGATAATAGCCCCCCTCCCTGCACATATGACAGTAGATAATAGCCCCTCCCTGCACATATAACAGTAGATAATAGCATCCCTCCCTGCACATATGACAGTAGATAATAGCATCCCTCCCTGCACATATGACAGTAGATAATAGCATCCCTCCCTGCACATATGACAGTAGATAATAGCCCCTCCCTGCACATATAACAGTAGATAATAGCATCCCTCCCTGCACATATAATAGTAGATAATAGCATCCCTCCCTGCACATATGACAGTAGATAATAGCATCCCTCCCTGCACATATGACAGTAGATAATAGCCCCGCCCTGCACATATAACAGTAGATAATAGCATCCCTCCCTGCACATATAACAGTAGATAATAGCATCCCTCCCTGCACATATAACAGTAGATAATAGCATCCCTCCCTGCACATATAACAGTAGATAATAGCACCCCCTCCCTGCACATATGACAGTAAATAGCCCCCCTCCCTGCACATATGACAGTAGATAATAGCCCACCTCCCTGCACATATAACAGTAGATAACAGCCCCTCCCTGCACATATAACAGTAGATAATAGCATCCCTCCCTGCACATATTACAGTAGATAATAGCCCCCCTCCCTGCACATATGACAGTAGATAATAGCCCCCCTCCCTGCACATATGACAGTAGATAATAGCCCCCCTCCCTGCACATATGACAGTAGATAATAGGCCCCCCTCCCTGCACATATGACAGTAGATAATAGCCCCCCTCCCTGCACATATGACAGTAGATAATGGCCCCCCTCCCTGCACATATGACAGTAGATAACAGCCCCCAGCATGAATAGAGCTACTTAAAAGTAAGACACTGACAGCACTCACCTGACCTCGCTCCCCCCCGCTGTCGCTGTCGCTGCTCCCGGTCTTTTTCTTCAGCGCCGTGACGTCACCAGGCCGCCTGGGCTGTGCACTCCGGCACGCACAGAGCCGCATCCTGCCTGTGGCTCCCTAGTACTCTGCGGAGCTCTCTGCTCCCGCCAAAGCATCTAACTGTATGTGCGTCCAGCGGATGCACATGCAGTTAGTCCCGCCACCGCTGCCGTCGCCAAGGTCCTAAGCCGATAGCTTAGCGACTGGTAACGGCTTAGGACCCTAACGGACGGCGGTGGCGGCGGATAGCGGCGGCGCCGGGGACTAGCACCTCCCAGGGATCTCCTCAGCGGCAGAGGGTGCCGACCGCGGAGACCCAGCGTCGCGTCACATCAGGGGGCGTGAGTAGAGCAATGCGTCACGCCCCCTGCGACGCCGTATGTATGTACTGTGCTCACCGAGCACAGTACACACAAAGGGAGAAGGCAGGAGGGAAACAATCCCTCCTGCCTTCTTCCTGTACCAGCAGCTGCACCAAGCGTGTAGCTGCTGACTGACTCTACGCGGCTGTGGTAAAACAGTCGTGCGGAGTCAGGGAGTTCGCGACGGGCCTAAAAACTCAAGGCCTTGTATTTGACACCCGTGTTGTAGTGTGTCCCTGGTCGGCATACCCAAGTGCAGACCTGGGCAATGTACGGCCCGCATACGGCCCTCCAGCTCGTCGGATGCGCCCCGCGGCATATGATGCCCAGGCCTACTAATAATGCTGACGGCCGCCGCGGCCGGGTATTGCTGAGAGGCCGCAGCGGGCTGTCAGCGCTACTATTAGTATCACCTGTACTGATGAATTAGGCAGCAAAGCGATGAACTCCGCTCACCGTGCCGCTGCCTCTCCTCGGCGCACACAAAGTAATAACGGGGGAGCGTCCCGGCGCTGGCGGAATGACGTCATCAGCCCCGGGAAGCTCCTCTGATAGAAGAGGTGCGCGCTCGGCCGGGAAGGAGGTAAGCCAAAGTGAGTATTAGTGTTTGTTATTTTTAATTTTGGTCATTAAACTATATACCTGCCTGTGCGGAGCCCTAACTATCTATATACCTGCCTGTGCGGAGCCCTATCTATCTATATACCTGCCTGTACGGGGCCCTGACTATCTATATACCTGCCTGTGCAGAGCCCTAATTATCTATATAACTGCCTGTGTGGAGCCCTAACTAGCTATATACCTGCCTGTGTGGAGCTTTAACTATATACCTGCCTGTATGGAGCCCTAACTAACTAGATTACTGCCTGTATGGAGCCCTAACTAACTAGATTACTGCCTGTATGGAGCCCTAACTAACTAGATACCTGCCTGAGGGGAGCTAGACCTTTCTATATACCTGCCTATGGGGACCTATACCTATCTATATACCTTCCTGTGGGGAGCTATAACTATCTATATACCTGCCTGAGGGGAGTTGTACCTATCTATATACCTGCCTGTGGGGAGCTGTATCTATATACCTGCCTGCGGGTAGCTGTATCTATATACCTGACTGACTTAGGGGAGCTATATATACCTGCCAGACTGAGAGGACATACATCTACATACCTACCTTACTGAGGAGAGCTGTATATACCTGCCTTACTGTGCACCATCAGTAAGGCAGGTATATAGATACATCCCCCAGTAAGTTTCCACAAAAATAATCCCCCAAAAACGATTTTTTCCCCGTTCACCCTATGTTTTTATTAGTCCGGCCCTCTGAAACCATCGCACTTTCTCATGCGGCCCCACGGGAAAATTAATTGCCCACCCCTGTCCTAGTGTCTCCTCGGCTATTTGTCTTATTCCTCAAATCTGGCCACTATCCCCTGACTGTTATACAGGGTCCCGTTCCTATTCCCTCCCATTTCTCACACTTGGGTCTTGATGATCTATGAGTCCCCTTCGAGCTTGTCCATCCACCACGTGCAGAAAAGCAAACATACACATCTGGTTTGGTTATTAGTTACTATTAGGCTATGTTCACACGGCTTAAAATTGGACGTATTTCAGTCCGTAATTACGCGCCGGAGTGAGCAAATTACGGCTGGAATACGTCCAAGTCATTACGGAAATCCACAGTTCTCATAGAGAACTATGGATTACGTCTCCTCTACCTGCTAGGCGAATCAGCCGGGCGGGGAGATAAGTGACAGGTCATCTACTAGCGGCGTATACGCGCCGCTGGTAATGATTGTCTATGGGCCGGCGAGGTGTCAGCCCCCCGCACCACGGCGTAATTTCGGGGCGTAATTACGCCCTGCATTTAAGCCGTGTGAACCTAGCCTAAGTGTTGTGACTTCCTTCAAGTTTAATAGGTGGTAATGGGCTTATTTTTTTTTTATATTAGTGTCTATACCTGAATAGGTAATGACTAGTTACTGAAGTCTCTGTTATGCACATTATGCGGAGTTATATTCTGTATCAGTGTATACCTGTACTTTCTACCTGTATGCTTTGTATTTGCATCTTTCCATTACTACTACTTGAACTCATTGTGTATTTTTTACATGTCCATGTTTATGAATAAACTTGAATTTTAACTTAAATTTGTTTAAAAAAATGCGGTAAAAATCTATTAGATCATTATGTGTAAAGGGTAGTAGGATAAAATATTAAATACAGAAGAAGTGAAACAAATACCTCTCCAAATACTTGGCTTATTTCAGGTGACGTAATAAAATCTCCATATTCCCCCAGCATGTCATGGTGCATGTAGTAGCCCTGGATAACATTAAGAAAAATGTAGATCTGTATCACATACTGTGTTTTTTATTTGTCAAACATGTAGCATAATTGTTCATGTCAAATGTATGCAACTGTAGATAATACACAGAAGACCTGCACAACATTGTAGGACGTGGAGGCCTGACTGTCCGAGACCACCCCACAAAAGGGGATTACATAGGTCACAATTATGTTTTTTTAGTCCATATATTGTGCAGGCCTAACATATAGGATTTCCTACATTTATTGAAGTATAGGTATAGGCAGATTAGTTCTGGACAAAACATTTTCAGAGAATTCAGAAGTAATTTACCCAACTTTACATACTCAGGCAAAAAAAATTATATAAATTATTCTGAGAAAAAGTGACAATACTAAATACTCCTGCATGCCCCCTCAGAGAGGCTTCCTCCTACGACAAATACAACAATGCTAGCTCACATTTAACTGCTGGGATAGTGTAACTTTGTTAACCCTGTTACTAGTGGGGAACCACAGGGGTCAGTTTTGGACCCTATCCTCTAATATTTTCATTAATGACCTAACAAAAGGATTGCACAGTAGAATATCCATCTTTGAAGATGATACTAAGCTCTGTAAAGTAATCAACACAATAGAGGATAATGTGTTATTACAAAGGGATCTGGATAAGTTGGAGTCCTGGACAGAGAAACGGCAGATGAGGTTTCACACAGATAAATGCAAGGTTATGCACATGGGGAGGAAAAATCCATACATTACATGTTAAATGGAAAAACACTGGGTAAAAGTGACATGGAGAAGGCATAGATGCACATGATGAGAACATTATTCTCCCATTTTACAAGTCACTGGTCAGACCAGACATGGAATATTGTGTACAGTTTTGGGCACCAGTGCACAGGAAAGACATTGTAGAGCTTGAACAGGTACAAATCCGGGCAACAAAAACAATAAAAGGACTGGGTGGACTACAATACCCAGAAAGATTAGCAAGGTTAGGCTTATTTAGTTTATGGAAAAGACAGCTTAGGAGGGACATAAATATGTTTAAATATATTAAAGGTCAATATAGAGATCTCTCTCAAGAATTATTTATACCCAGTAGTAGTAGAAAACCACGGCACACTAATTCTGGTATTATACAAATAATGGAGTATTTTATTTTTCACAAAGTAGTCAGATGCTGCTTACAAGGAACATTCTGTATAAAGGTTACAGTGATACAATAGATGCCATAATATTAGATGTTTCGGCTGTAGCCTTTGTCACAAAAGACATCTTAATAGATATGAGGCATAAGATAGATCAGATAATGATTAATGTATCAGGATGAGAGCAAGATTAGCGCTGGTAAGAAGCGGCACAAAGGTATGAGGTATAGGCTGTGAGCAGCAGTAGGAAGCATTCAGAGGCATCTACTAATGTGAGTTGCATCTAAAATGGCAAATGGGGGGTGATTTTAACTTTTAATACTTTTTTTTTTTTTTTACACTTTAAAACTTTTTTTTTTTTTTACTTTAAACTTTGAGCCCCCCTAGGGCGCTTCACCACTGGAGGGCTCAATCATTTCTACAGCCTAATGCATTGTACATACCCTGTTTCCCTGAAAATAAGACACCCCCGAAAATAAGACATAGTGCATTTTTAGTTATGAAATTCAGAATTTGGCTGCTTATGCTGATGTTTGTGATGAAATCACTACAGTATATTAATACATGTTGATGTTTTGTTCAACAATAAATGTGAATTATTGTTCATAGAAAAAAAAAACATCCCTAAAAATAAGTCTTAGCTCATCTTTAGGAGCAAAAATTAATATAATACACCGTCTTATTTTCAGGGAAACAGGGTACAATGCATTAGGGTGTACAAAGATGCCTAGAGCCGGAAGTGGGGAAATTGAAAACATGCCAGCGATGGAAGCCTTCACAAGACGTCCAGCTCTCTCGTTCAGCGATCGGGACACAGCAATTTCACCGCTGATGTCCTAATCGCAGTGAGAAACAATGCACGGAACGGTTTCTCATTGATTTAGACAGAGCGGAGAAACAAGTCTCAAGTATAATTTTTTATTAAAGGGGTTATCCCACTATAAGGATTGCTTTTTATGTTAAAGAAAGAAAGCAAAAACAAGTCACTTTGCAATATATGTCCATTAACAGTCTCCTACCTATTCTGAGATATCCTCTCTTGTATGGGCTGCATCAGCTCCTCAGATCGCTATAGCTACAGACATGTTCAATCTCTCATGATAGGCTGCCAGCACTGGTTGCTATAGCTACAGACCTGGCTTCTACTGCAGGATAGTGGAAGCCAGTAAACATGCCCCTGAATTAAAAGGGAAACCATGAAAACAGGACTGAGGTAAGATGAATCAATGTAGTGAGACAACCCCTTTAAGAGCATTAAAAATGCTGTGTGTGCTGTAAATACTATACAGATTTAAAATTTCATGAATACTGTTTACTGAGGTATTATATGAAATATCAACAGAACTCAAAAAGCTCATTAAAAGGGTTTTCTCACTATGCAGTTTCATAGTTAGACAGCTTTTTTTCATTCTGCTCTGCTCATGATGTGGGTGGTTTTATAGCAGCGATTAGCATGTTTAACCTCTCTCTTCATAACTAGCTGAGACATTACTAATAACAGTACATGAGTTCTAATGTGTAAGTAAACAAAGCTACACAGGCTGTAAGGAGTGAAAGCAAAAGCCTATCAGTAAAACAGCAGCTAATCTTGTTAGAGATAGTTTTTCTCCAGAGCTCAGTCGGTAGATAGGGTGACTTCACTCCCTGCCCTCTGCTCCAATAAGATAACAGAGTAGTACCGAATATAGCCAAACAAGTGTACTCGGGTATATTTAAAACTCCGATAGACATGAGCTAAGCCAGTGTGGCCATCCCCCCATTCTCTGATGCCAGCTCATAGCGAGCTCTGAGAAAGGTTGGAAGAACCCCTTTAAGGCTATATGTGCAAGTAGTTGGATTGTTAAATTATTGTATATTTCTGAATGTAAAGTATTTACTCTGTATGCTTTATTTTAAATAAAATAAGTTAAATATGTTGATTATGTTCTTCATTAATTGGGTGTTCATGTTTTTTTTTGTTTTTTTTAAATCTCTGTTGTTGGTTGCCTTCATAAAAGAGATTGTACCTGTATGTTGAGTACACAGACATTGATCTATAATTTGTACATTGACATCACTGCCTTCTAAATTTAAAGAGTAAAAAAAACATGGTATCTAACAACTCATGCGACTGTTAAGTTTTTGTTCTCCTCCCTCTATCCACCAAGTACCAAAATAGGAAAAATTGTGGTATTCAAATAAATGTTACATATTTAAAAAGTTAACAAATAAGAACAGATACCTTTATGGGATTTGTTAACACTTCTTTCATGTATTCAGCAACTGTAATAGGCCCTGTTGCCTTTATTTTCATAACAAGGTGTTTTAGTAGCTGGTTGCAGTCATCAGAGTCACCAGTACTTTGGGATCTACTAATGTGAGTTGCAGCAAATGCTAAAATACATATATAAAAAAATAAACATTAAAAGCACATAAAAGCAAAGAAACAAAAAGGTTAAAGCATGTACAATCCCTAAGTAATAGTTGTGCAGAATTGTTTTACACAAAAAACCTTAGTACCATTATGTATCTGTATGTAATGGCTTTGATAAGGGTGTAGAGACTGGTCTGTTCATTTTGTAAAAAACAAAAGCTAATTACTATTGCACCTACAGTAGAAATGGTCTTGAACTTAGCAGGTCTAAGCAGGAAGGAGTTGGAGCACGAAGAGATAATTATAAAATAACTTAGACGGTTTGTTCTGCTGTTTTTAAAGGTGTATTATCGCTACAAAGATCATGTCTCAGATTATGGGGACAGTAAAAATAAGCACTTTTTTAATTGGGTTGCATTACCTCAGTCACTTGGTTTAGCAGATATGAGCTTTTCTGTAAATCTGTATTCTATTTCTGCTGCTGCTGGTTGGGACACACACCCTGGCCAGATCCCACCCCCTGCACTGTGATTGGCTGACTGACATTTCATTCAGCCTGTTGGGATAGGCCCCCCAGACAGGAAACACTCTGGCCAGGTCCCCTGCGCTGTGATTGGCTGCCTGCACACTCTGTTTTTTCTCCCCTCTGAGCTGTTAAAATCGATAGTGAAACCAAGGGCTGCTGGCTGTAAGCTCATCTCCCAGCTCTAGGGTGAATGATCTGGGCAATGACTGCCTGTTTAAGTCACAGATCCCCTCATATAACAGAGTCTTATACAGGCTCCTACCTGTTAACAGGGGGAGAGCAGTGTGCATTGCTCCATATAACCCAGTCTGCTGCCTGGTAACAGAGGGGAAGGGGTAGGGGGCAGTGTACAATCCTCACATGTCTCATCAGTTCAGGCTGTGTGTATAACTGCATATACCACAGTCATACAGTCTCCTGTCTGGTAACAGCAGGGGAGAAGGGAGGGGGCAGTGTACACCAGGGCTGTGGAGTTGGAGTCATGGAGTCGGAGTTTATTTTGCAGGAGTCGGAGTCATCATAAAATGGACCGACTCCGACTCCCAATATATATAATTAGTTGGTCCAGTTGGTTCCATGCAGTGCAAAGAGCAAGAGGAATTGGGTCCGACCAGTGTTACTGCTCCCATATCTTCATTCTTATCACATGAGGAGTATAATTGATGACATGGAGCATGCAAAGCGCTGCCCCAGGGGAAAAGATTCTGCTCCCATGGCAATGAGATTTCAGCAAAATTTTTCACCTGTTCTCAAAGTAGTAGAAGAGTTCAACCATTCATCAAAACTGACTGTGGCTGAGGCAATTCCTTTATACCCTGACATTGTTAGAGATGTTGCCCCTGTGGTCACCGCTTTGCCCCATCCCAAGTTAGTGTAGAGAGGCTGTTCTCTAGTCTGGAAATAATGAAATCAGATGTGAGGTCATGTATGCAGGATCTGATGGAGACAATACTATTTTCTCAGAACAAATTCAGAGACTTCATAAATGTTCCTGCAGGGTTTTGCATAACAACAATTTTTTTGTGTCCAATAAATATATTTTACACTGACAAGCAAAATGGTAATGTTTTAAACTTGTGACTTTCAGGCTCCATATCTCACCCTCCACTACAGCTTTGTACATGAGGCTACTGTAATTTTATATACAGTCATCGTACCTGTCTTATACATAAATGTGACCTGCAAGTATGTAGCATCTGCTTAGTACTGCAGATCCTTTCCTGTAACTGCATTGTTACTGATTTGCTCCTAAAAATCAAAGTGTTAATTTTAATTATTTTGTTAGTATTTGGGAAATCCACCTTTGGCTTTTAATACTGCCGGAATCCTTCTGGGCTCTGAATCAGATTCAAGCACATCTTGTCCAAAATCTGATCCCAGATCTCTTCTACACATTGCTAATGTTGGTGCAGATTGGACTTGGATACAAATACAGCTTTGTCTTCAACTCTATGCACAAGTGTTCAAAAGATCAAAACATTGTTACTCTTTTGCTTGTCTGTTCTATCTAAATAGCTTGATTATTGTATCATAAGGTGATAAACAGCCTGATGTTACCAATTTACTACAGTAAAGTTATCACTTAAACATGTGCTATATATGAGGGAGTCAGGAGTCGGAGATTTGGGAAATTGAGGAGTCGGGGCTTCGGCTTGCCGACTCCATAGCCCTGGTGTACACTCCTCACAAGTCTCATCAGTTCAGGCTGACTGTATCACTGCTTATAGCCAAGCTGAACCTGAAGCTCTGCAGACAGGTGACAAGCATGCAGGAGGCTGTATAGCTGTACTTTGCAGACACCCTTCTGCTTCCACTGCACAGTCAGAGTGATGATGTCACAGGTCTTCAGTGAGGAGAGACAAGCCTCCTTGGAGGAGAGGACATGCCTGCTGAGCGAAGAGACTCGCCCCTGGATTTCAAATTCAATCTCAGAGAATTAGCTAAAGACCCCGAACAGTTGAAACAAAACAACCCCTTTAAGGACGTGAACTAATTGTGCTATGTATTCATATCAGATTGTAAGTATACACGACTAACCACCAATATAACAATGATACTAACAATCACTGGACAGTGTCCTTTGTTTGAGGATGTATAAAAACTTATGATTTGCTTTTAATAAACGGAACCCACTTCAGAGACACGTCCGCCTGTATCTCTGCGTTAGTGCCCTCGTGCTCAAACAATTCTCTTTACATCTGATTTGGAACCACAACGAGAAGGTCAAGTGGTTGATTGCAATCAAACACCAATGTGTACAAGCGATTACACCCACTGGTGGTCAAGAACCCCAGAGGGAATAAAAAAAAAGAAAAAAAAAGTTTATAACATTGAAATAAAGAATTATTATGGGTAAGGAAAGACACTGCATAAATTGGAAGGCAGCGGTGCAGGGGCACTGGTGCTCTTCTGTGCAGTTCTCTATTGATTATTCACAGACGCCCAGTTTATGCAGCATCAGAAGCTACCCTTAATGTTCAAAGCACCTTCCTTTTTCCATTTTAAATATAAAGAAGGATAATAAAAAAAAACATTATTTGACACGAGTGCACTTATAACGGTCAAATTGGTCTCCAAAAGTCTCTGCAGATTCAAAAAAGAAAATAAATCTGAACACGTTTTTTTTGTTTTTTTTTTAAAGCGGTGTGTCAGAACAGAAACTATATAAATCAGGTATCACCAGAATTGTACTGACCCACATAATAAAGATATCATGTCATATTCTGCACAGTGAACTACATTAATCCAGCCTGCAAAGCAGGACTGTGGAGTCGGCAAGCAAAAGCCCCGACTCCTCAATTTCCCAAACCTCCGACTCCTGACTCCGAGTTCTGACTCCCTCATACATTGCGCATGTTTAAGTGATAAGTTTACTGTAGTAAAATGGTAACATCAGGTTTTTTTTTTTATCACCTTATGATACAATAATCAAGCTATTTAGGTAGAACATACACTGACAAGCAAAATGGTAACAATGTTAAGAACTTTTGACTTTCAGGCTCCACATCTCAACATCCACTACAGCTTTGTACATGAGGCTACCATAATTTTATAGACAATCATCTTACTTATCTTATACATAAATGTGACTTGCAAGTATTTATCATCTGCTTAGTTCTGCAGATTCTTGGCATGTAACTGTATTGTTACTGTTTTGCTCCTAAAAATAAAAATGTTAATTTTTATTATTTTGTTTGTATTTGGTAAATCCACCTTTTCAACACTGCCTGAATCCTTCAGGGCCCTATCTTGACTAAAATCTGATCCCAGGTCTCTTCTACACGCTCCCAATGTTGGTGCAGACTGGACTTGGATACAAATACAGCTTTTTCTTCAACTCTACCCAGAAGTATTTGATTGGGTTGAGGTCTGGGAACTGTGGAAGCCACTAAAGCAACTCTACTTCATTGTCATTGAACCATTCCTTCTCCAACCTTGACATTTGCTTCAGGTCGTCGTCCTTTTCAAACCCATAGTCCTAGGATAGGATACACACATATAGCTCAGCATTGAGATCACCAGGGCTGTGGAGTCGGCAAGCCAAAGCCCCAACTCCAACTCCTCAATTTCCCAAACCTCCGACTCCCTCATACATGGTGCATGTTTAAGTGATAACTTTACTGTAGTAAAGTGGTAACATCAGGCTGTTTATCATCTTATGATACAATAATCAAGCTATTTAGGTAGAACAGACACTGACAAGCAAAAGGGTAACAATCATGGAAGAGAGAAACATAGACCGCACATCCTTACACTATACGTTTATCTAATGTTTCTCAGCAAAACTATATAAAAAACGAACAGGAGGTTCTTAATATACTTTTTGCGCAAAACGTATAGGCCCACTTGCCACGTCGCGGCGACCTCTATTAAGTGGGTCCCTATGCTAAATGGGGGTAACGCTGCATGGCGGCCACCACCGCAGCAAAACACCACACAGATGAGGGGCACTGCCCAGTGGCCCAACAGCAGTAATGCTGCCAAACCTAGCCCCCCGGCTCTGGACCGCACCCCCCCACCAGCACAGTATCACAGCAGCAATGGTCGCCAAACAGGATGTGCGGTCTATGTTTCTCTCTTCCATGTTTGTATACATAGGTTCTTTTCTTTGCACACATGGATCAGCACTCCTTCCCATTTGGCCCAGGTGTTTTTAATTAGCAGTAGTCTGTATAAGGGTTAATGCCCTGTTTCTTGCAGTCTGTATGCAGGGAGCCCTGGAAAGGTGAGCAGTGTCTACCTTTCCTTTTGTGGTGGTGGTGCTGTGTGGCGGCCATTGCTGCTGTGATACTGTGCTGGTGGGGTGGTGCGGTCCAGAGCCGGGGGGCTAGGTTTGGCAGCAGTGGTGCTGTTGGGCCACTGGGCAGTGCCCCTCATCTGTGTGGTTTTTTGCTGCGGTGGTGGCCGCCATGCAGCGTTACCCCCATTTAGCGTAGGGACCCACTTAATAGAGGTCGCCGCGACGTGGCAAGTGGGCCTATACGTTTTGCGCAAAAAGTATACTAAGAACCTCCTGTTCGTTTTTTATATAGTTTTGCTGAGAAGCATTAGATAAACGTATAGTGTAAGGATGTGCGGTCTATGTTTCTCTCTTCCATGTTTGTATAAAAGGGTAACAATGTTTTGATCTTTTGGACACTTGTGGGTAGAGTTGAAGAAAAAACTGTATTTGTATCCAAGTCCAGTCTGCACCAACATTGGGAATGTGTAGAAGAGATCAGACATGCTTGAAATCTGATCCAGAGCCCAGAAGGATTCAGGCAGTATTGAAAACCAAAAGGTGGATTTCCAAAATACTAACAAAATAATACAAATTAACATTTTGACATTTAGGAGCAAAACAGTAACAATGCAGTTACAGGAAAAAATCTGCAGAACTAAGCAGATGCTAAATACTTGCAAGTCAAATGCATGTATAAGATATGTAAGATGACTGTATATAAAATTATAGTAGCCTCATGTGCAAAGCTGTAGTGGATTGAGAGATATGGAGCCTGAAAGTCACAAGTTCAAAACAATGTTACCCTTTTGCTTGTCAGTGTAAAATATATTTATTGGATATGACTTTAGAACACAAAAAAATTGTAAATATGCAAAACACTGCGGGAACATTTGTGGAGTCTCTGAATTTGTTCTGAGAAATAGTATTGCCTCCATCAGATCCTGCATATATGACCTCACACCTGACCTCATTATTTCCAGGCTAGAGAACAGCCTCTCTACACTAACTTGAGTTGGGGTAAAAGTGGTGACCACAGGGGCAACATCTCTAACAATGTCAGGGTATAAAGGAATTGCGTCAGCCACAGTCAGTGTTGATGAATAGTTGGACTCTTCTACTTCTTTGAAAGCAGGTGAAAAATTTTGCTGAAATCTGTTTGCTATGGGAGCGGAATCTTTTCCCCTGGGGCAGTGCTTTGCCTGCTCCATGTCATCAATTACATTCCTCATGTCATGAGGCTAAAGATATGGGAGCAGTAGCACTGGCCGGACCCAATTCCTCTTGCTCTCTGAACTGCATCAAACTAACTTTACCAACTAATTATATATGTTGGGAGTCAAACAATTTTATTCCGACTCCTGCAAAATAGGCTCCGACTCCACAGCCCTGGAGATCACCATCGATCCTGGTCAAGTATCCAACATATTTGGCTGTAAAACAACCCAATATCATCAATACTTCTTATAACGAGATTGAACCTTTTTTAGGGCCATCACTCCAGACCTGTGTAAAGCATGTTGCATGATGCTTGCATGGACGTCTGTGATCTCACTATTAAGAAGCATATGAGCCACCCCCACTGCTGTGTCTGTCGCGTTATAACTGTTAGACCATGTGATGAGCCATCTTTTTGACTGACATTTTGCCTGGACGTCCACCTCTTGGGTTTTGAATGGATGGATGGACGTCATTTCATATTCTTCCAGTTGTCATGGCCTCACATGATGCAGTTTGGCACTTTTCTTGGTCAGGAGACCGCTATCGATGAGCTGGATGATGCCGCTTCTCTTTTCTTGGGAAATCTACTTCATGGCTGCTCGAACCAGTGACCTTTCACTTGGGAAGATTCCGCCCCATGGCAAACAAATTTCAGCAAAATTTTTCACCTGCTTTCAAAGAAGTAGAAGAGTTCAACCATTCATCAAAACTGACTGTGGCAATTCCTTTATACCCTGACAATGTTAGAGATGTTGCCCCTGTGGTTACAAAAAAAAATTGGAAATATGCAAAACTGTGCAGGAAATGGGAAAAAAACAGTTTTCAACAAAACCATCCTGAATAACATTTGTGAAGTTATGAATCTGTTAAGAATAGTATAGCCAGATCTTCCTGAATGCAAACTAAGTCAACACACAGTATCAACACACTTTTAATGTCTAAATCACTGGCAACAAAAGTGAGTACACCCCTTAGAGAAAATGGTCTACTTGTGCCCAAAGTGTTAATATTTTGTGTGGCCACCATTAGTTTCCAGCACTGTCTAAACTCTCTTGGACATAAAGTTCACTAGAGCTTCGCAGGTTGCAGCCACTGGAATCCTCTTCCACTCCTCCATGACAACATAATGGAACTTTCACTCCCCTACCTTCCATTTGTAGATGTCCCACAGATGTTCAATAAGGTCTGGAGACATGTGTGGACAGTCCAGCACCTTTACCCTCATTTTCTTTAGCAATGCAGTGGTCGTCTTGGAGTTGTGTTTGGGGTCTTTATGATGGAATACCGCCCTGCGTCCCAGTTTCTGACGGGAGGGGATCATGGTCTGCTACAGTATGTCACTGCACATATTGTCATTCATGGTTCCTTCAATGCACTGTTTGCTCCCCAAAGCTGGCAGTGTTCATGCAGACCTGAACCATGACACTCCCACTAAAATGCCTGAATTTAGGCAAGACACACTTGTCTTTGTATTCCTCACTTGGCTGCCGCCACACACACCTGCCGCCACCTGAACCAAAGAAGTTTAGCTTGGTCTCATCAGACCATAGGACTTGGTTCCAGTACTCCATGTCCTTAGTCTGCTTATCTTCTGCAAACTGTGGGCTTTCTTTAGCATCATCTTTAGAAGAGGCTTCCTTCTGGGATGACAGCCATGCAGACCAATTTGATGCAGTGTGCGACATATGGTCTGAGCACTGACAGGCTGACCCCACCCCTTTAACCTCTGCAGCAATGCTGGCAGCACTAATAAGTCTATCTTGAAAAGAATCTCAGAATATTATGCTGAGCATGTGCACTCAACTTATTTGATCGACCATGACGAGGCCTGTTCTGAGTGGAACCTGTCTTTTTAAAACGCTGTATGGTCTTGGCCACCGTGCTGCAGCTCAGTTTCAGGATGATGGCAATCTTCTTATAGTCTAAGCCATATTTATGTACAGCAACAATTCTTTTTTTCAGATCCTCAGACAGTTCTCTGCCATGAGGTGACATGTTGAACTTCCAGTGACCAGTATGAGACAGTGAGAGAGTGATAACACCAGTTACACCTAAGACCTTATAACACTGAGTCACATGACACAATAGAGCAGTGTTTCTCAACTCCAGTCCTCACAAGCAACAGGTCATGTTTTCGGATCTCCCAGAGAATGCACTGACAATAATTATATCACCTGTGCAATACTGAGGAAATCCTGAAAACTTGACCTGTTGGTGGATCTTGAGGAATGGAGTTGAGAAACACTGCCGTAGAAGGAAAATAGCAACCTCTGCACAATTTGTCCATTTTCACTTAGGGGTGTACTCACTTTTGTTACCAGTGGTTTAGACATTGATGGCTGTGTGTTGAGTTATTTTGAGGGCACACTAAATGTACACTATTATACAAGCTGCACACTGACTGCTTTACATTGTATCAAAGTGTCATATCTTCAGTGTTAACCCATGAAAATATATAATACAACATTTACAAAAATGTGAGGGGTGTACTCACTTTTGTGAGATGCTGTAAATGTTTATAATTGGGAGAAGGATTTCTGAGCAAAAAGCAAAGAAAAAAGTGAAAAAGTGAAAGTACTGCTGTCCAGACCCACATACAGTGATTGACAGTTTGCTCTGTACACAAACTGATACAACTAGTAAAACATAATGAAAGCTCTATAAAATTTGATATCACCAGAGCTGTAACGATAACATACCATTGATACTGCACAGTGAATTTAAGAAAAAGGAAATCCCACCAAAAATGGTGTAGTTGTATTTTCTCCCAACCACCAGAGGCGAGACTCGGACCTATCAGACGTCGATTGCATATTCTAGAGATATGCCATCAATGTCTATACTGAGACAACCTCATACATAATTATTTATTTTGTCACATTACTGTCCCGTTTGTGTTTATTCAAAGTGCAGAAAAAATGGGCTTGGTTTCAACTGCAGGCACGTGGGTAGCAGGCTACCTTTCCCATCAAGCCTTGCAGAAATGCCTTTCAGGCTGTTCTCTCCCTGGATTCCACTGGCTGCTGAAGAACAAGTCTGTACCATCTTGTGCATCTTATAATGGGTCCCTTCACATTAGTTTCCAGTTCAATCCTCTACTATTTCATAGACACATAGCTCAACCTCCTTGAGGTCACAACTCATAGTGCTGGAACTAAGCATGCCTGACCAGAAAGGTGAAACTGAACTGCAGGTCATACCCCTTGGCAATAAGCTCTAAACATCAAATTTTAGGCCAGTAATTAGTGAGTGATTTTGTGGAAGACTACTTGAAATACTGAATTACTATATATTGAGGATTTCTATGTTGTATTGCATATAAGTTTTATATACTGGAATAATCCTTTAACTTTATTCTGTGGCTAAATACAATTACAGGAATAATAAATGTATAGCATTTTTTGTTTTACTACCTCTGCACAATAATTTACTTCCTTAAAATGTTGTGAACATAACTTTTTATTTTCCCATCAGCCCACCCGTTTTTTTCAGTATGAGTTTTAGTTTTCATATATACCATTTTTGCGGTCCATAAAACTTTTTGATCACTTTTTACTTCATTTTTTAGGAGGCAGCATGAACAAAAAACAGCATTTCTATTTTTTTTTATTTTGCAGCACTAACTTTCAGTATAATTGACATGTTAGCTTTGTTCTGAAGGTCAATACACTTACAGCAATAGCAAATTTAAACAGTTATTTTTTACTACAGTTATACAATAAAACTACATTTTTTTTAAAAAATATTCTGTAGCCTCATGTGCAAAGCTGTAATAGAGGGTGAGATATGGAGCCTGAAAGTTCAAAACATTGTTACCCTTTTGCTTGTCAGTTTAAAACATTTTATTGGATACGACTTTAGAACACAAAAAAAAATATAAATATGCAAAACACTGCAGTTAAATTGGTGGAGTCTCTGAATTTGGTCTGAGAAATAGTATCGCCTCCATTAGGTCCTGCATACATGACTTCTCCTGTGCTTCACCCACACTCTGGAACTCACTGCCCCAACACATCAGACTCTCCTCCACTTTCACCAGCTTCAAAAGCAACCTGAAAACCCATTTCTTCAGGCTTGCCTATAACCTTCACTAAACTTGTCACTACTTCCTCCACAGACATGTCTGCCCCTATCTTCTGTCTCTTTCCCCCTCCTTGTAGATTGTAAGCCCTCGTGGGTAGGGTCCTCTCTCCCTCTGTCGTGCCAATTGTCATTATCCCTTATCACTGTACTCGTTTGACTTATGTAATGTATGTAACCCCCTCGAATGTACAGCGCCCTGGAATCAATGACGCTTTAAAATAAATAATAATAATAATGACCTCACATCTGATCTCATTATTTCCAGGCTAGAGAACAGCCTCTCTACACTAACTTGGGATGGGGCAAAGCGGTGACCACAGGGGCAACATCTCTAACAATGTCAGGGTATAAAGGAATTGCCTCAGCCACAGTCAGTTTTGATGAAGGTTTGAACTCTTCTACTTCTTTGAAAGCAGGTGAAACATTTTTCTGAAATGTTGGGGCTTATTTTTTTGCAGATTGAGCTTAGGTCTCCCTTATGTTGACGCATAAACCCACATTGCTTGGGGTTGGGAAACCTGCAGCTGTCTCATGTTGCTTGTAGTGTGAGCAGTACAAACCATCTGGAATTTTTTCTATTACATGTCATTTATACAACACCTGACACTGTAAGAATAAAACTCAATGGCGCTATTGCTTTCAAAACATTATACGGCACATTGTTCAGATCTGTAGCCATGTGGAACCAGAAGTCCCAGCATGCACGGTGCTCACCAGAACGCGCGTAGAGCGCTCTCCATCCACACCGCTGTAACCTGACGAGCGCGCTCATGCTGCAGCCCTATGCCTTCCCTTCACAACCGGAAGTACTACACAACCACGTGGCTGGTGCGCCTGCGCCTCGTCCGCAGGTCCTGGCAGGTCCCCTAACAACGTGTGTGCCTGCAGCTTGTTCCAAGGTACTTTAGTAACGTGAATAACGTGTTATTAGACGGCTTGTGTTTGTTTCTCTTGCACAGTGTAGAATGCAATGGTTATAATTTGTATCTATCATATGGTTTGATCCGGCTCAGACAGGACGCGGTGGCTTCCGGTGCTGAGCTTTCCACGCTGTTGCTGCTTACCAGCACCTGACGAGATGGAGGAAGACATTGATATGGGCAGTGAGAGGGACCCTGAAAATCCCGACTCTGAAGAAGATGGCTTCACACTAGACGAGGTGTTGCGCTTAGGTGGCACTAAGGTATGGCGTTTTCAGTCTTCTATATGCGTGTGTACTACTTGTCCTAGCAGTGGGCTGACATGTGTTTATCTCCTCTACGAAGCTGAAATTGGTTTCTTATTCGGCAGTTTCTTATTTGGGCCGAAGCAAAAATGTTTTTTTTTGTTTTTTAAGAGGATAATAAATAGAAAAACTTATCAGCTTTATAAATGTCATTACACTGATGTGGACCAAGGACAAACCAGTTGAAACCAGCTTGGTAAACACTAATAGCTGGCATAAAATGGGCATCAATGCAGAAACCTAAAACTAAGATTTAAAGGGTTAAAAGGGTTAAAAGACCTTGGGACACTGATCCCACACTGCCATCATACAGAGAGGGATGCCCCACATCAAATTCAGTTTATTCCAGCCTGGCCCAAAGTGTATCTGGGCATTAATACTGGCTTCAAAGTGGGCAGATGGGCAGTTTTCACTGATTTGAATAAGTTACTGGTGTTTTTAAAGGGTTAAATAACTTTGGGTCACTGATATGACACTGCCATCATACCAAGAGGGATACCCCACATCAAATTCAGTTTACTCCAGCCTGGCCCAAAGTGATTCTGGGCAATACAACTGGCATCAAAGTGGGCAGAGGGGGAGTTTTCACTGATTTGAATAAGTAACTGGTGTTTTTAAAGGGTTAAATAACTTTGGGCCATGGATCTGACTCTGCCATCATAGTAAGAGGGATGCCCCACATCAAATTCAGTTTAGTCCAGTCTGGGCATTAAAACTGGCATCACAGTGGGCAGACGGTCAGTTTTCACTGATTAGAATAAGTAACTGGTGTTTTGAAAGGGTTTAATGACTTTGGGTCAATGATCCCACACTGCCTTCATACCAAGAAGGATACCCCACATCAAATTCAGTTTGGTTTAGCCTGGTCCAAAGCAGCTCTGGGTATTAAATCTTGCATGATATGAACAATACTTTCCACACTTAGTAAATCTTAACATATTGTCAAGCAACATAAAGCTTTTCTATGATTTGTTTGAATTGGGTGTTTTGTTTTTCCTCTTAGGCTGGGTTCACACGGCTTATTTGCAGGGCGTAAATACGCCATGGTAGCGGGCCAGCCAGCCCATAGACTATCATTACTAGCGGCGCGTATACGACTCTAGTAAATGACGTCACTTATCTCCCCCAGAAGCGGATACGAGGAGAACTGTGGATTACCGTAATGACTGGGACGTATTCCAGCCGTAATTTGCGCACTATGGCGGGTAATTACGGACTGAAATACGTCCCATTTTAAGCCGTGTGAACATAGCTTTAGTGTAAGACTTCCTGCCTGCTCCCTGACTTGTCTGTGAGCTCTGATAGCAGCAGTGAGAAGATTGATTTATGGTTCTTCTTTCAGACTGTGGGTGTGTTATTAGACTTTACCTGACAGTTGTGAAGAAACTCTCACCCTCCCACCTCACCCCAGTGCAGAAAAAGTTCAACCTATTTATCTTTCATTTACTGTCTGCTGTAGCATATTCTTATCTATTTCTGTGGAGAGAACAATAGAGCAATCACTGTGTCATTTTATTTTTAATTACACTATATAGAGACAGGTAGCAGATGAACTAAAGTGAGGTTAGTCTGCCCCGCCGTACTAAAAAGTTATATATCACAGTTAGAGAAGGATAATGTTTTATACGTATTTTTTAATTGCCAAAATACAAAAATGCACAAAAATGTTTTAAAAATATATACGGTTTTCCAGGAATATTAGTTTTACCAAAAATCATTCTGCTGCAGAGCTCGCCTGCTTTTAGCACTTTAACATGAGCTGTAATACCCAGAACCACTTTGGGCCAGGATGAACTAAACTAAATTTGAGGTGGGACCTCCCTCTTGGTGTCATCTCAGTGTGAGATCAGTGGCCCAAAGCATGTAACCCTTTGATAACACCAGTTACTTATTCAAATTAGCAAAAAACTGCCCGTCTGCCCACTGTGATGCCAGTTTTAATGCCCAGAACCACTTTGGGCCAGACTGGACTAAACTGAATTTGATGTGGGGCATCCCTCTTACTATGATGGCAGAGTCAGATCCATGGCCCAAAGTTATTTAACCCTTTAAAAACACCTGTTAATTATTCAAATCTGTGAAAACTGCCCGTCTGCCCACATTGATGCCAGTTTTAATGCCCAGAATCAATTTGGGCCAGGCTGTAGTAAAGTGAATTTTATGTGGGGCAGCCCTCTTAGTATGATGGCAGTGTGGGATCAGTGGCCCAAGGTCTTTTAACCCTTTAAATCTTAGTTTTTTAGGTTTCTGCGTTGATGCCCATTTTATGCCAGCTGTTAGTATTTACCAAGCTGGTTTCAACTGGTTTGTCTTTGATCTACATCAGTGTAATGACATTTATTAAGCTGATATGTTTTCCTATTTATTATCCTCTTAAAAAACAAAAAAATATTTTGCTGCGCAAAAGAAACTGGTGAATAAGAAACCAACTTCAGCTTCGTATCTCCTTTCATGTTATTGTGACCGTCCAGCGGGTTTTAGTTGGTACCAAAGGCTAAAACCTTCACTTGATTATTTTTCATTGACTGCGTGTTTCATTCCCATGTCTAAATTCATGGAGCCCAACTCCCTACAGGCTTCAGTGATCTGTCATGTTATTATAGGTTCCATCTCCCGTTAGGAGTAGATGGTTTTTCTTCTTCTGTAAGCTGTGGTTCCCGAGCTGTCAGTTCAGAGCCACAGTAATGCCCATTACTCTGAGCCTGTTTTAAGGGGTTCTCCACTTTCTAACTTAAAGGCTGGGTCCACACTGCAGTATTTAGCATCCATAATTGTAAGACAAAACCAGGAATGTATCTAATACACCAAAATACTCCTTCACTGTAGATGTTCCACTCCTGGCTTTGGCTTACTAAAGGTACGTTCACGTGACAAGTAAAATCTACTTGTTCGATTCTACTGCTGGAAACCGCGTTGGACGACTCGGTTTTCAACTAGTATTTCATGTGGATTTTTGCTGGCAGATTAATAGTCAGAAAAAGAGTTTGATTCATGTCTGTGGGGTTTTGGATGCGGTTCTGCATATGGAACGCAATGGAATAATGAACATGTTCTAAGTTTGTGGATTCTGACTTGAAATACTCGTCATGTGGACGGAGCCTAATGCTGATATAAACTACTGTGGTAACCCACCATAAGCTGTTCACAAAGTTTCTCCCTGATGGGATCCTCAGTTGTAACCTCTAGGGAATCTTGGTAGTAAGTGTGCATTACACATTGTCTATGCAAACCAATGTGTAGTGCAGGAAGACTCCTCCTGAGCAAGAGATGCTCTTTAAGGCTGTGTTCCCACGGAAAATGACAAAATACTCATCGGATTCTGAATCAGAGTCTGAGTATTTGAACAGTATTTTACACTCGCTTGTCATTTTTGGTTTTTTTTAATCAGGTTTTTGTCAGACAGTGCACTTGTTGCGTTTTTTGATGTGGAAACGCACCACAAACGCCTAAATATCTGTCTGGTCGTTGTTTTTTTATGCTATACCTTTGACTTCATAGTACATTTTCCGGCGTGTTTTGAATGAAATATAGTGGAAGAATGAGCGTATTCCAAGTATTTTGAAATCCAACCTCAGAAAGTCCAAGTCAAGCAGACTACAACTTTCTATTGAGGTTAATGGGGATGGTTTTGCAAAGTAGGTTTTTGACAGTTGTGAAAATCTGAATCCACCACAAAAACAGACTATAAATCCTTGCCATGTACAACAGGCCCTTATTGTTCTCTTCTCTGGCCAGAAGTTGATGAACCCCTTTCTATTAACCAAGAATATTTTTGAAACTGGACGATAAACCTGGTTATTATTAAGTTATATCATTACACTAACTTATCCATGTGGTCTTGTGACCTTATTGTCTTGGATTTAAAGGGATATTCACATTTTAGACGTTTATATGCGCCCCGCCTTCCGCACGCCCCCCCCCCGAAATAAGGCGTATTACAAAGTTCCGCGGGCGTTCAGTAATGCCCCTGATACTGGCGTTAGAGAGGCATTACACTAATGTGAACGGGGCTGCGTCTGATGTCGGGCTGAAAATACACCAGCCCTGTTCGCAGTAGTGTAATGCCTCCTGTACGCCAGTATCAGGGGCATTACTTAACGCCCGCGGCACTTTGTAATGCGCCTGATTTCGGGGGGCGTGCGGGAGGCACTTTACCCCATTCATACATGCCACCTCTGGTGTCTTTCTTTTACCCATCCTCGACCGTGCCCCAGCTGCACAGTACACAGAGGTAGACGCACCTGCGGCGGTGTTTTCTATAACATCTCCCACAAGATTAAAGGGGTTGTCTCACTACATTGATTCGTCTCACTTCAGTCCTGTTTTATTAGTTTCATTTTGAATTCAGGGGTGTGTTTACTGGCTTTTACTAGGCTGCAGTAGAAGCCAGGTCTGTAGCTATAGCAACCAGTGCTGGCAGCCTATCAAGAGAGATGGAACAGGTCTGTAGCTATAGTGACCTGAGGAGCTGATGGAGCCCATAAAAGAGACGATATCTAGGAATAGGTAGGACACTGTTAATGGACATATATTGCAAAGTGACTTGTTCTTGCTTTTTTTCTTTAACATAAAAAGCAATCCTCGTAGTGAGACAACCCCTTTAACCCCTTAAGCCGAACGCCTGAAAAGTAGTTAATGACCAGAACATTTTTTTAGTTTTGGCCTCCTTTTAAACAGTTGTAACTTTTTTATTTTTTTCAACGACGCAGTTGGATGAGGCCTCGTTTTATTCGAGACAAGTTGTACTTTATAAGGGAATAGTTTAAGTACACTTATAAATAATTGCAGTATTTTTTTTTTTTTTTACAAAAATTTTTAGTTTTTGAATTTTTTTTTTAAACCATTAACATTTCACACTTAATAGCTTGTTAGATTAATTCTACAGGTTATTACGGTCGTGTGGATACCAAATATGTGTAGGTTTTTTTGTGCGTGTAATTTATGTACAATTATTTTTTATTAAATATTTATTTTTATTTATTTTTTATTCTTTTTTTTTTACACTTATGTTTTTTTGTACTTTTTTTTTTTTTTTTTTTACTCCCATGAAGGGAGAACTGTTTAACATTTTTTAACATTTTTTTTTTTTTACACTTAGTAATGTATTAGCATATTCATATTTGCTAATACATGCTAATCTGTGTCAGTTTGACACAGGCAGTGATTAGGACAGCACACAGTGCGTCCTGATCACTGGCTTGTTACACAGACAGCTCTGGGGCCACTCTAGGTCCCCCAGAGCTGACTGTGCAGCCGTTCCTCGGGCTCTGTCAGGTGAGCGGGTGATCTGATCACCCGACAGAGCAGGGGAAACCCTTTGATTGCGCTGCGGTAACGCACCGCCGCAATCAAAGGGTTAAAGCATCGGGTTGCGGAGGTTTCCTCCGCTCCCCGATGCCTGCAGGACATGCTCTGGGATCGGGGCTATGTAGTACGGCGCCGGGCGCTGCAAAACCCGATGTCTGCAGCGACGTCAAAAGACGTCGCTGCAGACGAACGATCTGAAATGCCCGCCGTCAAAAGACTGTGGACGGTCGTTAAGGTTCTTTGTAAACTACATACGAGCCCTACATTTGGCCTCTACACTCGGAAAAGCGACTTGTATAACATATATGTCAAACATATCCATAGGGCACAATTTACCAAATAGAGGCCATGTAGCTTTGACCTCTATCAGACTGAAATATGTTGGTGTACTTATTTTATTTTTTTTCCGTGCACTGTACTATGCTTTCTTGAACAAAGACCATGCAAAAAATGTATTGGCAACTTATACCACTGTGTGTCAAATATCATAATGCCTGCATTTTGTATTTTATCTTTAGACAAAATACTTAAAAATATTTCCTTTTTTTTCCGTTTAGCATGATTATATAATGCTTGCTGGCTTGAAAGACCCAGGTGAAGTATTGGATGGTGACAAGAAAGGTGAAATTGATGATTTAGAGGAAGGGGAATTGAAGGCATTTATAGAAAAGTTGGGCATCCAAAAAATTAGCAGAGAACATCTAGAACAAGATGATGATTCTACTGAACAGGAAGAAAAGGAAACCAAAATCAATTCTAAAGATAAGAATGTTGCCAATAAAGTAAAAAATAAGACAACAGACCCCAAAAATGGAAAAGCTAAAGAGGGAAAGGAACAATTCAAGGTCCAAGAAAAAGTCAGTAGTATAACAAGTAAAAAATCAAAGAACAAGGGGAAGTCTGTCTATGAATTCACTGAACGATCAACTCTGCTCCTTAAGCATGGTGGTAAGTGGTATGACCATGAATATGCTAAAGAGTATACTGTTCAACCGCAAAATGAAGATGATGTCAACAAATACAAAGTTTTGGCTGAGAAACTATATGAACATGAGATAAACCTGTACAAAAATAAGAAGGAACTCCAGAAAGGAGCTAACACTGCTTGGATGAAAACTGTTGTGTCAACAGGCACATTAGTCGACAGAATGGCTGCCATGACAGTTCTTATTCAGGATGCCCCTATTCAAACTTTATCTTTTGTAGAAAACCTGGTAAATTTGATCAGGAAAACGGGCAGCAAACGGCAAAATCTTATGGCATTGGATACCTTCAAAGATCTACTACAGTCTGACCTTTTACCTGACAATCGAAAACTTAACACGTTTGTCCAGCACCCCTTTGATAAACTTGAAGAAATTTCCAGTGGAAACAGAGATGCCAGAGACCGCCGCCTGATATTGTGGTATTTCGAAGAACAGCTGAAACGGATTGTGGCAGAGTTTGTCAGAGTCCTAGAAACCCTGACTCATGACACTTTGATAGCAACAAAGATAAAATCTCTAAATGTGATTTATGAGCTTCTCTGTAATAAACCTGAAGAGGAGAAGTCTCTTCTGGTCTTGTTGGTCAATAAACTTGGGGACCCTCAGTATAAAGTAGCCACCAAGGCATCCTACTTGCTTGAGGTGTTACTGGACAAGCATCCAAACATGAAAGTAGTTGTGTGTCTGGAAGTGGAAAGACTTTTATATCGGCCTAATATCAGCGAGAAAGCTCAGTACTATGGCATTTGCTTTCTGAATCAGACAATTTTCTCCCGTGATGAGTCAGATTTAGCAAACCAGCTGATTACAGTTTATTTTTGCTTTTTTCGGGCTTGCATAAAGAAAAAAGAAATTGACACCAAAATCTTGCGGGCTTTGTTGACTGGGGTGAATAGAGCATATCCCTTTGCTGAAATAGGAAATGAGAAAGTGAAAGAGCAGATGGACACCCTGTTCAAAATACTGCATGTTGTAAACTTCAACACAGGGGTGCAAATCCTAATGCTTTTGTTCCAAGTCATGGATTCTCAACAGACTGTGTCTAATAGATACTTTGCGGCTTTGTATAGGTAAGCATAATAGCTCCACGTGGATACTTTATGGTTAACTTCTATTCTATTTTCTTTTGCTTAAAAAAAAAAAAAAAAAAGCCTCATTTGGATGTGTTCAAAACAAAGAGCCCTCCTTCTTTGCTTCTTGAAAATAATTTCTGTTTTTGGCCAGGACCACTAATACAGCCACATAAAAGAGCACTTTTACTTCCAAAAGTCAAATTCAATAGCGGAGGTTAGGTGGCCTTAGCTACCTGTTTACTGAATATGCAAGCAAGGTTATAAGTTCCTTTTATTATCTAGAATTTTTTAAGCATACTTTTCAAGTGCTTGTTGTACATATCAGAGTTTTTGACCGTAATACCAACGGTAAGACGCAGTTTTTCCTCAAAGTACTCAATCTTTCAGATTATTTTTCTTTTTTTTGTTTAACCGTTTTATTATTGACATTTTCAATAGAGAAAGAACATTAAAAAGTCAAAACCATATAAAATTTACAAAGATACAGCGAACAGTACCCTCTATACAGCTATAAAGTTTCAATACTCAAAGTATATTCACATAAATTATCACATATACTGGCACAGGATAAGGAGTCACATTATTATGAACAAACAGAAGGAAAAAAGCAATTGCCATAATGTTTAAAAAAACAGACAAAACATCTGCCAATTTAAACCTTAGTCAATCTACACCGAACTTACAGCATGATAGAAAAATTAAACCGAACACTTTACAATTCTATTTTTGAACATAACAATCTCCAAACTGCACAGCTTATTTGTAGTACATGTATTTTAAAAAAGAGGGGGAGAAAACAAGGACGAAATAATAACAAAGACAAGACCAGACTAGACACATAAACTCATAAAAATCTGACAGATTACCTCATCTCTGTAAGAGGCAAGGAAGAGCTCCATTGATGTTCTATCACACTCCCATGCTGGGCCAGTATTCATTACCAGCTTGTTGTAAACTAGAAGAGGGTTGTATGATCAGCCTGTTTGGATAGTCTTCCTTTGCTTTCTTCAATATTGTGATTTGTCTTCTTATGAGAGTTCATTATGTTTGCATACATACACTGTTGATTTACTGAACATAAATGAGTAAATTATAATTAAAAAATGCAATCCTCTTGCTTGTTATGAGGATTTCCTCATCTGCAGCTGAACGTTTATAAAGCCAATTTTCTTTCATAAAATGTTATCTACAGAGGCGTGACCACATTGTCTATATAGATGCGCGATCCTGACCGATGTCACAAGATGCCCTCAAGCAGTATTTTTTCCAAGATATAGTGGGCTCATCTTGTCTGAGTATGTGCAGTTTTGGCAGATGTAGCACCTCTAGAGAGCCTAAAGTAAAATACAAAGTACATCTTTGGTTCAAATGGGCTTTCTCAGGATTCAGTGCCAATGGGGAGCATCACGTAACATAATGTTATGTAATACGCTAGCAGTGCTTTATCCTTCAATTCAGTACTCTATTCCTGTAATGTGCATACCTTGGCCTAGGTGCCAATAGAGAGCAGTATATGATGCCGTGTCAGCCCTATGTCAGTCATTGCATGCTCATTAGGCCCCGTTCACACGGCTTATTCTGCCGCGTATATGCGCCGTACTGCGCGCCGGATTTGCGCTTCAGTACGGCGCCAATCCGCGGCAGCAATTACGGTAATCCACTGCTCTCATAGAGAACAGTGGAATCCGTCGCTCCTCCCCGCTCAGCGAATCCGCCGCGGGGGGAGAAAGTGACATGCACATTATTTACGGCGCGTACGTGCCGTAAACAATGCATTGTCTATGGGGCCGGGAGCGGCGCTCCCGCCCCTTATTCACGGCGGATTTGTGCGCTCAATACGGCGCACAAATCCGTCGGGAATAAGCCGTGTGAACACGGCCTTAGTGCAGTAGATGTACGCACTAGGTCGCGGACGGAGCACTATTTTAGGGCGTCTCAGGAACGCCGTATCCTTGTGGTCGATGCTGTCATGTAAAGCCCCTGCAAACTCCATTTTATGGACAAAATAGTTTTATGATCTACTGGTGTCTGTTGGAAATGGTGACTTAAATAGGGCATCTAAGGTAAGGAATATATGTGGGAAAATGAACTATTTACCTATGTTAAAGGGGTTTTGCCACGATGTAATGTTGACGTGGGATCCTCCAAAATGGGTTTTTAATCACTTTTCTAAATATATGTGATTACAAAAATTGCAGTCTGAGAGAGCTACCAAGAGCTGGACAGGCTTGCACAGAGAGAGCTTCTTATCTGATGAGACTGAGCTGCAGAAGTTTTTAAGGCACCGGGTAGCAGTATGTTTTCTTTTGTATACAGAATAAACTAGTTGTAGTGTTATTAGATACCTGCTTTATCTGATGACAAAGAACATGAAGGAGCTTTCAAGCTGCTGTGTAGAATAGGTGTTCTCTTTTGTATATAGAATCCACAAGTTATAGTTTGCTTATTTCAGTGAACATGTCACAGGAGCAGCAGCTTATGCAGCTTGTTCTCTGGCTGTCTCTCATGATTTGTTTACATTACATTAGCATCTTAGCAGATAAGGCTCCTGACAGTGCAGTCTATCAGGCTGTGTCTTGCTGTATTGACAATCCACTCTTGTACTGTTTATTATTTCACTTAAGTTTTGAGACGCTCCCTTGGATTCCTCACTCCCCCCTCCCCTCTCCCTCTCTCCCCTGCAGCTTCATGACTCAGCGTGATTTGTTGACATTCTGCCTGTGCTAAGGAGAGACCTACCTAAATGGTCTCTTGGCAAATCCCCTTTAAGCACCAGTTGTTGGTAGTGGCCAACTTCTATAAAGGGAGTTTAATTTTTACCTGATGCCCATCGTCTCTTCCTATAGTTAACATGTGATTCTCGGAGTACATGACGTTGAAATGCCTTTTATGTAAGAGGCACTTGCTTGAATATTGTGTGAAAAGCCATGTAGTTGGATAAATATAGAATATATTTAGATATCTGGACAAATGGTAGAAAATATAGCATTGAAAAATGTGCAATCTGTCACTTTCTCTGGTACCACTTTTGCGTAACCATTTTAACTGTATGATTTCTATTAACAGAAAGCTTCTAGATCCTGGATTATCACAGGGTTCCAAGCAGTCGATGTTCCTTAATCTTCTCTTTAAGTCAATGAAAGCTGATGTTGTACTAAGACGGGTGAAAGCATTTGTGAAGAGATTGCTGCAAGTTACATGTTTCCAAAAACCATCCTTTATCTGTGGAGCTTTATACCTCATATCCGAGATTTTTAGATTGAAGCCAGGATTAAAAGTTTTGTTACATGAAAATGGGGTATGTATTTTAGACCTGACCGTTTGTTTTAAGGCTCTATCTACATGAAGTAAAGAACCTAAATTGGGACCGGAGTGTGTCTGTCAGTAGGAGCTCCTGATGTACAACTTGGACAAAAGACCGCATTATGTCCCAGAAAAAGCTCTTGGCAAATGCCAAGTTTAAATAAACTAAAACAAGCTTCTGAAGTGAACAGATGCTATTTTTTTCTTCTAACTGTTCACATGGAGATATGCACACTGCCTTTTTGGCTTCATTTTTAGATGCGTGTCAGGATCCATGTTTTGGAACCTAAACAGACCCAAACACGCATCTAACAATTTGCAGTGTGATTTACTTTCAATGTAAAACACGGATTGGTGTTCAGATGATACGTGTCTTACATGCGTCTTTCTGATGCGTCTTTTGGATCCGTTCAAAGAAATCACATGGCAATTCTTGATCCGTTTGACACAGCAGGCGCCCTAATAAAAACTATAGGGTGTGTTTTACGCAGCGCTTTTGAATGTGTTTTTCGGATCAAAAACGTATCCAAAAATACCGTGTGAACATCCCCTTAAAATACTATTATGTATACAACGTGATTACTGTATAACCCTTTCCAGCCCCAGGAATTTTTGTTTACATTATCTTAGTTTTTTTTTCTGTCTGCCTTTCAAGAGCCATAACCTTTTTATTTATTTCTCTTTCATTACTATTTAAACGTACCACTTTGGGATACGTGACATTTTTTGATCACTTTTTACTTCAATTTCTTGGTGATGTGAAATGACAAAAAAAAAACAAAACATGCAATTTTGGAATTGTTGTTGTGTACTGATTATTTTTCCAACCATGTACACAGTACAGGATAAATGTTGTATTGCTCTCCGACCACCCACCGATTTTAAAAGTTTGTGCAGTTGCAGTTAATCTCTGTACGGAAGTTCTGGAACATCTAAGGGTATGTTCACACAGCGTAATTGTGCGTGCATTTTGCAGTGTATTTCGCCTCGTATTGCGCTGACTATGTGGCGAGACACGCCGCAATTACGGTAATCCCTAGCTCTCATAGAGAACTATGGATTACGCCTCGTCCCCCGCGAGTACAATACGATGGTATTGTACAGCTGGGAGATAAGTGACATGTTATTCGCAACGATTTCGCGCTGCAAGTAATGCATGCCCTTGGCCCCCCTGTGCTGATTAGCGAGACTCCCAAAACACCCGCCGTACAGTACGCGCCACAATTACGCCATGTGAACATGTCCAAATTGGCTTTCCACTGAGAAGTCAGGGATGGTTTATTACCTTTCCTGCCTTTTCAATAAAAAAATGCTGTATACACAGGCAAAAAGCCTCTCTGGCGCCTGCTTGGGGTTGGTAACTGCCTAAGCTGCTGGGTTTTAACAGACCGAGATCAGCTCTACAGTCAGTGCAGGGGTGTATTTTTTCTGGATTTCCACTGTAACTGGGGCTAATATATCAGCCACAGTTAAATGGGAGATCAGAAAAATTGAAAATAAAAGTGATGTAAAATTGCCCTCCATATGAGTGGTGCAATATATAAAATAAAAAAAAAACACACACAAAATAAAATTTTATTCAAATAAATACAGCCTAAATCACAACTTTTAGCCCTGCCATCTCTGAAACGTTATATAGCGCATATATATATTATATATATATAAAATATATATATATATATATATATATATATATAAATAACTCCGTTATGCCTAACTTATGTTTAACTTTTGTATGTTTTAAATTGTACTTTTAGCCACACTACGGTACTTGACCACAAGTGGTCGTAATTGCATGTATATTGTTCTGAAATACTACTTTATTGAAGATTAGCATTCTAGGTTGGCAGGATGTAATAGGAGTACTAACACAGCAGACACAGAGGCCTTTATTAGACCCTTACCTGTCACGACTATGGACCGTGGCACCATCTTTAATATAATAAGGTGCCATGGTCCTGTATACCATAGCATCTCGTTGTTGAAATAGCTGGGATTGGAATAATAGCCGATCCCAAGCGCCAGCAGCAGGTGTCAGCAGTAAATAACGGCACCTGCTGGCTTTAGAGTGTGAGCCCTTCCTGACATCACAATGTAATGTAAGGCCCCGTTCACACGGCTTATTGCCGGCGTAATTGCGGGGACGGATTTCGCCCAGCGCGTTATCTACAGCGCGTACACGCCGTAAATAATTCACATGTCACTTTCTCCCCGCCTTTTGCCTTGCTGTAGTGATCTCATGCCATACTGACATGTGTCCACTGATTGGCTACAGTAGTCACATACGGTTTGCATGTATGCATGTCTGGCATGCTTTAATTGCAGAGATCTCTGGGTGTCAACGGGACAATTGACTCTGGATAGGTAGATATGTAAGCAAATAATACAAGTTTTCAAGATTATTAAAAGGTTGGCAGGGATGACCTGCATATATATACTTCTAGAAAACAAGTGCACAGTTAAAGGTTAATTGACGTTGTGGGCAACAGTTCGATAAGCTTGTCTTTAGACTGATCTTAGGAACTTGGTTCATTATCTATAATTCAGTACAACAGGTTTTCTTCTATTTTATATCAATTTATTGGGCTGTGCCTGGTGTATAGACTACGTGGCCAAAAAGAAAAACCATCACTGGAAACAGTGATCGAAAAGGGGTTGTTATCAGATTTTAGTCTCTAAGCTTCTAGAATTTCAGTGTGGCTTTAGAGTGTAAAAGAACCTGCACGTTAACCAATTCCTGACTGGGACATATAACCCATTTCTGACCAGGCACAATTATCTTTTTTATTAGTACATACCGGCTTTAACGCTTTCATGTACTGCTTGTCTACTTATTTGTTTGCCTTTACAGATGTATGCAATTTTTTTTTATTACCATATTTTTCGGACTATAAGGCGCATTAACATTGAGCGCCGTTCATATATAAGGCGCACCGGACTATAAGGCGCGGCGCATTAAATGAAACAAAGTTCAGAGCGAAAGCCAAACTTTATTCAACACTTACACAATAACTCTCAACTTGTAAAGTTGTAACAAAAATCAATACACTTACAGTACTTTTTCAGTTCATTCATCCCCCACAAATCCATCAAATTCTTCATCTTCAGTGTCAGAGTTAAACAGTTGCACGATTTCTGCATCAAGCATTCTCGGGTTCCCCTCATCATTATCTGAGTCAGTCTCGTTGCTGCTGCTTAGCTCTTCAGTGATGATTCCAGCCTTCTTGAAAGCTCGGATGATACTGGAGGCTGATACCTTCTCCCAGGCATCCACGATCCACTTGCACATAGTGGCATAACTGGCACGGCGTTGCCTCCCTGTTTTGGTGAATGTGTGGTCACCTTCTGTCATCCAATTCTCCCATGCAGCTCGCAATTTAACCTTAAATGCCCTGTTGACACCAATATCTAGCAGCTGGAGCTCTTTGGTTAATCCACCCGGAATGACAGCAAGCGTTGAATTTGTTTTCTTCACTTGGGCTTTGACAGTATCGGTCAAATGGGCACGCATGGAGTCACAGACCAATAGGGATGGGGATTTGTGAAAAAATCCATCCGGTCTCTTGACATAGACCTCCCTCAGCCACTCGCTCATCTTCTCCTCGTCCATCCAGCCCTTTGGGTTAGCCTTGATGATGACACCAGCTGGAAACTGTTCTTTGGGCAAAGTCTTCCCCTTAAAAATGACCATGGGTGTTAGTTTCTGGCCATTAGCCTGACAGGCGAGAACCACAGTGAAAGAGGACTTCTCATGTCCTGTGGTACGTATAGAGACCGTACTGGTCCCTGGTTTCTCAACAGTATGTTGTACAGGGATATCAAAAGTGAGGGGGGACCTCATTCATGTTAGAGATGTGTTCTGGCTGGATATTCTTTTCACTTATCTTGGCTCTGCAGTAGGTGCGGAAAATGGCCAGCTTCTCTTCATAATCCTTTGGCAGCTGCTGGCAGACAGTAGTTCTGGTGCGGATGGAGAGATTACGCCTTTTCATGAAACGAAAGCACCATGAAGGACCACCTTGAAAGTCCTTGATCTCCAGTTCGCGTGCTAATGCTGTGGCTTTGAGTCTAATAGAGACAGTGGAGACGCTTCTAGCTGTGCTTCTCTGTTCAATAACCCACTGTTCTAGTTTGTCCTCCAGATGTGGCCACCTTGCTTTGTTTCCTCTGAAACTCAGTTTGGTCTTCTTTACCTGGCGCAGGGCATCTTCTTGTTTCCTCCACTTACGCACCATTGATTCATTAATGTTGAATTCCCTGGCAGCTGCTCAATTTCCATGCTCTACTGCATGACTTATAGCTTTAAGCTTAAAATCAGTATCATCAGCATGTCTCTTAACAGGAGGCATTTTTCGGGTCGTGGGTATAAAAAAAATTACAGTACGGTATTGAATGCACAGACAATGTTGAAACACAGATATTCTGCACACAGAGCTGTACGTATCACCGCACGTAGTGACGCTTCTGACTATGGTAGCCGTATAGGCCATTCTTCATTTTTTTCATGCCGTATTGCCACCGCGGATTGCAGCCGCAATACGGCTGAATTTACTATGATCCTGTCGCTTATTGTGCCTTATTTCGCGACGGAATCACCCACTGTAAAGAATGGGTTGTAAATCCAGCGCGAAATACGCGCCAGTGGCACTTATTTGCAACTGATTTGTAACTGATTTCGGAACGTTTTTACTATTGTAAATCAGTTGCAAATCAGTTACAAATCAGTGTCACTAAATTAGCTGTAAATACGTTCTGAACAAAGACTGAAAGTGAAGAATTGATTCATATAAAAGGCGCACCGGACTATAAGGCGCACTTTCGATTTCTGAGAAAATCTTAGGCTTTTATGTGCGCCTTATAGTCCGAAAAATACGATAATTTAAAAACAAAAAATTAAATGCCGCTAATTGATTTATTTTTTAAAATTTTGTAATTTTTCCACATCAGACATTTGTATATAGGTGATATAAAGGGTCGTCCGGGGCCGGGCTGAAAGTTTGGGCTGTTAGTATTTATTTTACCAAATGTTATTTTGCGTGTGTTTTTGTATTATTATTTTACTTTATATATTGTTCCCACCCTAAGGTAAGACCTTACGGGAGAAATCTACATCACTTTTTTTCTAATTTGCCCTTTAACTGTGGCTACACTGACTGCAGAGCTGCCTGTCCGTGTATACAGTGCTCATTGGGACGGTAATAAACTGTCATTGTCGATAGCCGGCTCTTATTTATGAAAACTGTCTAAGGCTATGTTCCCACGTCTTATTCACGGCGTAAGTGCGGCACGGATTTCGCCCGCAATTACGCTGTGTGCTCCAGGGCGGGGGGACCGGCAGCTCGCTGGCCCCATAGACATTCATTATCCACGGCGTGATGATTGAAATGTCACTTTCTCCCCACTCGCCATATTTCGCGAGCGGGGAGAGGAGATGAAATCCATAGTTCTCTATGAGAACTGTGGATTACTGTAATGACTGGGACGGATTTTACCCGTAATTCGCGCAGTACGGCGCGAAATACGGGCTGAAATCCGTCCCAAAATAAGCCGTGTGAACATTGCCTAAGTGTGAAACTGTCCTTCTGCCCATAGCAGCCAATCAGAGCTCCGCTTACATTTCTTTTAGTGCTCCCGAAAAATGAAAGCCGAGCTCTGATTGGTTGCTATGAGCAACAAGGACCGTCTTACTGCTAGACAATTTTCATAAATGAAGCCCATAGTGTGCAGCTGTGCACTCTCTATGGCCATTCCAGAATGTCTGTGCAAAATTAAACTGCTGCCCTCTGGACATTTTGAAGTCGGCAAATCTCTAAATGGGTTGTCCACTTAGTTTATTTAGTAGTTTTTAGGACTTAAAAAAAAAAAAATTAAAAACTTGCACTCGCCTCCCCTCTCAACAGTGATGCTACTGTCCTCACTCTCTTCTGGTCTTATGTCCTCCGAATGGGATGTCAGCCACTGATTGGATTGGTCATAAACCACTGCCCAGTGTCACCATTTCGAAGTGAACAGCTCTGACAATGATCTTTCGTTATGAGATAATGTGGTTAATGTGTTATTTTTATATCAAATTCCTTTAGTGCACTCATGAATTCAAAAGGTAAGGAACGTATTATTAGAAATGTTTCCATTATTTTAGGAAGAGGATGAAGAGGAACATTTTCATGACTTACCTGATGAAGATGATGATTGCACCACTGAAAAGAATGAAGCGAATACTAATGGCTCAGAAAATGTTACATCTGGTTCTTGGATACATCAGCAATCTCTGCAAGGTGAAGTAGTGTTGTATTTAATTTCTTTATTATTTTCAGTATTAAAGGGGTGCTCCAGGATAAAAAAAAAACATGGTTTAGTAGTCCCTGTTAACTCCTTGACAGCCACATTTTTCTATGTTCACATGTTGCGTATTCCTCAATGAGCTAGAACGTGAATTTACTGTAAATGATGTAAATCAAGATTTCATGAATTGTTGTGCCTATAGGATCTATGCATACATTTGCCTTTTGAGCCCACATGATCTTCCTGACTTTGAACGTCGAGGCAAGGACAACATTTGATGTGAGGATTATTTTTCTCTGAGGCAAATCATTCAACTGAAAAGGGTTTTCTCACTACATTGATTAGCTTTCAACATGTAGTGACAGGAAATTGATAACTTTTTTTTAAATACATTGGTCATTTGATCTTGCCCTGGTCAGGAGACAAGAGACTTTATCTGCTTTTGAGTGCACACAAGTGTCTCTAGGTTACAGTTCTTATCTCCCTTCCTGGTTAGACAAAGAGCAGGGAGTGCTGCAATGTCACCATGGTTGAAAGGAGTCTTTATCTCAAGAATGAAAAAACTTTGAGATTCTTGGTTCACATATTTTTGATCAAAAAATGCTTAAGCTGCCCACGAACTTACATCGTGATCTCAGGTCGGGCAGTCCTACGCTATCTTTACCTCTCAATAGAGCCAAATCCAGGCCTCTCACTGGGTCAACCGACCTCCATTATCCAGAGAGAGAGAGAAAAAAAAAAAAAAAACCTGCAAGCTGTACTCTTGTAACAGCCTGTGAAAGTGGGCGTGGTGCAGAAAACAAAAATGGAGGCACCTCTTCCTCCCCATATAGATTAAAAGCAATATACGCCAAATACAACGTATGGTTCTGTACAAAAAACATTTCTGAAAAAACTCTATGCGAACATGGGCGCCACTGGCATATGCGGCACATATATATAATGTGTATGCACACCACTACCAGCGACACACGACTGCAAAAAGGGCAATACATTACATTACATTACATATCTCAAGAATAACCCCTTAACTCCCAGGCCTGAAAAGTAGTTAATGACCAGAACGTGTTTTTTTTAGTTTTTGCCTCCTTGCATTTCAACAGTTGTAACTTTTTTTTTATTTTTTCAAGGAGGTAGTTGGATGAGGCCTCTTTTTATTCGAGACAAGTTGTACTTTATGGGGGAATAGTTTAAGTTCACTTATAAATAATTGCAGAATTTTTTTAATTAAAAAAAAAATAGTTTTTTAAAAAATTTTTTTACACCGTTCATATTTCACACGTAAGAACTCAATTCCACAGGTTATTATGGTCAAGTGGACACCTCATATGTGTAGGTTTTTTTGTGTGTGTAATTTATGCACAATTATTTTTTATTAAATTTTTTATTTTTTTACACTTTTTGTGGGTTTTTTTCCCCCTTTTTTTAAATCCCCTGTAGGGAGAACTGTTTTTAAAAAAAAAAATTATTTATTTTTTTACACTTAGTAATGTATTAGCATATTCATATATGCTAATACATTATAATCTGTGTCAGTCTGACACAGGCAGTGTTGAGGACAGCACACAGGCTGGCCTGATCACTGGCTTGTTACACAGACAGCTCTGGGGCCACTCTAGGTCCCCAGGGCTGACTGTGCAGCCGTTCCCCCGAGCTCTGTCGGTTGACTGGGTGTTTCGATCACCCGACAGAGCAGGGGAACCCTTTGATTGCGCTGCGGTAACGCACCGCTGCAATCAAAGGGTTAAAGCACCGGGTTGCGGAGGTTTCCTCCACTCCCCGATGCTCTGGGATCAGGGCTATGTAGTACAGCCCCGATCCCAGCGCTGCTACGGTGCCAGGCGCCGCAAACCCCGGAGTCAACGAATGGAGTCAACAGAGTCAACATAGACGAACGACCCGCACCAGCTGACACCAAAAGTCAGTGGGAGGTCGTTAAGGGGTTAAATTGCTTACCATTAAAAAGCAATTGTTTTTACTCCTGGAAGATCTGTAGTATTGTTTACTTACAGATCAAATCTCCTGCACTTATGTATTATTTATTTATTTATTTATTGATTCCATGGCGCTGTACATTCAAGGGGAATTACATACATAACAAATGTTGAACAAATACAATGGTGGCAAAAATGACTAGTAACTGATACAGAGAGGAAAGAGGGCCCTGCCCGTGAGGGCTTACAATCTAGAATCTGTAATGCTCAGCTAGGAATAGTAGAGCTAATATGTTAACCACTGCTCTAGAACCACCCACAACCTAACTAGAAAGTGTGAGGCTGAAGCTGCTTGTTAATCTGTGAAACTACATGGTAAGATAATCCCTTTTAAAGGGGTTGTTCACTTTAGCAACTTATTAGTATTGTCACCTAATTTTTAGCAGGCATTAAAATATTGAACTTACTAATACAAATGATTTAGCAAATCTGCTGTTTCACTCCTCTGAAGAAAGCCACACCCCATGTTGATGTAACGTCTTTCTCCCTGCAGTCACTGCACTTTCGTCTACTGCAGTTTGTGCCATGGAGAACTTTAGTTAAAATTTTGTCCATGGTCTGCTACTGCACATGCGCTGGTCTCGCAGAACCATGCTTCTGAATCTAGGAGTTAGAATGCATATGAAACAGCAATTCAGGTGTTCGGGGAAACCAGCACCTGTTTAGATGTACATCGGTATCAATTTCCGACCATATAGTCTCCCCACTACACAACATCGGGAGAGAATTGAGACGGATGAAAATTTATATTGAGTTGCAGAAAGTTCCATGAAATCACTTTTAACCAGGGCTGTGGAGTCGGCAAGCCGAAGTACCGACTCCTCAATTTCCCAAACCTCCGACTCCTGACTCCCTCATACATGGCGCATGTTTAAGTAATAACTTTACTGTAGTAAAATAGTAACATCAGGCTGTTTATCATCTTATGATACAATAATCAAGCTATTTAGGTACAACAGACACTGACAAGCAAAGTGGTAACAATGTTTTGATCTTTTGAACACTCGTGGGTAGAGTTGAAGAAAAAGCTGTATTTGTATCCAAGTCCAGTATGAACCAACATTGGGACTGTGTAGAAGAGACCTGGGATCAGTTTTTGGTCAAGACCAGCTTGAATCTGATTCAGAGCCCAGAAGGATTCAGAGCTGAAAGCCAAATGGGGATTCACCAAACACTAACAAAATAATAAAAATTAACACTTTTTAGGAGCAAAATTGTAATTAAGCAGATGCTAAATACTTGCAAGTCAAATTTATGCATAATATGGGTCAGATGACTGTATATTAAATTACAGTAGCCTCATGTACAAAGCTGTAGTGGATGGAGAGATATGGAGCCTGAAAGTCACAAGTTCAAACCATTGTTACCATTTTGCTTGTCAGTGTAAAATATATATATTTATTGGAAACGACTCAACGACACAAAAAAATCGTAAACATGCAAAACCCTGCAGGAACATTTGAGAAGTCTCAGAATTTGTTCTGAGCAACATTATTGCCTCCACCAGATCCTGCATCCATGACCGCACAACTGACCTCATTATTTCCAGGCTAGAGAACGGCATCTCTACACTAACTTGGGTTGGGGGCAAAGCAGTGACCACAGGGGCAACATCTCTAACAATGTCAGGGGATAAAGGAATTGCCTCAGCCACAGTCGGTTTTGATGAATGGTTAATCTTCTACTTCTTTGAAAACAGGTGAAAAATTTTGCTGAAATCTGTTTCCCATGGGGGCAGAATCTTTTCCCCTGAGGCAGCGCTTTGCCTGCTCCATGTCATCAATTACACTCCTCATGTGATAAGGCTGAAGATATGGGAGCAGGAGTACTGGCCGGACCTAATTCCTCTTGCTCTTTGCATCAAACTAACTGGACCAAATTATTATATATTTTGGGAGTCGTAGTCGGTCCATTTTATGACGACTCCGACTCCTGCAAAATAGCCACCGACAACGACTCCACAGCCCTGCTTTTAACCCCTGTACACTGAGGCTCATGCCATCCATTTTCCCTGATGTTAAGGAGCAGATCAGGGGAGAAAAGGAATGAGCATCAATAGTTTTGGAGGTCCCAGAGTTCCTCCCGGTTCTGCCGGTCTCCTGGTACAAGAAGTACCATAGCTACACAAGTTCCTGAGACTGCTGTTCTTCTGGAACAAGGACACAATAGAAATAGCTGTAGCACAGTGTTTGTCAACTCCAGTCCTCAAGACCCACCAACCGGTCAGCTTTTCAGGATTTCCTCAGTATTGCACAGGTGATAGAATTATTGTCAGTGCATTCTGTGGGAGATCCTGAGAACATGACCTGTTGCTGGGTCCTGAGGACTGGAATGAGAAACACTGCTGTAGAGAGTGACGGAGATTCCCCCGGGTCTGCAGTTCTCCTTTTCCAAGATTAGCACATGCACAGTGTTGGAACAGCACTTCAGTACCTGAAGAACTACTACACTGCCTCTCTTTAAGAGACAAGGACACCAGCTCTTTTCGTTGACTCCTCTCATCTGCTAGATTTACAACTTCCCTGCAGTCGGTTTAGGAAAAGTGCAGACGTCTTATGAGTAGTTTGGTGTGTATTTTCATCATGTGTGAAAGTACATATTTTTTGGGGGATTGAAAAACTTTGATTTTCAGTTGGGACTGGTTATTTCTTACCGTTTTTTAAACTTTGGGGTTAGCAGAAATTGAACTATACAGAGAGCTGTTTCCTGAGGTATTGCGCTCACAGACAAGTAACAGTTGGGCAGGGCCTCTGGAAAAAAAAAAAAGTGCCGCAATGCATGCTGCGATTATTACTTTCACTTCTGTTGTCCCACCCACATAAGCCTGCTGAAGAGAGTACTGCTGCTGATGGGTAGCCAACCCATTAAACTAAATGATATGTAATGTTTTGTGTGTAACCATAATGATGGTACAACACCTATAAGTGGCATCTTCTACTTTTGGGCAAATATTTTAATTTTCAACATAGCTGTCTGAGGGCTTGATTTTTGCAGCAAGTGTTGTAGTTTTTGTCACGATTTTTGGGTATCTGCAAATAAAGAAGGTTTCATTGAAAATAAAATGTGGTTTTCTATTTTTAAGCAATGAAGTATTTGACTATAATTAAACTTAAAAAAAAAAACATTTAAAAATGAAGACCAGCAAAAGGACCAGGCAAGGTGATCCACAGATAATGCATAAATAATTAGTTGCAATACTTAGATTTTCAAAGCATTTTTGCATGTCAATGAATCTGGTAGGGCCAAATATGAAAATACCTATGGAAGTTTAAAAGTGTGTTCTATGACTTGTAAAAATTTGTCTGATTGTCATGATTAAAAATATAAAAAAAGAAGCATACTTGCCTCCGAGACGCTCCTGTTCTCTCCTGGTGGCCGCCCTCTTCATCTCGCTGTAGCACGGAACGTTCTTTGTTCACGTGCTAGGTGCCGCCATTCACTGGCGTCAGTGGTCACGTGCACATGACGTGGTATGTGACTGCACATACCACGTGAACAATGAAGATTCAGTGTACAGTCGGATGAATGGGGGCAGCCACTGGGACAGAGCAGGAGCGTCACGGAGGTAAGTATGCTTCTTTCTATTTTTAACCGTGCCCTGTCGGACCAACACTCTTTTCAAAGTCTCGGAACACCTCTTTAACGTGTATTATGGGAAGCTATAGGGACTAGTGTATCTGTATATGGCAGAAAATAAAATACAAGTGATAGCCAGTATGGTTTTACTAAGGACAAAAGTTGACAGACCAACCTGGTTTTGTTTTAATTCAGTTTATATAATAATGATATAGGAGAGGGAATGAATTTTGCAGATGCTTCCAAGCTATGGAGTCTGCTTGCAATTTATAAACATTTTGTATAGTTCCATAGTGCATAGTGAAGAGGTTTATAAATTGTAAGTATACTTGGACACACTGAGTATTTCATTATGCACTTGGCAAGTGAGGTTCAATGTGGATAAATGTAAAGTTATACATCTAGGTGCTTATAATCTGCAGGCATCATGCTTCTTATGGCATTTCTGCCCTGGACCAGCAGGAAATACCCATTTTGGGACAGGGATTGCAAATCTCTGCCCTATTGCATTTAGGTGTGCAGGCCACTAGAAGCCCTTTGGCGTTATGCAGGGCTGTGGAGTCGGTAAGCCAAAGCTCCGGCTCCTCAATTTCCCTGACTCCGGCTCCTGACTCCCACATACATGACACATGTTTAAAGGGGATGTATCGCTTCTTCAGTTAGTGTGTTTCAAAGTATTTTCAATTTCTCAGCTCTACAAATCCAGGGGCGTTTCTTCCCCTCCCAGCTGGGTGTTAACTGAAGGGTGTTGACATCATCCCCCCCCCCCGTTCACTGTTCATGCTCGCTCCCGAGCCCTTTTCTCCCCACCCACCCCCTCTGTCTGAGTCCACATCTCACTGTTCCTCTCCCTTTGCAGTCTTATTTTGTAAGACCTGTTTAAATGCCACATACCTGCATTCAATCTAGACAGTCTTCTATGATCTCTTATCTCTCAGCTGGAGGTTTGTTATAGTTGAATCTAGTCTTCTATGAACGGCACAGATCTCCCTTCTATCCGGGAGAGTTAGGCACCATGGCACAATTTTGCTGTTTTCTGATAGTAGAATCAGCTGCAGTGTGTTTCTACTGGGTGTGCAGAGTGAAATTGCTATGGCCCCTTACTCTGAGTGAGAGAAGCAGGGATCGAGGCACATTTCTGCTGTTTTCTGATTGTAGAATCCCTGCAGTGTTGTTGTGTTTCTTCTGGCTATGCAGAGTGAAATTCCTGCTGGTCCCTTACTCTGAGTGAGAGGCAGTAATGCACGCTCCCGTGAATCCAACCAGATGCCAGACAGAATGTAAATTAGTAGAGCCGTCACCCAATGACAGGACAGGAGGAGGAATCCGACCAGCACTGGGGAACTGTGTTTACAGAAACAGAAGATAAGGGACACTGAAAACAAGACAGCTTTGCTAATGACATCCAATTGCAAAGTTGTTTGTTTTTACTGTCCCCTTATTCTGAAGACCATTTAATGAAATGATACAACCCCTTTAAGTGATAACTTTACTGTAGTAATGGTAACATCAGGATTTTTATCACCTTATTACAATAATCAAGCTATTTCGGTAGAACATACACTGAAAAGCAAAAGGGTAACAATGTTTTGAACTTCTGACTTTCAAGACCATATTTTACCATCCACTACAGCTTTGTACATGAGGCGAACATCATTTTATAGACAATCTTATCTGTCTTGTACATAAATTTGAATTGAAAGTATTTGCCATTTGCTTAGCCCTGCAGATTCTTGTAACTGCATTGTTACTATTTTGCTCCTAAAAATCAAAATGTACATTTTTATTATTTTGTTAATATTTGGTAAATCCACCTTTTGGCTTTCAGCACTGCCTGAATCCTTCTGGCCTCTGGATCAGATTCAAGCATGTCTTGCCCAAAATCTGATCCAGGACTCTTCTTCACATTCCCAATGTTGGTGCAGACTGGATTTGGGTACGAATACAGCTTTGTCTTCAACTCTACCCACAGTTGTTCAGGGTTGAGGTCTGGGGACTGTGGAGGCCAACACAGCAACTCTACCTCATTGTCATTGAACCATTCCTTCTCCAACTGTGATGTATGCTTCAGGTCGTTGTCCTGCTGGACACTGTCATCCTTTTCATACCCATAGTACTCAAGTGTATGAAGTATCTTATAGAACACTCACATATAGCTCAGCATTGAGATCAAGTATCCAACATCTTTGGCTTTGAATCATCCCCATATCATCAGGCTTCCTCCACCGAACCTGACTGTTCCTCCAATTTCTCAATCCATTATCCATTTCCCTTGATTCTTCCAAACCCATTCCCCCCCATCAGAGCCGGTCTATTGACTTTCATCTCATCGCTCCAAATCACCTGTTTCCAATCTTTTTCATCCTTTTTTTTTACAAACTTGAGCCAACGCTTTTTATGATGAGATTGACGTTGACGCTTCATCACCTTTTTCCGGGCCATCATTCCAGACCTGTGTAATGAGTGTTGCATGAACGTCTGTGATCTCACTCTTCCGAAGCCTACGAGCCATCTCCACTGCTGTGTCTGTCATGTTAGAACTGATCAAGCTTGTGATAAGCGACTTATTGACACTGATATTTTGCCTGGACATCCATCTCTTGGCTTTTGAATGGATGGACTTCATTGCATATTCTTCCAGCTGTCAGGACCTCACATGATGCAGTTTGGCTTTTTTTTTTGGTCCAGAAACACTATTGATGAGCTGGATGATGCTGCTTCTCTTTTCTAGAGAAATCTTCTTCTTAGCTGCTCGAACCAGTGACCTTTCTCTTGGGAATCCGCCTAATAACACACTGAGCTATTAAGGAATTTGAGAACAGGTTGTAATTTGTAGTAACAAGAAGGAAAAGATTGTTCCACCACCAGGAGCAAAAAAGTAACAATGCAGTTACATAACCAGAATCTGCAGAACTAAGCAAATGCTAAATAGTGGCAAGATCAAAGTTATGTATGAGATAGCCAAGATGATTGTCTATAAAATGATGGTGGTCTCGCATTCAAAGCTGTAGTGGATGGTGAGATATAGAGCTGGAAACTTAAAAGTTCAAAACATTGTTAACCTTTTGCTTGTCGATGTAAAATATATTTATTGGATACAACTTTAGAACACAAAAAACTTAATAAATTGTAAATATCCAAAACGCTGCAAGTGTGGAAAAAAAAAGTTTTCAACAAAAACATACTGAATAACATTTGTGGATTCTATGAATTTGTTCTGAGGAATAGTATCGCCTCCATCAGATCATCCTTCATAGATGACCTCAACATCTCTTACAATCTCAGAGTATAAAGGAATTGCCTAAGGCACAATCTGGACTGATCAACGGTTGAACTCTTCTACTTTGACCAGATTTCAGCAAAATTTTTCACTTGCTTTCAATCTGTTTGCTTTGGGAGCGGTATCTTTTCCCCTACGGCAACACTTTGCCTGCTCCATGTCATCCAAATACTTTTCAAAATTAAACTCCTCATTTGATGAGGTTGAAGATATGGGAGCAGTAGCACTGGCAAGACCCAATTTCTCTTGCTCTTGGCACTGCATTGAACGAACTGTACCAATTTATAATATATTTTGGGAGTCGGTCTATTTTATACCGACTCCGACTTCTGCAAAATGGGCACCGACTCCACAGCCCTGGTGTTATGGAGGCCTGTCATAGGGAAAGAAAAACAGGATCTGGGTGTACATTTGTATCATAGACTTCATAACAATGTGCATGATCAATTAGCTATCTATAATGCCAATAGGATATTGGTGTGTATTAAGATGCATGGACAGGGTTGTAATGTTGTTGCACTACAAAGTATTGGTGCGACCATTTTTGGAATATGCAGTTCAGTTCTGGGCACCAGGCCATCAAAAGGATTTCCTGGAGATAGAGAAAGTACAAAGATGAGAAACTACACTGTGTGCACAATTTTTAGGCAAGCGAGCATTTTTACCATATTTATAATTTTTATGCATATGTTCCAATTCGCATGAACGTGAATGCTTATTGTATTGAAGCACATCTATTTATGTAATAAGGGAGAGTGTAGCCCAAGGAGATTAACACCCTATATCAAGTTGTGCATAATTATTAGGAAGCTTGTTTTTATCATGCAAGATGGGCCAAAAAAGAATTTTTACTGAAATAGCTAAGATATTGGGGCATGATCACAGAACCATGAAACGATATGTTGCAAATAGTCAACAGGGTCTCAAGAAGGTTGAGGAAAGTGAAGACCTAAATTATGTGCCAAAGATTTGAGACATATCAAACGTGAAGGGACCAGAAGCCCGTTATAGTCCAGTGCTTATATATTCCAGAATTGCAACCTCTCTGAACTACCTAGATGTACAAGGTATTCAGATCTCAAACCAAACACCTAAGTTGAAACGTCAAGACTGGGCCTAGAAATATTTGAGGACAAATTTTTCAAAGGTTTAATGGACTGACGAGTTTATTATTGTTATTTATTTTAGAGTGCCATTGATTCCAGGCCGCTGTACATTCAAGAGGGTTACAAACATAACATAAGTCAAACAAGTTCAATGCTGACAGTATATGACAATCAACTGGCACAGAGGGAAAGAGAACCCCCTCCCGCGAAGGCTTACAATCTACAAGGAAGGGGTAAAGAGACAGAAGGTGGGGGCAGACATGTTTGTGGAGAGTGTAATGACAGCAGGGGTACTATAGTTTACAGGCTATCCTGAAAACATGGGTTTTCAGGTTGCTTTTGAAGCTGGTGAAAGTGGAAGAGAGTCTGATGTGTTGGGGCAGTGAGTTCCAGAGTGTGGGGGAAGCACCAGAGAAATCTTGAAGACTGTTGTGTGAGGAGCTGACAAGAGGAGAGCAGAGGAGAGTAACTATTGATGGACCAGAGGGATGCGAACTTGACTGAATCAGTGACTAGTACAGACCTCCCACTTCCACTCAGACACCAGCAAGGTTGAGGTGGGGTACTGCTACCGATATGGGTTGGTATTATTAAAGATGATCTAGTTGAACCTTTTCAGTTTGAAGATGGACTCAAAATCAACTCCCAAACTTATTGCCAGTTTTTAGAACACACTTACTTCAGTCATGGTACATTAAAAAGCCTGCATCTTTCAAGAGAACCATGATTTTTATTCAGGATAATGGTCTATCACATGAATCAAAGTACTCCACTGTGTGGCTAGCCAGTAAAGGCCTGAAAGATGAAAGAATAATGATATGGGGCGTTTCCTCGCCTGACCTAGGCCCTATCCAGAATTTGTTGACTCTTCTTAAACGTAAGATTTACAGTGAAGAAAAACGGTACACTTTCTAAACTGTGTCTGGGAGGTTGGTTGCTGCCGCACAAAAAGTTGATCGTTAACCGATTAAGAAACTGACAAATTCCATGGATGGAAGGCTTACAACTTTTTCACCCAAACCGAGAGAGGACACCCGGAGTTCGTATCTGAGATATTATATATCCCTATGAAGAAAATTTTCAGCAACTGCTTACCTTTTAATGTATGCCCATAATATGCACACTGAGAGGAGCGTCTAAAAGTAAAGACAAACGTGTCTAAAAGATTGCTGGCTAAGTGCTATTGATACACATTAAGTACAAGCAGCGTTGATGTTGTGATGACGCAAACTGTGGCTGGGCAACAATTGCCGTGTGTGTTACAATGGGAATTGAAGTTTAAAGTTGTTTTTGCAAACAAAGCTGATACAAAGTTAATACTTGTTTGATGTTTTGCCAATATATTAAAAGACACTCTGAGAGCACTTGAAGTAGCTGCTTTTTGGATTTTGTGATAGTCCAGACTAACAGTGTTGTAATACTATTAAAGGGGTTTTGCCATGATCTCATTTCATACCTCCTGCATCCAGCTCTGTGTGCTCAGAAGGGGGCGTGTGTGATTTGTTTGAATTGCATATCATGTGACCCAGCAGGATGACATCACCATGTCTTTCTTCTCTTTAGTCAAAGAAAGGTCTGTTTGTGTAGAACTGTAAGCAGCTACATTGTAGCTCAGAGGTGTAACTTTTGCCTCCAGACACAAGCGTCCTCGGTTCAAATCCCTGCAGGAACCAAACCTGTGGATTTTATTTCTTTTTATCAATGCACATACCCGATTGAGTTTTTTTTTTTTTTTTTATTTATTTGCACTGTTTTACTAATTACTAAGGAGTATAGAGGAACGGAGTAGAATGACAGCACCTGGGGTTTGAACACTCAGTAGCTGCCTGAGAGGAGCTGTGATGTCTGAGCATGTGCGACCAGGACTGAGAAGCTCTCAGCCCTGGTCGTATACCCCTGGAGACGAGCTGTAAACAATGGATCATTAAAGGAGCAGCTAAGACCAAAACGGTCCAGAATTTTTAATAATGATGAATGGAGAAAATGTTTATTTCATTTACAAACTTCCCACATCAATTTTACTTCGTGGCAAAACCCCTTTAAGGTTGGATGCCTACTCTGGACTTCTGCACAGACAGGCTGGATAAATAATAGGTACTGACTTTGAGTGTTACTGAACAGAAGAATGTTAATTTTTGTAAATTTTTACATTTATTCTCACTTGAAAGGGGTTTTGCATTGAAGCGAGTGCCTTACCTCTTATCTGCTCAGGAGAGAAGGTAAACAAAGCATGCTGAGTCACAGGGGAGAGGGATGGGAGTGAGCAGAGAGTGAGGAAGCACGGAGCGTTTGCAAAGTTTACTCAAATAATTACATTACAACCGGTGGATTCTCTATACAACAGCCTCATTTACTGCACTTTCTCCCCAGCCCCTTGCAAGCTCTTTCATTTTCCCTGTCATCAGATAAGAAGTGCAAACATGTGCTGCCAGATCAGCTCCTGTCAGTGTCCTGGTCGTGTCTAATGTAAACTGTCAGGAAACTAAGGGGGATTGAGCAATGCTGTAGCTCTCAGGCTTCACTTTTTTCTAATCCCATATATTTAGAAAAAATGATTAAATACCCATTTTGAAGGAACCGATGTGAAAGTTAGGTTTTTACTTCGTTGCATAATAATTCTGCACACTAAGGGTACATGCACACGGTATAGGTTTTTTGTTAGTTTTTCACACGGTTTGCGGATTTGGAAACCATCTGAAGTCCATGGACTTTAATAGAAAATCAGTCCAGTAGTCCACACTGAACTGCTTTCTGCCAAACAGTTTTCTAAGCCACCGGCGTTTCTAAAAACTTGCAACATGAAGTCAATGGGAAATGAGCAGAAAGTTAGTGAACAGTTTTGTGAGCAGTTTTCGGTGCTCTTTTTGGATGGATTTAGGAATTTGGAAAAAAAAAGTGAAGTGATGCACTATAGGTCTCGTCTATAGTTGGTGTGTTTTTGCAGGTTATTTTGCACTTTAACCACAGGAAGGTCCTGCAAATATTCCCATTTCTCGTTGGCGAACTTTAATGCGTGGAACAGAAGTAGACGTTGCAGTTCTAAGCACACAACTCATTTTTGTTAGAATTTTTTTTTTTTTTTTTTTTATAAAGGTGACTGGAGCACACATAGATGACATGTGGCTGAGATGAAACCAAAATGACCACTGGAAGCTTAGGAAGTGACCATTGGGTGGAAAATTTAAATAGCATGGTTTCTTGCACCAATCATAAATGCATTTGCAAGCAGTACCCTAATAGTTGCCCATAACTAAAAGCCAATTTTGCAGGGATTTTATTTTTATTGAATTTACTGATCAGTACAGTTGACTATTTTCTGTATTCTGTAGGTGGATACAAATCCGGTTATACCAAATATATAGAATTTCCGTTATGTTTTAGTACTTTTAAAAAATGGAAGCATTAAACAAAACAATAACTTTTTTTTTTTTTTTTTCCACCTGAGCATCTGAATGATGCGGGCTGAAGTGTAGTTTTGTATTGGTGTAATTTCGGGATACATGCGACTTTTTGGTCGCTTTTTATTCCAATCTTCTGGGCGCACAAAATGAATAAAATAAAACAATTTTGACGTTGGGAATTTCTTTTCCTTTTGTGGTGTTCACCATATACAGGATAAATGATGTTATATGTTAATAGATCAGACTTTTACAGATGCAGCAATACCAATCGCTGCATTGCTTTTTTTTTTAATTTTAACTATAAAATGCAAAATTGGATTTTTGAACTATTAATATCTTTTTGTGTTATTTTATATTGTTTATATATATATGTATAATATATATATATATATATATATATATATATATATATATATATATAAATTTATTTTTTTTTTAACTTGTACACGCAACCCCCTCATCTATCTATCCTATCTATTTATCTGTATGTATGTATATTTTTTGACTTGTACATGTAACCCCCTCCTCACCACCAGGGTACTTGACCACTCGGGGTGTGATTGCTTTACACCGTTCTGCATTTTATGTTTAAGGAAGAAGGGCGTACCAAGATGGTACTTCTATTACTTGTGGGAAGGAGGATCAGTGTGCACCTTACGGTTCTACATTTATTTAGATGCTGTAGTTGTAATAATCGTGACATCTAAGTGGTTTAGCAGCAGGCATTGGAGCCAGTTTCAATCCTTGCTGTTAGGCCGGGTTCAAATGGCGTATTGCAGCACCTACAGTATGTGGAGCATGACGCATTTATTGTGCTGTTGAAATTACGTGCTTGCAAGCGTGTCATTTTAAATGGTGCAAATGACGCGCTATAAGCCCAACGCAGATTTCTGCTTCCAATACTTAACTCTTTTATGGAGCGTATACGCCTGAAGGAGTTGACATGCCAATTCTTTTCAGGCGCGCGTGAAATAGACATTGTGTGACTGACGGCGCATATTTTACATTATGCTCTAAGAGAAGTGTAGTATGCATTGTTTAGGGCATACTACAGCACATATTTCGGTGAAATTACACCCAAATGACGCCACATGAACAACCCCTTAGCGGTGGATATCAGCCGGCACCTGCCACATATGGTAGTACGTCATGATGCTCTTAGGGGTTAATAATTATGCACACAGTGTAAACTGATAAGAGGCATGAAGCATCCTAGTTATGACGAAAGGTTATAGGAATTTAACTTATTTAGTCTTGGGAAAAGAGGAGTACATGATAATTAAAATTAATTTGTATAAGCACATAAATGACCACTAAAAAAGTTTAATGAGAAGCTGCTTCATGTAAAACCCTGTTAAAAGACAGGGGGCAGTACCTCCATCTAAAGAAAAAAGGTTCAATCTTCAGAGGCCTCACATCTTTACTATAAGGCCTCATTCACACGACGGATATGGCCGCGGGTCCCGACGCGGATTCCGCGGCCAAATCACGCCTAGTTTATTAACATGGTTTCCTATGGGAAACCGCGTTAATATTCACACTGCGCGGGTTTGGCCGCGGCTCCGGGGCCGCGGACAGACCCGCGCATGTGAAGAACTGTCCTGTCACTTCTTGACAGGAGTGCTCTGCGCGGCGGCCGCACGGTGCTGCCGCGGGTGTCGCCGCGGGTGGTGCGCGGCTAGCGCCGCGGCTTGCCCCCCTGCTCTTAATTTGCATAGGGGCAAGCCCTCGGCGCAAGCCGCGCCCCAAACCACGCCCCTCCCATGACGAGGCCACCCCCGCAAGCCGCCAAACCCGCGTCGGGAGACGCGAGTTTGCGGTGCGACCCGAGGAGGACTTGGCCGCGGGAACCGCGGCGAGAGCTGCGGCGAAACCCGCGGCCAAATCCGTCGTGTGAACGAGGCCTAAGAATTGTGAATCTGTCGAATAACCTACGTCAGGAGATGGCACAGCAGGAACAGTTGAGAACTTCATGAAAGGCTTAGATAATTATTTACAACAAAATAATAAGACTTATGTAGCCATGTAATATTCTTGTTAAATTGTAGATGGCTATTCATGATGAGGGTAAAATATTACTTTTAATACTGATTAGTTCATGTCTCAGGGGTTCCATATTTTGGATCAGTAGGGAAAAATAAAGTCTCTTCATCCACGTCTTCTTTCAACCATTGGTTGTTTTTTTTTTTCCTAACCACACTAACTATGTAACATTAATAAGCACATGACATTTTTCCATATAACAATTTCTCACTCTGGTCATTGGGTACACAAAAGATTGTGGGGTTTACTCTGCAGCCATAAGATTGCTTATGCTAAACCAAAGTGCTTATCTCCCTCACAGGTTATATACCTCCTGTGACCATAGACTAATCCATGTGGTACTTTTAACATTTAAAATTAGCAATTTATTGTTTTTTTTTTCAAAATTCCTTTTCTATAAAAGGGTAAACTCACTTGCAAATTAGGTGTCACTAGGAAGCCTTCTGCTTATACAGCTATTCAGCAGCCTATGGAATTGTATGGGCAGGGGCGTCACTAGGCAGTTTCATTCGGGGGCTCCAGCCCCGAATATACTGGCTGCTGCCCCGAATCAGTTGCTGCCCTTGCTGGTAGAGCTGCATTATTACTACTGGTGCTGAAGCTCTGCTGTTGCCCCCTGCGCAGGGGAAGTATCGGGAGAGGACAGAGAGTAAGCGGGGAATCGGGCAGAGTGAGCGGGGAGGAATGTCAGAAATTCTTCCTTCATTGGCTGCTATGTAACAATAGAGAACAGCCAATGATACTTATGCTGGGGATACATGTCAGGCAGGGCTAGGTCTCAATCCCTATCACAGGACTAGCAGAGTGCGGCTGCAGAGGAGAGTGAACAGCTGACCTCTCCTTCCTGCACTGTCACCCTGTGTAGAAGCAGATCACGAAGAGCAGAGGCGGGGCTAGGAACACTGAGAGCTGAAATGGGGCGGAGCTAGGAATGATGAGACTCGAACGTGGGCGGAGCCATCAGCAAGGTAAACCGAAAAGGGGCGGGGTCAGCTGCTGCGCAAAAAATGAACAGGCATGAAAAAAAAGCAGGAAATGAGCCCTGAGGAGGGAAGCACTGGGAGGAAAAAAGGGGCTGGAAGACTGAAATGCGGGGGTTGCGTGGGGAAACACAAGCACAGAACCCCACAAAACCAAAGCCACTCCCTGCCCCCGGGTTCATACTGCCAGAGCTGGGGTTTTTCTAACCCCGCTTTTTCTGCAGCCTCAGTTTTAATTGATGCTGGAGAGAGCAAGCCCTTGTTTATGAGGTGGGGGGTGAAGCTGCAGAATGGACCCCCTCTCCCAGTATTCCCCCAGCTCCACTTCGGGCCTGGTGCTCATTAAAGGGTTTGTGTTCAAAAAACCTCTGTCCCGGGGTGTAAACAGAACCATGGGATCATTTTTCACGACAGACACCTCTGACACCCACAGACTTTTTTCATTACAATAGGTCCGTTCATTAATAAAAAAGAAAAAAAAAGCACATCCCTATGTTTTGAGAACCCCAGGGGAACGAATAGACCCTTTGAAATTAAATAGGGGTCGTTGGTGTGTGGGTGCACGTTGTGAAGCAGTCCAGGGTTTTTCCTTTTCCCCTCTGTTACAGAACCGAACCTTAACACAGTTTGAACCAACTTTAAGGGTTTACCTGAAAATTTGCTTTCAAAATTTTGTAAAAAGTCAGTGGAACTCCTTGAAAAGTTAATGAGAGAAAGACACAGTCCGCCCTCTGGGTGAAGCCAGAATTAGCATAATTTGTAAAGCCATGTCCCCACGGCACGGGGTTTTTACCGGTTTTTCAGAGGTTTTTTTAGTTTTTAAAACGCCTGCAAAAAGGGGAAACTTTTATAAGGATCTGTATAGAAAAACCCCCTGTAGCAGCCCTATGACAGTTTTTCTGCGGGTGGTTTTTTTAGCGCCAGCGGTCCCCCAAAAAATAGAAAAGTTTTGTTCTTCTGCCCCGTTTTCAGGGGAATAGAAATGTTTGTGCGAAACGGAGGGCTTTTTCCCTAACCAGGGAAAAGCCATCCCCGGGCGGCCCTGTGGAGGGGCCCAAAACAATGCAAATACCGGTGGTAAACCAATGAACGGCCCCCTTTGTTTTCACTCTTGGGGCCCCAAGGATTCTGGTTGCTAGTGGAAAAACACCACACTCCTAGTTGTTAAATAGTTAAGGAATTATCTAGTTTATAAAAAATAAAATAAAACCAGCAGTAAATGCTGTAAAATAGAAATCCCTGAACGTCCCTGCTGAGCTTGTAGCTGCACAAAGGTTGGGTAGCATTGGGAGTGGAGAATCGGTGTATATTCTACATATACTGTATATACAGATCAGCTTGAAGTATTCAGGCTACCGGCTCCTGTCCTCAGCCATCATGTGATCGCCAGGGTCAGGTAACTGCAGGAGCTGTTGGGTCTTATTAGACCCATATTGGCCCTGCAGTCTTCTGTAACTGGGGCTAATATATATTCCCCATGTCTTTTTGACCCTAAAGGAGGCACAATATATAAAATGTAAAAAAAATAATAAATTCATTAAAAAAGACCCAGTTTCAACTGCCCCAGTTACCCTAAATCTATAGACAATGCTTCCTCAACATATCTTTTTTACTATTAAAAGGAATATTTTTTTTAAAAAAAACTTTTTTTTACCGTTTTCCCTTGTATTAAAAAAAGAAAATAAAATTAAAAATTCTATATAAACAGCGCTTGTGTATCATGGAAAAGGTGATAAAATTAGTAGAATAAAGTGCGAGAAGGCGGTTTAACATTCAAACCTGAATGTACTAAAAGCAAAAAAAAATGTGGGAGTTGTCAGTATCTGTGTGAAAAAATAATAAAGGAAAGAGTCCATGCCACAGTTGACGATGTGCAGTGAAAAAATGCTGTGTGGACTAGTCCCCGGCGCTGCCGCTATCCGCCGCCGATCGTTAGGGTCCTAAGCTGATACCAGTCGCTAAGCTATCGGCTTAGGACCTTGGCGATGGTGGCGGGACTAACTGTATGTGCGTCTGCCGGACACACATAGTTAGATGCTTTGGCGGAGCAGAGAGCTCCGCAGAGTACTAGGATGCCGCAGGCAGGATGCGGCTCTGTGCGCAGCACAGGCGGCGTGCGCGTCAACACACTGCAGCGCGGCCATGTGACGTCACGCCGCTGAAGAAAAAGACCGGGAGCAGCGACAGCGGCAGGGATCGAGGTCAGGTGAGTGTGGTTTAGTTTTTTTTTACTTTTAATTGTCTCTATTCATCTTAGGGGCCTATAATCTTATTATAAATATGCAGGGGGATCTATTATCTACTTATATATGTGCAGGGGGAAGCCATTATCTACTTGTATATGTGCAGGGGGAAGCCATTATCTACTTATATATGTGCAGGGGGAAGCCATTATCCACTTATATATGTGCAGGGGCGGGCGGAGCCTGACTGGCAAGCTGAGCGGCAGCATCTGAGAGGAGCTCCAGCACTTGCTCCTGTAAATCCTGTGTTGGAGCAGGCATAGGACTTACAAACTCCGTTTGGACAACAAACAGAGTTTGTTTTCTCAAAAATCACTGGAGTATTCTGGACCCTTTCCCGACCTGTGGTGCGATGACTCGCCGCAACAAGGAGCCACAGAAGGTGGGAGTGGGGCTGAACAAGAAACCCAGGGACAGCGTGGCTCTGCAAAAACAGCAGGGAAGCAAAGAGGTAACCCCATGGGACACTGGCTAAATTAGCCCAAAAATGCCCACAACCCTTTCCACATCT